>OY804609.1:30071620-30671620 GCA_963680895.1 Fragum sueziense | reverse complement strand
ATATATTGACACCAGATTCAATTAATGTATGGCCAGCCGTAAAATAATCCCAGTTATAGCAATAACTCGGTAACCAGCATTGGTCCTACATACCATTTACTCATTATGTAATCAATTTGTACCAATTTTGATGCTTTAGATGAATTCCTTGACCCCTTAAACCTATGGATAGACACCAAATTTACAAACCTAGCACAAATAGTAATGGAGCTATGGCGATTTTAGTGTTTCGACGGCCATCTTGGACGCCATCTTGAAAATAACCTTCTTCCGTGACCCAGATTTTGGTAGATTTTTAGTATGTTATTAAGTACCCTTTATACTAACCAAAACAGTTTAAAAACCTTTTGTTGCAATTTTTTGGGGGTAAGGGCCTTATTTTCATATATTGACCCGTCTAAGACGCATTATCGAAATTCATTGCATCACGAAATATATTATGTTTTCTTTTACTTCCGTGTTTTTTCCAGAAGTAATTTAAATAAACTTTTAATTTCGGATGACACCACAGACAAGCAGAAAGAAAAACAAAAGCAGAAATATTATGCAGTATGCGGATGTGTAGCTGTCGTCTTAAGGTAGTATACCTCTAATGAGATTCACGCAGCGGCGGAATTATTCGGGCGACGTCGAAAACATTCGGCGGTGGAACTTTCCACCGCCGGACGTTTACGACCGTGCCCCAATAGGTACGGACATGTGATGACGACGCTCAAAAAAAAATAATCCGATGTTTTATGTATCTCAAAATGGCCACAATACGGGTATTCTACCTTAGGATGGACGGCAAACTCGTGTATACTTATTTGATAAACCGAATCTAACCAAAACATAGAATTCATAAGCATAGGCTTATATAGATCATCGTTTGTCTCAAAGGGGACCATTTTCCAGATTTATACTCATTTATCAAAAAAATTCTATAAGCTGTCGCTTTTTTTGCATGACACATCATACTTTTCATTTTGCAGACGCATTATCGAAATTCATTCCATCCCGAAAAATATTATGTTTTCTTTTACTTCCGCGTTTTCTCAGAAGTAATTTAAATAAACTTTTAATTTCATATTAAACAACAGACAAGCAGAAAGAATAACAAAAGCAGAAATATTATACAGAATGTGGATGTGTAACTGTTGTCTTAAGGTAGTCTACCTCTAATGAGAATCACTCGACGTCGGAATTATTCGGGCGACGTCGAAAACATTCGGCGGTGGAACTTTCCACCGCCGGACTTTTACGACCGCGCCCGAATAGGTACGGACACGTGACGATGACGCTCGAGAAAAATTCGATATTTTTTTAATCTCAAAATTACCACATTACGGGTATTCTTCCTTAGGATCATCTGGCGGCAAACTCTGTCTAAATTTACTTGCTATACCAAATCTAACCAAACATAGAAATCGTAAGCACAGGCTGACATAGATCCACGTTTGTCTCTAGTTCAAAAGAGGACCAGTTTCCAGAGTTATACTCATTTATCAAATAGATTTATAAGCTGTCGCTTTTTTGCATGACACAACATATTTTTATTTTGCAGACGCATTATCGAAATTCATTGCATCACGAAATATATTATGTTTTCTTTTACTTTCGTGTTTTCCCAGAAGTAATTTAAATAAACCTTTAATTTCGGATTACACCACAGATAAGCAGAAAGAAAAACAAAAGCAGAAATATTATGCAAAATGCGGATGTGCAGCTTTCACCCTAGGTTAGACAATATAATCGGTCCGCGGCCATGGCGCGGTTGGTAGCGCATCTGCCTCTCATTCGAGAGGTCCCGGGTTCGATACCCCGCCGCGGCAAATACCCTTTCCGACAAAAATGTTTTCCATCAATGGTTTGATATCGTGAACCTATGTGGGGGAGCAGCTGGAGGCTCGGTTCGGTTGTTGTGGAAATACTGGTGAGAGAAATACCAGGAATCCGTGGTTAGATGCTCCAGCCGCCGCAATATGACCTTGGTAGTTGAAAACGGCGTAAGACCCCAATAAATCATAAACGAAACGATAAAATCGCTTATACTTGCTAAACCGTTTCCAGCCCTGATAGAGAAATCATACATACAAACAGACATATATGTACATACGCATTTGTCTCAAATACCAAAGACAACCATGTATCTTTTCTTCAAGAACTTCGAAACTGCAGCTTGTTTTCACGTAATTAAAAAAAACACACACCTTTTTCCATGACACAATGTATTTTACATATTGCAGACGCATTATCGAAATTCATTGTATCACGAAATATATTATGTTTTCTTTTACTTCCGTGTTTTCCCAGAAGAAATTTAAATAAACTTTTAATTTCGGATGACACCAGAGACAAGCAGAAAGAATAACAAAAGCAGAAATATTATGCAGTATGCGGGTGTGCAGCTTTCATCCTAGGTTAGACGATTAAAATCGTTTATACTTGCTAAGCCGTTTCCAGTCCTGATAGAGAGCTCATGGACGCAAGCTGACACACATTTAGTGTTCGACCTACTTTTTGGACCAATGAAATTGCAATTCATATTCTTAAATAAATTTTGCCGCTATATTTCGCATAAACCTTCTGCCGGCTAGTTTATGTGACGTCTATACATAGCCACACCCCTGTCTCCATTGAGTCGCTAGCGAATACTAAGTCAGATAGAGTCTGTATAGTAGATTCTACGCGATATAAACATTCAATGGGCTGTGCCCATTTGAATGTTTATTTCGCGTAGAATCTACTATACAGCCTCTATCTAACACGTAGACTCACACTAATTTTTTCTCAAATACCGAAGAGATCCATTTTCCTGATACAAGCCCATATATAAAATATTTTGTCGCTTTTCTACAAGAACTTCGTAACTGCAGATTGTTTCAGCCAATTTTCAAAAGATACAATTTTTTGTGTGACATAACATATTTTTCATTTTGCAGACGCATTATCCGAATTCATTGCATCACGAAATATATTATGTTTTCTTTTACTTTCGTGTTTTCCCAGAAGTAATTTAAATAAACTTTTAATTCCGGATAAAGCCACTGACACGCAAAAAGCATAACAATAACTTTAAGTTAAAATATGCAAATTGCAGATGTGCAGCTTTTGTCTTTTCGTTGGACCGCATATTTTTAAGCCTTGCTATCTAGATATTATGTTTACCTCCCTCTCTCAAGAAAAGGTTCAGTTAAATACTTTTCTACTGCTATGTGTTAAGGTCTTGCTATGGTCTAAAGAGTATTTCTCTACGATTCCTGCAATATAAGCGCGTAAAGAATGTTCTTTCACGTTTTGTTTGTTTTCTTTTTCTTTCAGAAAGAAATTAACTACATGCAGTCTCTCCGAAAACTTGAAACCGCAGTCAACAATTCCAAAGCCATGGTTGATTAGGGGAATAAATGACTTAACGATTAAACCAAGAGACATTGGGAGAAAAATAAAAGCTACCGGGGCAAAGGTTAAAGTGACATTTCAGAATTTTTTGTCATAAATTTTACTTTTATTTTTATCTGAAAGAGCATATTTCCTTATGAAATTTCTGAAAATATCAAGCCAAAATATTGCGCCGTTTACGAGAAATTTATATTTTTGTGTTAAAATTGAACAAATTGTTGTGGACAACAGTTCGGATTTATATGCAATTTATCGATTATGTCTCAACTTTAAATGCGTGTTTCTCGCTTATTGGCAACACGTTAAACAAACTAATAGTATTTATACTCATTAGAATAACCAATCTTGGCATCAAGACATACTTTAAAAAATTGAAATTTGAATGAAATGTCCTTTTAATGGTAGAAGCCATTTTTACTCATTCCGGATCTCTTAAAGTCTTTTTTCCAAGTGACATTTCAAATTGGATAGGAATCAACGACGATGCCAACAAAAATGAAATTTATTGATAAATGGAGGTTTTAGTTTGCCGGATAATATTTAAAGAAAAAAAAACCAATCAAGTTTTTTTTTAAAAAAAAAAGCATTAGTATTTTTGGTTTTGCTTTTTAATGTTTCCAGAGCTGTTCTTTACAATCGAATCCGTGATCACACTAGGAATACGTTAGCGACGATATGTGAGACCTTAGATCAGAACACAGACAAAAATAGCATTCACAAATCATTTGACTTTGATATAAAAGATCAAAAATAGATAATTATATTTCAAAGGGCGCCCTTTAGAGCTTTTGTGCAGCATTTTACATTTAATATTTTGCTGCATTTCCTAAAACCTATTTCTCAAATACGAGAGATTTTGATCTAGTCACTTTGGCCGTATGAATTATACATTGTGTTATTTGTTTAAAAAGGTCATGCATCTTTAAATGCATCAAGAATAATGTCGATGAAATAAATATCATTTCTTTTCCTTCAAGTTTTCAAGGTTTGTTAATCGAAATAGAAATGCTCAGGTTTGTAAAGAATTGCGTTACGGAACCATACAATACGAGTATACTGGTGTCTAATTTGAAAGTCTGATTTAAGTACGCCGTCAGAGATGTGTCTCAAGTAATTTTGACAACGAGTCGTTTGAAATTAGTCTGCAAATACATAAAATTGTCACCTTTCGGTCGCACCAGACGACATTATACCCTTTCCATTCTAACCTATTCCCGAACAAGCTCTGAGTTGGTTCATCCTGACAAAATGACCTTTCAAGCTGTGTTTACACGGTTGTTAATCACATGACTCAGAATTTCAGAAAATCGTCGATATATTTGTTAATACTTGACCAATTTGAATTCTGTTTAACACAGATAAGGTGGGAAAATGATAGAAATAAGCTAGAGGTGGTGGATTTTTGAAATATCAACTGATAAAAAAGTTATTGAAGATCAACCAAAATTTTGGTTGATCTTCAATAACTTTTTTATGAGTTGATTTTTCAAAAATCCAACACGTCCATCTAATGCGTGACGTCTCTCCACTTCTCTGCTTCAAACCGAATTCAAATCGGTCCTATATGAACAAAGTTATTGAAGATTTTCTAGAATTGTTGTATCACGTGATTATCCATCCTGTTTTACCGTACCATTTGATCTCTGAGCGAACTTTAGCGCAAGCGCGAGCTGGTTACCACCCCTGATTCGACTGTTTACTAAAACACGAAGTACTATAGCCCACGATAAATGACCTGGCGGGCCATCTCTAGCCAATAGCTAGAGATGCTCTGCCAGGTCATTTATCTTGAGCTAAATCAGGGGAAGTACCAGGCTACATGTAGCTTGCGCATGCACAGGAATGTTTCCGGTGGTCAAATGGTATCGTAACAAGCATAACGTTAAAGGGTGTTTTGTGTATAAAACGCCTAACGAAGTGACGAAACTTCTCCATATTTCATATTCTCGGTTCCTGTCGTCGAATATAATGCTATATACCGGTATAGCCCTTTATGAGACCAAAAAAGAAATATATAAAGTAATTAAATTAAACAACGCAATTGTGGCTTTACTTTGTTGGTATCCATGTTTAGGTGATACAGCAGTCAAATGTATGATGCTTTCAGAAGAAAAGAATCTTGAACTGACCTAAAATGACAATGTTATTTTTTTTCAAATTCAATGCAGATATAGAGCACTAATTTCGATGAGGGAACAAACACACTTTAGTTTTCCAATCCAATTCGAGTTACGCTAAGAAAAATTTGAAGAAGCCAAAATAACTGACGTCCTTCAGAAAATGACCAAACGCAAAGGTCGCCAATATTAAAGACTTTCTTGACGTTTGATTGATCGGAACATGGATGAAAATTGACCTTCCTGGACGAAATTAACAGCCTGTCTGCAATAATTGCACATTCAGGAAAAGAAGCACGTCAAAACGTGACAAGAATGGGTTAATATTTATTTGAGAGGACGGAATACAGTCACCATATTCTATTATTTGTCAAAAGACAATGTTTTTAAGGGAAAACATGATGTTTTGTTCAGTTGCATCAACTGGTAGACTTGTTCATTTTTTTAGATATATGTTATGCATTATTTATATCTTATCAACGGACATACTCACAAATTTAACAGACTGAGACAAATTGTCTTTTTGTCTTTCTAATCGCTTTGAAATGTCAAAACTGCCTCTTTGTCTAGCTTAAAAATAATTTAAGTGGTTCACCATCCATCCCCAGAAATTATACGTAAGTCACACAATCTGGTCAAAAATCCTCTCCCATGAAAAAACGTTTATGATTTAAGTCCATGGCTGAAGGATTGTGACCGCTTTTCTTAAAAAAAGTAATACCAAAAAAATGTATTTACGATTTTGTTGAGAAAAGCAACGATATGCAACATTCGTGTGAAAAATTAAGCTTTTCGATATTACCAGGATTCAAACCAGGGTGAGCATTTGCCAAGCAAAACGGAACAACACTTTCACTTCTATTTGTTAGAGATATACAAGAAGGGCGTAGGCTGACGTAAGATTCCTAAGAAAACGCTGAGAAATATTTGGCCGGAAATAGGATCATTTTCAGAAAGGAAATAGAACGTGAAGGCTGGAGACCCGTGCCAAAATTGTTCCAACGCTTTCCAGTCTATTCAACCAACAACTGACATAACTAGCCAAAATGCAACCATTTCCCAAACAATATACATGTAGTGTTGTTTTACACATTCCCACACGATGACGCTTTTTGATGCCTCTCCCCCCGCCCCAAAGATTAAGGCTTTGGAAAACGTTCTGGAAAATGAAGAAATTGCTTGTGGCAAGCAATTTCTTCATTTCCCACAATGTTTTCTACCTTAAAGACTTGAAAAAAATAAATTTCACTTGAAATTTATGTCTGCGTCATCTTTGAATTTAGACCAGTCTAACGTTTTGCCGTCTGGTAATTGGTTAAGATAAATCCGGAAAACAATGAGGCAAAGGAAGATAACGATAAACACATTTTTATTTCTTTTCTTTACGACCGTGTAACTACAGCCTGTCAAAGATGAAGTTACAACTTACGCGGTTTTTGGATGAAAAGCATCGATAAGATTCGTAGAATAAATTTAGGATCATTGGATACATTTCCATCTGTTTTTGCACAGGTTGCTCATAAAATATTTTAAGGCGGAAGCTCTCAAGATAGCCGAAGACAAAAATAAAACAGAACAGGAATAAAATTGTTATCAAAATTCCGAAAATAGAGAAATAACAAACTTGTAATAAAAAAATGGAAAGTCAGGGCCTTGGTGACGCTAAGGGGTGTAACATGTATGTATTCTCGCTAAAGCAATTTTGAAGTAAGGAATAATAAATAACCACCCTTATTAATTAGGAGGCAAGTACAATACATGTATGTAACAACAAATCTATTCTCATCAAGCAGGTCCATTATCGTGTCTTCAAATCAGATAGCTTTTGTAGTTTATACGTTTCGGGCTGATCTAACCCTTTTACATCTCTTGCACTTCTCTTTCTTACAATCAAAATCCAATAGCTGTTGAAATCTATAGGTTTTGGGACATCTTACTCTTATTTTGAAATGAAAGAAAGTGTGCGTAATTCTTGGCAACAAAATTCAATACGAAAAGCTTAAAGTGACATTTCACTTTTTTTTTTCATTTTTAAAAGTATGTCATGATGCAAAGATTGTGAATTCTAATGCATAGAAATACTATCAGTTTTTTTTTAAAGTTGTTATTTATAAGCGAAAAATATGCCTTTAAAGTTGAGACAGAAATGACAAATTCTATCTAAATCTGAACTGTTGTCCACAGCAATAATTATTTGTTTAATTTTAGCACAAAAATATATATTTTTCGTAAACGGTTCAGTATTTTGGCTTGAAAATTTCAGAATTTTCATAAGAATATATGCTCTTTCAGATGAAATAAAAGTAAAATTTATGTAAAAAATATTGTGAAATGTCACTTTAATTAATCGCAGAAAAGAAATCATTAAGTAGCCACCTGTTACATCTCTTTGCACATTGCGGTTCATTTACTGAACATTTATATTACAGCATTGCTCTACTGAACTATCAGGTGCATTAGTGTGCATTTGAATCTAGCTGTGACTGAAGTTGGGTTTTTAATGTCTAACCCTTATAAATCATCGGTGTAATTGCAAAACCTCGTAACTACAGCTTTAATTAAGCTGCAGATACGAGGTTTTGCAATAACACCGACGAAATAACGATTACAAGTACGATATTTGTTTTGTAGCCTATCATTGTTGTGAAGCATTTATTCTTAACTACTACAGCCTATATGCATGTGTCTCTTACATTTATTATTTCTTAAACATTTTTTTATTATTTCGCATCTACCAAAACATAACCAACATTAAACAACAGGTGATTTCCGTACATTCTACATCATAAATTACCTTTGAAGTCCATATGGGAGGTCTGATATTTACTGCAATTTGTCTGATTTTAAACAGGTGATGCATTGATATTTTCAATACGGTGCCTGGTATAGACGCACTGCTGAAGAAAACTTGACAAAAACATTTTGAAGAAAGAGGAATATGTTGAAAAACATAAGCATTTTGAACGGTTTAGAAGTTTGAATTTATGCATAATTATGGAAACATTTGACAAATATGTTATAAATTACCTCCCTTGCATATGAATATAGAGTAAAAAGATATTTGTGATTTATTTTCTTCTTGAAGCAAAATCTTGAAATCCGGCATGGTGAATCAACTTATGTGAAGTATATTTACAAGTGTGTGTAATTTGATGCATGTCCCATGGCTAGAAAGTGGTGTTTTTAATGATGGGTCATATACCTTAATTGTCACCATTTGAGAAAGGATTAACCCTTTCCCGAACGACAAAGTTTTTGGGTGATCCAATTCAAAAGCTGATAAAGACAGCAAATGGATATTGATAATGATAGAATTTATGTATGATATAGCATAGAAAACATTGGGACAAAAGGAGAAACTGCTGGTTATCAGCAGTTTCTTCTTTTGCCTCAATATTTTCCCAAGCCTATTCAATTAGGGACGTCAAAACCAGGTCTTGTTTGAAATAGGATTAATGAACCAACTCGAGTGTATTACAACGGCTATTTTTGCTTCAGTGTTTCTATACATATCCATCCTATGACATATGCGCAAATTTGTCATATTCCGAAAGTTAATGCTTGGTCAAATATTTTTTGGGATAAGTAAGAGTTATTCTACTTTACTGGAAATTCACTTTAGGAAACAGACGTAGATTGGGGTTTTTTGTTGTTGTTATTGTTGTTGTTGTTTTTTTGTTTTTGTTTGTCTTTTTTTTAAAATCTTTTATGTTGCCATTTTCAAACGTTGCAGACGATGTTCATTCCTAAGAAATACATGAGCATGTGTACCGGTTTTCATTTAAGATGTACTTTGATACTTAAACACACAGAAATAAATCATGCGCAGAGAAATGCCGTTTCAAATACTATGTACATGTATGCGTAAAATGCACAGAACAATTCTTAAAACTCCAGTTTTTGAAATTGATACACAAACAGAAACACTTAAACCCACATTTCACTTTATATCAAAGAAAAGACAACTCTCCAACTATAAACATCTTAATCCATTTCTTATAAACCATATCCACTTTGTCAGAAATAAATAAACCAAGTCTAAACATTTCAAGCTAGAAAGCATACGTGAAATATCGGGAATTATCTGGTATAAGAACATCGTGTGTGTCCCTTATCTTCAAGGCCAGATTAGAATAGAGGCGGATCTGGAATCGGCCTAGTACAGAAGCAAATACGTGAACTAACATATGGATTATGTAAAAGAAGCTTTATGACATTTTAAACGATGGATACAAATTAGCTTGTATATAAGTGCTGTCTTATCATAATCAACGATGTCCTCCTATGGTAAAAGGGTAGCTGTTAGAGATCATTACGAATGTTGATCAGACTGTGCGCACACACAGGCTGATCTTGATCCATTATGTTCTCTAACAATAAAAAGGGGATAATTTATTCCAGATCACAACCAAAAACATACGTGAAATATCGGACATTATATAGCATAGGGACACCATGAGAGTGCCCTTATCTTATAAACTTCAAGGCCACAGACAAGTATTTTTTTCTAACACAATGTCCATGGTAAGTTTTTAACCTCAGTAGCCCGATCTTAGTCATGTTCTTACTTATTTAGTCACATAAGACCAGCGCTAAAACATGGAATTTTGGTTCACGACCCACCCAGACTACCAGGTATGTACCTAGGCGGAAGTCTGGAAGCCCGGGCCTCAACATATTTTTTTTTCAAGCATGGTATTCCCGAGAGAAATGATGACAGACCCCAAGATTCCACAAAATCGCACCAAATTGTCACACAGAACTCGTGATTTTTAATCACTGATTTTCTTATGAAATGCAATTTTTTGAAATGCAACTTTTGTGGGTAGTTAGACGGGAACTTACTGAAGAAAAGACCACTATTATTTGAAAGAAAAGTACTATAGATACATAATTTTACATATGAGGGAACTAGTGGAGACTAGACTCAATTGCATAGACAACAGTCTTATTAGTGTCTGCTTGTTTAAGAAGTTATTACTACTGTTTGTCTTTGTAAACTTATCAGCTATCATTACAGAAAGTCTCATATTTTACAATAGGGAACAAGAGACAAACATTACGATAGCCACTTAAGACTAGACTAAACTGTGCATACATCAGTCTAATTAGTGTTTCCTTGTTTACGAATGTATTACTACAGTTTATCTTTGAATACTTATCAGTTATAACTCACGATAAATGGCCTGGCAGAGCAGCTCTACATGTAGCTATTAGCTAGAGATGCTCGGTCAGGTCAATTATCGTGAGCTATATCACGGTAGAAAGTCTCATATTTTACTTTGGGGAACGATACACAAACATTACAATGGCAACTTTAGACTAGACTAAATTGTTCAGACAACAGTATAATTAGTGTCTACTTGTTTACGAAGGCATTACTACTGTTTGTCTTTGTAAACTTATCAGGTATCATGTCAGAAAGTCTAGTATTTTACATTAAGAAACAAGACACAAACATTACGATAGCCACTTAAGACTAGACTAAACTGTACATACATCAGTCTAATTAGTGTTTCCTTGTTTACGAATATATTACTACAGTTTATCTTTGAATACTTATCAGTTATAACTCACGATAAATGGCCTGGCAGAGCATCTCTAGCTATTAGCTAGAGATGCTCTGAAAGGTCATTTATCGTGAGCTATATCACGACAGAAAGTCTCGTATTTTACAATAGGGAACAAGAGATAAACATTACGATAGCCACTTAAGACTAGACTAAATTGTACAGACAACAGTCTAATTAGTGTCTGCTTGTTTACGAAGGCATTACTACTGTTTGTCTTTGAACAATAAACAGGCATTGCGCTAGCCATTTCAAACTACAAAAAACATTCTAATTAGCGTATGTAACTTTACAATGGAAGGCCTATCACTACCATTTTCTTTGCATGTTACAAATCAGCTACGGCCACAGAAAAAACGAAAACATTCAGGTCAAGTGACGTGTTCATGGAAGTACGGTATGTTGATTCTGCTGGAGGATTGAATGATATGGGTTGGGTGTATCACACTGTAATCAATGGGTTTGATATTTCTTGTATAACCTCCAGACAAGTAGGTATTTCGACACTCGTTATGTCCACATCGGATAAGTCGATTTTTCGCTTAAGTCGAAGTTCAAATCTGGTCCCGTCCTTATCAATTGACATATTTTTTTTCAAAACAAAATAATTTCGAACTAAATATAGCCATTGAAATATAGTAGGAAAAGGATAGAAATTGCTCGACACGAGCAATTTCTTTCCTTTTCCTACTATATTTCAATAATAATTGTACTTGATAAGTTTCAAAAACGGTCAAATATCAACTTTCTCGAAGTCTAACAAAATCGGATGAGTCGAAATCAGGATATGTCGAGGTATTTTGACGGTCCCTCTGACTTCGACACAACGAGTGTCGACTGTATTGCGATATTCCAACTTACAAAACTTAGTTTTCTAAACATTTCAAGTTTTTATTGTCTGAGCCCTTAGCCTGACATTCAGGGCTAAAATCGTTAGACTTATGTGCCATATGTAGTAGATAGATGGAACTAATGCGAAATTATCCTTTATTAGACTTAGTTTATACTAGAAAACCAGCGCATGGAAGTCTCAAACTAGATGAAGCATACGAGTATCTTGTCCGATTAGGGCTAAGGTCCATAAATATAGCATTTCATTTGCAAGCTGCAGACGCTGTAATTGAGTTTTACGGCTCAACTGCACCCTAATATACACATATAATCGTTATTGATAGTAAATTAATCCAATAAATATCTACAAATATCTTTCCTGTAATGTAATACGCCATGCAAAATGGTATTTATCCAGAATTTAATACATTATTTGGTAAATTTTAACCCGTCGATACATCGTCGATGACAATTAAACATTTTTTTCTTTCGGAATTTAAAAAAATGTCATTTTCTTAGTAAAAGTAAATTTTTTACTAATATATTTACGCTATTTGAGGTTTTAGGGCCGAACTGGGTCAAAATCAGTCTGCGTATGAGCCAAAATTTATTTTTGTTTTATCAATGTTCACGCGACGTCAGAATTTTTCATGCGAGCTCGTTAACGTATCGTAGCGTATCTGAAAATATTCTGGTGACGTCGTAAACGTAAACTCAGCTGGTAGAAACATTTGGATCACTAAGGACAATTCTATCGAATCATACCTTGGGTGCATCTCGTAGAACTACTTTCAGACTATGAATAGAATAGAATAGAACAACAATTCAAAAAGTTCGTCTGTGACTAATGTCAACAATGACGCAACAATGATACTGAAATACATTGTTTACGGTTCCAGTGTCCTCTCTTTTTAGAATGATTACAACCTGTAAGTCCCGCAAGTTGCCATGGTTGTTCACAGTGGCCGATCCAGAGGGGTTCAGGGGGTTCAAACGAACCCCCTATGCAGCCAAATTATTTCATTTTCATGCAGAAATTCAGTCAAAATTGTGCAAAACTTGCAAAACGAACCCCCCCCCCCTTTGTAAAAACGAACACCCTAACAGAAAACCTGGATCCGCCGCTGGTTGTTCATTGGTTGACCTCGAAAACCACTTTATGAAGCGTAGCTAGATCTACTTCCGGCTAAGAAATCTGATTTTTTTCAAGATTTCTTCATGCACACACATCCGAGTCGATGATTCAATCTTTGATCGACATTATCCGAGGATATCCGAACGCTGGTAGAAACTCCCAACGCCGAATGTTACCGACGTCTCCAGAATAATTCCGTAGTCGCGTGAATTTTATTAGGGATTGTCTTACTTAAAGACGAAACAACTTTTTACATAGGCCT
Source organism: Fragum sueziense (assembly GCA_963680895.1). Classification (NCBI taxonomy): domain Eukaryota; kingdom Metazoa; phylum Mollusca; class Bivalvia; order Cardiida; family Cardiidae; genus Fragum; species Fragum sueziense. Next base: position 30,658,327 of record OY804609.1, on the reverse strand, counting down.
AATTCAAGTTTGCAAGTTCTAGATCCATTCATCAAATTTCGTGTCCCAGAAAATATGTCTGGTAACAAAAAACGATAAATATTTCTTCGCTTTTATTCAAAAACCTCGTAACTACAGCTTGTTTAAAATTGTAGTTACGAGGCTATTAAAGAAAAAAGACGATTTTTCATCAAAACAAATGTGATAATTATGACAAACGATGTGTTATAGAGTGCGAAGAAATCGTAATAAACATAGATTAGTTTTAGGGACCTCCTAAATTTGAGACTTTTTCCTTGTATTTTAGATGCAGATGTCATTCATTTTGGTTGCAGATCGTAATTTATGACATAAAAACCAGCATGGTGTTTCTATATTTGACATTCGTTTTTATTCATCTTACATGCCTCTCGCTCTCTGGAAGCCTGTACCATTTCAAAAACAAAAACATTGGTTTGCTTTGGGGTATCTAATAGAAATGCTTTGAAAAGCATTTGGGGCAAAAAAAGACTATAAAAACTCTTTTTATAATTCAATTATTTTTGCATTGTAACAGAGAAACAGATGAGTAGAGGTAAGGAACTTCTGACTATATTGTTTCAACTCAAAATCCTAAGTTGTAGGCACTAATTCTAATCGTTTCGACGAGATGATTCCAAAGAGTACACACAGCATAAGGTTTGGTGATCAAATAATGGAAATAATAAATTTTGAAAAGCCATTACCACTGTCTTCTTAAATGTAGCTCTACATATAGCGTCTAAAAGTACAGCTATAAGAATCTGAGTTTATTATTACATTGTCTGGGTTTACGATTTGGGAATTGAAGAGAAACAGACATTGACTCTTATAGATAATTGTGGTACTTGAAGTGGGATTCGCGGAAAGTATCAAGGTTAAAAAATGAGTAAGACGAATGATATGACTAATTACAGCCAATGTCCGCAGTATTTATGTAGACCGATCAGAAGCTGGTCTATATTCTCTTACATTTCACTGTTTCCAATAAAGGATTACTGCCCACCACTTCGTTCATCATCGGTATCCCGCGTCAATTATTGTTGTCACGGATGACGTCCGCGAATTGACGAGGCTGTTAAACGAGAAGAATTTCAGTTGTTTTCATAAAGATATTCAACTGTAATCATTCTCGCTTAATTGACCAAACGCCGGCTGTCAATCAAAATCATCGATAAGCCGATCGAAGATCAGAAAAATGCCACATCACCATTGTTTGTCTTAAATTCTTCGTTGCACGTGGTATTGTATCGATCTATCGAGTGACAAAAAATCAAAACAATCGACATGCGAATGTCCCCCATTGTTTGCCTTAGATTCTACGTTGAGCGGAGCGATCTATCGATTGGCGTTTGGTCAATTGCGAATCTACTAGATCTCTTACTAATTTCCGTTGTCACGGATGACGCCCGAAGATGTACGAAGTGTTTGGTATCTAATGATGGGTTGTAATCCTTAACTGCTGCTGTCGATAAAATTGGGCTTTGTGTACTAAATTAGCACAGACCAAATCTGAGCCTAGAGCACTGCTCTATTACAGTACAGTAACATTTCAAACATCTTACAATTTATTTACCCCTTCCAAAAACAAGACCTGGCTTTGACGTACCTGATTAAAATGGACTGGGAAAACATCGAGACAAAAAATGCTGATAATCAGCATTTTCTCCGTTTGCGTCAATATGTTTAAGCTATATTTTTACCCAAATCATATCTTTACTCACATTCAGGCTGTTGTCTGCAACAACTTTCAAATTTGACCATCCTTAATTAATTATGTCGTTTGGGAAAGGGTTAATCATCAGAACATGCATCCATGATATATTTTTGTGCTATAATTACATGTTTTGATCTACAATATTACATAGGTGTCATTAATTACAATACATTACGATCAAAATTGTTAACAACATTTGTAGTTTATTTTTAACACAATTGCATACATGTACGTTTACACACAAAATTTACTATTTTCACATCTAAACAGGAATTTGACTTTAGATCTTTTTTGAAAAAAAAATAAATAAATAATAAAGGGGCTACAGATATCAGAATGGTTGAAAAGAGATAGTTTACATGTAGAATATGGTACATTGTCATGTTGAGCGTAATGTAAATAATGTTTGTTGGACCATTTTCTTTCTACAGAGTGTCCCCAAAAAACGGAACCCCCTTTCAAAGTCAAATATTTTAATGCGCAAGCAAATGATCTAATTTTTGAATTTGCAGTACTGAAGATACATTATTTTTGCATATGTGTTATAAATTTCACTTCAAAATGTGTATTGGTTCAAAAGTTCTATCCAATCTAATAAAGACACTAAAAAACATTTTGACACGAAATCGATTTTGCGTCTTCATTGTTCGTAAAAGCGCGCTGACGGTCATCTTTTGAATTCTTTACCGCTGTACATGTACGTACCAAATTTCTCAAAATTTGATATTATATAGTGGTTCCACGATATTCTGATTCACACCAGACAATGAAAGACTATACTCATTTACTAAGTATAGGTTATACTGGTCAAAACGAAATGATATCGATGACAATCAGTAATTTTATGTAATATTGACGAGATGATTTGCTCGTGCTTCTCTAAAATAACATGTTTTTTAGGTTCAAAGTTTGTTTATAAATATCTGGGACCACTATACAAGTGCCACACGTGCAAATTGAGTCCACTATGGTGGCTGTTTGAAATAATTTTAGAGTACTTGTCATTTGAGCGTTGACCGGCATATTGGTCAGTAATAAAATAAGTGCATATGATTACATGTATTATGAACCTGTTATTCACTTTGATATTTTGTTTGTATTCATTTTTTGTTTCGATTACTGATCGCAGCTCTAACAGATATATTAGCAGAAAAGATGAAATGAATATGCACTTTTGTAAGTAGAATATTTCAAAATCACTCTTGTATTGTATTGAATATATTAACTAATTGTGACCCGCCAATGCATTCAACGAGTGTAGATGCGCGCTACAAAACGGAAAAATCGATATCGTGTTAAAATGACTTTCTGGGTGCATCCATTTGATTGCCAATATTTTCAAAAGTAATGGACATTTTTCAACCAAATTTTAACTGCTTATAGAAAACTGTCGTTTTACATTGCATATCTTAATTTGGTGGAGATATATCACTTGATGCATGAGCCATTAACTTTCAAAAATGGGTTCCGTTTTTTATTGGGACACCCTGTATAAGGGAAGTCAAAGCCAGGTTTGGTTTTAAAAGGTGATGACTTAAGATTCCCACCGCAGTATGAAAGTATGATCCTAATCACGGTGTATAATCACGTGACACAGAATATCCAATAATCTTCAATATCTTTTTTAATACCTGATCAATTTGAATTAGGTTTGAAGCAGAGAAGGTGGGAAAATACCAGGAAAAAGCTGGACGTGTTGGATTTTTGAAAAATCAACTGATAAAAAGTTATTGAAGATAAACCATTTTGGTTTATCTTCAATAACTTTTTTAGCAGTTGATTTTTTTAAAAAATCAACAACGTCCATCTAATGCGTGACGTCTTTCCACATTCTCTGCTTTAAACCGAATTCAAATCGGTCCAGTATTTACAAAATTATTGAAGATTTTCTGAAAGTATTGTATCACGTGATTATCCACCGTGCTAATGATAACCAACAACTCACGATTCACTAACCCAATCAAATCTTACTTACTCTACTCTTCAGAAATCGTCGGTGTAAATGCAAAACCTCTTATGTCGATTCTTGCGATTTCCAAAGTACAAACTTGTGTGCCCAGTTTAGACAATTCTCGCAGGTTTTGGTATATTTTTACTGATCAGTATTAATAACACATTATTTGTGAACAATATGTCAAAATTTCAAGTAAAACATTTCAGTTTGGGAAAAGTTATTTCACTTTTTCCCTCCCATTTGAAATTTTCCAAAAACGAGATACGAGGTTTTGCATTTACAACGACGAAATAACAGCAAGGGTAGATTTTCATGCTATAATTACATGTTTTGATCTGTAATATTACAAGGGCGTTGTTAATTACAATCTATTACAATTATTATTTGTAAACAACAGATGCACTCTACTTTTATTGTTGTTGTGTGTGCTTTACTCCCATGATTAATTATTTTCTGACTCAATAATGAAATTGATTTTAGAATAATTTTTCCTGTCTGTGAGCAACCAGCGAGATGTAATTTCAATTTGTTTGCATCAATTTTATGGCCGTTGCATTATTGCTAGCATACGCGTATTCGTTCGTTTTAAACATTTTCTATTCAACATAAGACGGAAGTTAAATGTGGTTAGGCTTAGTATGCAGACCTACCGCCACAGAATTCAACTACAAAAAAAAAGAAGAAAAAAAACGAACAAAAAACAATCGATTGGTAGCACTAAAACAACTTCATTTATAAACCGGTTATCATTGAAAAGAAGTAGCTTTTTCATGCACCAAAACCTTATTGTTAAATTAATATGATGTTAAGTATGAAAAATATATGCCGACTTTCAGTTTGAAAATCTGGACAAAGTATTTGCGAAATATGCATTACAACAAAGCATCATTGGTGCTGCATGCAAAATGTACGACAAATACTGTTTGTCTACTGTAGATCGATGTAAGAAAGTGGACTCTATTCAGAATTACAAGGGTTCAAGTAATCGCTTTTCAACAAAAAAACCTAATAAACAAAAACCGAATAACTACAGCTTTAACCAATTACCACTCAATGACTCCTTTTGACTCCTTACAGGATAATGGCTTTGGAAAACATTGTGGTGAATGAAGAAATTGCTTGTGACAAGCAATTTCTTCATTTCCCACAATGTTTTCCACCCAAAAAGACCTAAAAATTAAAAATTCCATTCACTTGCAATTGTCGTCTGCAGTTTCTTTGAATTTGGACTGCCCTAAAATTTTGTCGTTTTGGTAATAGGTTAAACAAGCTACAATTACGAGGTTTTTGAGGAAAAACGATGATATACTCATACATCTTATCTTTCAAGATTGAGTTGACACAAAACATATCCAAGAGAGAAGGAAGTCAACCTACGCTTTATTCTGGCTAATTTATCAATACGAGTATTATTGTCTTGCTTTTTGTTAGAATTTTCGAGACGACAGTAATATTTCACAAAGTTGGGTCTAAAGTAATTCCATGCAATACTGATGCTACATATATACAGAATGATCGACGATCACATTGCAAGATTTATGAAAATAAAAAATAAGCGTAGAGCTTGATCAGACTACGCGAATGTGAAGGCTGATCTTGAGCCGTGTTTGTCTCCAAAGACACAATGTCAACCTTTTTAGGACCCCAACTCGTATCTAGTGACAGATTTATCAAAACGGCAAAAAGTTCTCTAGCATTTTGTCAGACAATTCGAGATGACAGTAATGTCTTTCAAGGTCGGGTCTAAACTAATTAGTAGCAACAAGCTTATGTCGACAAAATATACTCTAATCACGCTCTGAGAAAACACACCTTCACAATAATGATGTGTTTTAACTCTTTAACAAACAATTCTAACCTCACATGCTTTCAAGTAAGAAACAGTTTTCTAATGTTTAAAGAGTCATCCAAATTAAAAGGACTTATATAATTATGAAAAATTGTCTAGTAAAGGTTTCAAACATGAGCATCGTCGCTTTTCAACAGAAACGTCGTATCTACAGCTTGTTTAAAGCTGTAGATACGAGATTTTTGTTGAAAAGCAGTAACATTTTACCGGAAAATATACTTGTTGTTAAATTCAATCTAGTCTAGAACTATCAGCATGTTCGTGAAGATTTTTACGAGCGTTTGGTGTCAATTTAACAGGCAAACAGGCTGATGTGCATAATTAAAACATCTGTTGGTCGAAATAAATTCCGAGGAATTTCAAATAACTACCGGGTGCAATATCCTTATAAAACATCCGATGTAACGTTTTATTGCATTTTAAACATTAAATCTGTTGCAAGTTTGAAATAATGAGCTTTGAAAGCAAACACAACAAACTACTGGGTTCAACAAACTGTAACCGACTTTAATATGAAAATCGTATGGTATATACTCGTGCCTTAATGATTATATTTATTGGATGTAGTATCTTGAAGGGTTCTTTGGCATCTGCAACCCGATCTAAGCACTGGTGGTGAACTCGGCCAAAGCGAGGGACGTTTTTCGCTACAACAAGGTACAGATATTTTGCGTTTAAATGTGAGTTCAAAGATATGATTGCATAGTTTTTCTAATAACAATGAATTTTATCGAAAAATAGACCGGGTTTAACGATATGTATTGACAAACCGTCTGTGTTGTTATAAAATCTCGTAACTACGGCTTTATCGAAGCCGTAGTTACGATATTTTATAACACCACTGACAGAATACTATGATAGCGAAAAAACATCCCACGCTTTTGCCGAGTTCACCACCAGTGCTAAGGAAGCGTTGATATGCTTAAGAAACAGAGAAATTGATATAAACATGTACACAATGTCACTGTCATTAACGTCTTTCACTCTTCATACAAAATTTCTTCAGATTTTTTTTTCACCGAGCCCGGAGAGCTCAGTCGGTTACGTCGGAGTCTGTCAATCCAGGGGTCTCTAGTTCGAACCCCGGCTCGGCGTATCCATTCTGACATTTGACAAAAGTAATTTGTCTCTCAGCAATGGGTGCAAATCATCTTTGTGAAAGAGCAGCTGGAGGCTCGGTTTGGATATTGTGGTTGTACTAGTGCGAGAAATACCAGTAACCCACGGTTAGGTGCTCCAGCCGCCGCGATATTACCATAGAAGTTGAAAACGGCGTAAAACCCCAATAAATCAAATCTCCAGATTTTTTCATTATTCAAGAGACTTCAACAACTACCAAGTTTGACAAATTGTTTTTTTTTTTTTTTTTTTTTTTTTTTTTTTTTTTTTTTTTTTTTTTTTTTTTTTTATATATAAAACGCACGTTTTCTCATAGAATTCGCGACGACTTATCCCGCAGGACAATTCAAGGGAAGTAATTCTCCCGGAAAATTCTCTTCGTGGCATAATCGATAGCTTCCCTTGATCAGAATAGGAAACGGGACTGTGGGGCTTGATTTTAAAAAAAATGTGAAATACTTGGATGATATGTGATTTGAATAATAGAGAGAATGTAAAAATAAGACGCGCAAAATGGGCCCTTATAGTATTTGAAAGTACGTGTACAATATGTTTCCAAATGTACAGTACTTACTCTGGTGTAGTCTGACTATGATTCATTCAGAGAATATGTACATTTTCAGAAGAAATTATGGCTAAGAGGAATGGAAATTCAAGCACACCTAATATTAGCCCTTGTCAATATGAACTCATTGAACTATCTCGTTGGCTAAGACGTGCAGGTTTCTCGTCCAATAGCCTTTCCGGCTATTTGTTCGTGTATGACATTAAAAAGAATTTTGTTTAACCCTTTTCCAAACGACAAAATTTTAGACCAAACCAATTTGAAAGCTGCTGCAGACAACAAAATTAGTGTTGAAACAGATTGAATTTGTATAAAATATGGCACAGAAAATATTGAGGCAAAAGGAGAAACTGCTGCTTATCAGCAGTTTCTTCTTTTGTCTCTACGTTTTCCCAAGCCTTTTCTATCAGACATGTCAAAACCAGGTGTTGTTTGGGAAAGGGTTAAGAAATTTACTGTGGGTAACCAATAAATGTAACTTACCGTGAGGTCAATCAGCGGTTGTGAAGGATCAAACTTGAGCGTTTTACGTCGTATATTTGACGTATTACCAGCGGTGACGGAGCCAGCGTTCATCGTGTGACGTTACCGTTACGTTTCTCCGAAATTTAAAAAACAGTTACTTTTTTTGTTTTCTAGAACAACGTCAGCCACGCCATATATTTCAACAGAGGATAACATTAGATCTATATTAAGGTAGTTCACCCTAATGAAATTCACGGGACGTCGGAATCTTTACGAATATTTACGACGTCAGCCGAATAATTCAGACATCGAGTGAAACTCATTGTGGGTGAACTACCTTAACAAAACAGGTCTTAAGTCTTTCCCATACGACAAAAGTGTGAACGTGCCGAAATTCAAAGTTTTTGCAGTCATTAATGCTACGAACATCGTATTTGAACATTACCGGTATATATCATGGACGCAACTGAGAAAATGTTGATAATTACGTTCTTCTTTTCTCTAAATGCTTAACCAAGTTTTAACCTATTGGAGACGTCAGAACCAGGTTAAGATTGGGAAATGATTATACACAAAAAGCACATAAAAACTCGAGATTTTAGGTTTTTGCTTAAAAAGATTTAGATTCTCTATTTTTGTACATTCAACAAAACAACACTTTTAAAACTTTGACACGCGAAACTTAGAATTATATATCCTTTGCACGAAAAGAAAATACATTTGTTGCAACTACATATGCAAGAAAACACACATTGTTATGATTATACGATAAGTAAGAAGAACTGGGATCTTGAAAAAGACCTCTAATGGTATTAGGGAGCGGCATGAATTCAGATCAATCCGTACACATGCATTGACTGATCAAGATCCATGCTGACATCTACGACCATATCAGTAAATAGTTTTACATAGGCGACCATTATAACATTTTGGCTTATAGCTCAGTCCATGAGTTTGCACCAATGATCTGACCTACCTTAAATTCTAGAACATCCATTCATACACCCGAAAAAATGAATTTTAGTATGGCATGAATCCTTTTCTCTATGACCTTTGACCCCATTTTTGAGATCACCCTAACTGCGGAGCTAGTCTCAGAAGCATTTCAGAGTATAATACCCATCTTTTAAAATGGCCCAGAAATTGCCAAAATGATTCAAAATCATTGATTTTTTGCTTTTAACTTGAAAATAGAATATAATCAGTCACAAATGAATAAATCATGTTCAATTCCAGTAAAAAATATTGTCCAATCACAGGTCACCTTGATCGTAATAATTCACCGTAGCTTCCCTATAGATTTGTCACGTGTCACGACAAATGTATTTACTTCCCTTAGACCTAAAGAAAAGATTATGTGGTGGCATAATACAAAATTTAAGTGTCTTTGTGACCAAATGCCAATTCTGAATAGAATTTTAAAAAAATGGGTTCATTCTTTCCCTTGCATCTTGAAAGAAACATGTTTTCCTTTACCCTATCACAATAAAATCAAGCCAAAAATTTGCTATGTCAGAAATTTGTTCTTCATCAAAACATGTACTTTCAATGTTCAAAAGGCAGGTTGTAAATTAATATTTTACACATTCTTTTGATTTAGTATTGTGCAACAATTACTTCTGAGCATATTAGCCACCATTTCAGGTGAAAATAATTCAAATTCATATTTTTCATTATTTTTCTAAAGATGTAACCCTTAACCTTTAAAAATAAATCTGTATTTTCTTATCATTTTTAAGTGCCAACAACACATTTTTTTAAGAATGGCCTTTTAATGTTATTACATGAATAGTACAACATTGTTTTAGCATCTATGTTGAATTTCAAAACATTTGGTACAAAAATAATGGAGAAATTGGCATTTCCCTTTACACCATTGACACAAAAAAACAAGAAGCCATTTAGTAGTGAAACAGTCTCTCTTTGTTCATAAATCTATTTCTTGATGAGGAAAATGTTAAACTCTGTTTGTTATAGCACATCTTAATAAAATAAACCAAATCCCAGTGAAAAATGTTTAGAAAAGTTATATTAAAATGATTAAGATTGCATAATAGTTAAAAATGATGACTCAGCAGAAATTTCTCACTTACAAAAAGGCCAAAATGCTGTCCAATCTTGTTTTTTTCCTTCAACATTGTATAAAGACATATTCAAAAAGCATAATTTACCATTTCTGGTATTATATTTTGAGTTTCACATGTTTCATGTACCTTAAAATTTACAATCACACCTTAATGGGACGCAGGAAGAGGGTTCTGTCATCATTATTGCCCTAAAATTGCAATATCTATAAGTGAAAAGTAAGCAAAAATTCACAGAAAACAGGTTTTCATCAGTCCTTTTGTATTTACTCTAAACAAACAGGCCAAGATCAGACACTTTAACCCATTATTGCACTGATCTTATAATCCAATACATAGTTAAAAGCATTAGCTAACTGCATTATATACTTTACTTTGCTGCTAAACTAATTTCAAACTGACATAACTCAAAACTAATGAATCAAGCTATCCAAACTTCACTCCCAAAAGGCAGAATTACCCGGTAGATAATTGATTTCAAAGCTCAGAGTGTGAATCAATGATCCGAATTGGTCAAAATATGAGCTATCAGATATATCGGGCTGATCTTTGTAGTATGAAAATCATGCGGGCTGATGACTACAACATAATGAAACTATACACTGAATTTCTGAAATAAATAGAAAACCTTTGTTCAAGACCAGCCTGTTGCCTTCAAAATAACAAGGAAAATTATAAGAGGGCCCTTTAAAGGCTTTTAAACACACCCATGAGTCAAATAAAGTACATCAACAGTATGTAATTGATAATGAGGAGCAAACAAATCACCCCCCCCCCTCAAAATGGCAACTTTTATTGAAAACTTGACCTTGAACTTGGCATTGACCTTCTTGGATGACCTTGACCTTGGTACCAATAGAAACACACTGACAAGATGTAGATATATTACAAAAAGATACTACTTACAGCTTTCAGGAGTGTGTAGTATGGGCAGAAATGAAAAAATCACACCATTTTTTCTTAAAGGTTGACCTTCAGATTTGACCTTGACCTTGATGAATGACCTTGACCTTAATAATAAAAGATACATGTTGTACTGGTGTGCATGCCTACCAAATTTGGGCTTTGTAAGTCAAATAATGTGAGAGTTATTTAGAGAAATATTGAATATTCATGTTAATTTGGCTGCAGACACACACACAGATGGGCAGACAAGCGGATAGTGGTGCAGTGATGCCAAAATGTTCTGATATGGTCAGAAAAACATGTAAATTGCTTACCCAGATTGATCGTCTGCAACAAAAATCAAACCGGAAGTTTTAAATCTGTCAAACTTTCTAGAACAACAACAACCTGGGTTGGTCTACTATTTGTATTAGGGTCCACATTTAGGTCTAAGGGAAGTAAATAGTTTTACATGGGCGACCATTATAACATTTTGGCTTATAGCTCAGTCCATGAGTTTGCACCAATGATCTGACCTACCTTAAATTCTAGAACATCCATTCATACACCCGAAAAAATGAATTTTAGTATGGCATGAATCCTTTTCTCTATGACCTTTGACCCCATTTTTGAGATCACCCTAACTGCGGAGCTAGTCTCAGAAGCATTTCAGAGTATAATACCCATCTTTTAAAATGGCCCAGAAATTGCCAAAATGATTCAAAATCATTGATTTTTTGCTTTTAACTTGAAAATAGAATATAATCAGTCACAAATGAATAAATCATGTTCAATTCCAGTAAAAAATATTGTCCAATCACAGGTCACCTTGATCGTAATAATTCACCGTAGCTTCCCTATAGATTTGTCACGTGTCACGACAAATGTATTTACTTCCCTTAGACCTGAAGCATGTAATTACTGCAAAATAGCATTGATCCCAACAAGATGCCATTTGTCCAAAACCTAATCTAGACCAATTGTGTTATAGAATTCCACAGGTACCTTTTCCCCAGATCCTAACACAATAAGTAAATAGAGATGACATTTCTGCGTAGTCTCTTGTTTGACAGGTGTGCAGCCTTTTTGCGTCAATGACGTCATATAAGAAATGCACGAGCTAAGAGTACAGCACAATAAATAAGTACACTAAGGACACATTTCATTATTGGCAATAATGATATTAATGCATCAAAAACCAAAGAATTGATTAAATTTGCTTTTATTTCAAATTAAGAATTGTTTCCTCAATTTTAAAATCATTTAGAATAAAAGTGTCTTGTCTACAGTGGGAATCGCATGACACAACAATTACAGAAAATCCTCAATAATTATGTTAATACGTAGCCGATTTGAAAATGATTTGAACCAGACAATGCAGGAAAACGCCAATAATTTGATGATAACCTCAAAACTTTCAGAAATGCTACGTCATAAATCAAAATGATTCTTCTTAATATTTGAGAAATTCCATTGAGTTTGAACTCTACCCTTAGATGACAATACATTGTGATTTCTAAAATAATTTCCATCACATTAGGCCTACAATACAATAGATATGAATTTATAGGACTAAAAGTTCAACGGAACATTTAAAATCCCATATTCATCCACTTGTTTAAAAAAACGTCATTCATTTAGATTCTATCATGCACGTAAAATTTGATTATTATCAAATCGGCTTTGAATGGTGTTTTTTGAAAATAATTAGTCATCTCTAATACATTAATTACAATATTACATTATTTATGACGTCACATTTCAAATCAAAACACGACAACACATTCAAATTCCAAATTTTCCCATACGCTTATCTTTGATATATCTTGCTAATGTCCGAAATGCAACCACATTGTACTAAGAAGGTGTAATAATATAGCAAGATGTAGAAATAAGCCAGATCGGACAGCGTAATGACAATCTAAATCCGACATTTCCCATCCAAACCCTAAATTGTGGGTACTCATTTGAATCGTCTCAACGAGACGATTCAAATGAGCACCCACAATAAAGGGTTTGATCAAGTATTCATCATATTTTTCAAAGTTTTGTTGACATTGACCAAGCAATATCTAGAGCTGTGCAAGATGCCAATGCTACATGTATGCACAAGACCTGTAAATCATAATTAACGAGATGCAAGTGTTATTAATCAAACGTTACGTCTAATTAACGTCATAACATAATAACACAACATCATTAGTACGAAAAGGTGTCTATAACGATTTATTAAGTGGCCGAGAGTTTTGATGATAGACTATTACTACCATTACATTGTACTCCGAATCTATTCCATGAAGAATGATGCCAGAGCTCGAATCTTTGCCAACAGTTTTAGTTTTTGAATGGCATATTATAAAGAGATTTCATCATAAAATCAACCACCAATTTGATAGTTCTGTCCTGTGTTTTGAGACGGCAGGTGTTATTAATCAAACTTTACGTCTAATTAGCGTCATAACGGAATAACATAACGTCATTAGTACGAAAAGGTGTCCATAATGTTTATTAGGTGACCGAGCGTTTTTGAGGATGATCCACTTACTACCATTACCCTATGTCTATTCCATGAGGAATAATGCTAGAGTACGAATCTTTGCCGACAGGGTTTAGTGTTAGAGTGGTCCAATCCAATAAAAATACATTTCGTCATAGTATTTTAATACCAATTTGATGAAATCGTTTTTTGTATCGAGTAGTCAAGTGTTAGTAATTAAACGTTACGTCTAACTAACGTCATGAGTATATAACACAACATCATTAGCGCTGAAAGGTGTCTGTAACGAATTATTTTAAGAAAAAGTGTTCTAAACTATGCGATGTTTGGCATGAGAACATACGAATAATCGAATTGTCCGACTGTTTATTCTTTCCTCTCAAGACTTTTTTTTGTAAAATAAAACACTGAAACTTGCCAGATTTCCAAATTCAAACAACGACTTTTCAACTTTAATTAAATCGGAAAAATTGGCGAGAGCATCTTTTTCTTCTAACTCTTTTTTATTTATATAAGTCGATAAGTTTTTCATAATCAGACATTGAAAATTCAAATTCTAAAAGTTTTCAAGACAATTTTCATGGCAGAAATTTAATGATAACTAATCCTGGGACTGAGAGGCTTTTCTTTCGACATTTCTAGTTCCCCATGGTAAACATTTGGATGGCGGAAACTATTGATATTCACTTCTGGGTAATTTCAAAAGTAATGCATCCAAAACGTGACATAGGGGGTCCAAAATGAAGTTGTTGATATTGAAATATTATTCGTCAAAAGCACACCCCAATATGTCAAATTTTTATAAACCAGACACGAAAATATAAATACTTAACATTTTTTTCAAATTTCAACGGTTTTATTTGAAACATTGGAGAATTTTTAAACAAATACGTTTGCCTTATATTGCTCCTTTAATTCTATTAAATGTATAAATTTCATCTCTTATGTCACTTAATATTGTTACACGAACGTTAAGGTAAAATTTGATGTATAACATGGCTACCTAATGTGAATATACGAACTTTATGGCAATATTTAGTGATGTTTTAGTAAAAAAATGTATCAATTACCTAGGAAAGTTTACATAAAATGTTCCATACATGATATACAAAGCGAATACTTAATCTGTTACATTAGGAGGGTACTTGCAGCCAGCATACAAAAAACTATTTGGGTACAATAACTTGAAATGTGATGAGGACACATCAAAAATCAAATTTCAGCAAAACCGTTACACTTGGGACAAACTAATGACATAAATAGCTCTCAGAAAATCCATTTTCTAGTTACAATTAATGTTTGCTTTTGATAATATAGATAAGAACACACCTGGATGCGATTGTAAAAGTAGCTGTTTGGATACAGATGGGTGCCATTTTCCCAAATAAGCTTCATAAATCACTGGAATTTGTTTAAAAACTCCAAGAAGTCTCTTATTTGTTGAAATCATTTATGATTTTCAACATTTTGTATTAGGTATTACCAAGATGTAAGTGGGTATCAAAATTTGACACGTTAAAGGTGTAATATATATAATTTTTAAGTGTTTTGGATTTAGTTTCAAATATAAAGAAAAAAATACACTTTTCTTGAAACAAAAATTATTAATGTGAATTTCTTTTGAAAGAGACTTTGCTGTTACGAAATGGGTGTATTAGTGAAAACTGACATTAAAACATTGTGAATTGATGTTATTCTTGTTTTCCTCACAAAGACACACAGTTTCATTACCGTAATCACCACATTTTATATGTGAAATACATTGCTCCAAATATTTACCATGGCATATCAAATTTGTTGTTTTTAACCCAAAGAGTCTCATTAAGTCAATATATGATTACTTTACTTGGTTTCCAAGAAACACAAATGAAAAAACACTTTCCAAACTATCACAGGATAAGATTTTGCTGAAATTTTCAAAGTTCTACGCCGTTACACTTGGGACAAACATTTTAAATACTTTTAAGATGGATTTAAAGGATATTAAATGAATTAAACTGTATATGTTGATTTAGGATGTTCAAATAACTCATACAGATCCAAAGAAGTCAATGATATGTATTTCTGCTAGATAATTGGTATGAGCCAGACAATAAATTAAATTGACACATAATTCAATCATTTCTGAACAATAATTGTTTTCTGAACAAAATTCAGACAGAATCCTACATGTTTTGCAATATTTTGATCGAACTTTCTGTGCAACTTAAATATTTAAGCATTTCTACTTGATCACTCTAAATCGCAAAAATAGCGTTACACTTGGGACAATGAATTTTGGTTGATTAAGTACATAGTAACAATTCTTTTTAGATTTAACTATTACTGATCTTTCATGGGGCCGATGCGCATCTGTAAAAAAGAAATCAGAATAAGTTTCAATATCACATGACAAAAATACAGGCTTTCTAACACAAAACGTTACACTTGGGACATTTTTGGGTGTCCATAGACATGGCATCAGGAGAACTTGATTATCTGAAAGTAATTACATAAAATCATACTAACATTGCACCAATGATATTTGTCTAACAAAGGATACCTATTTTGAGACATAAAGATGTCTAGTAGCAAAATAATAACCTTTGATTGTCCAGAGTATTGTATTTTTATGCCTTTATGTTTTTTCAGGGTGTGTTATTTTCTGGGCATGGTTCATGGACAATATATATGTTGTCCATTAAATGACTATTGAAAAACTGTTGTATTGTTGCAACACTTTGTATAATTGTATGTTGTGGGGTCTTTCAAATCCCGTAGTTTTAATGATTGCCACTTAAAATTTGAATTTTTATACAAATGTCACGCTAAAAGCGTTACACTTGGGACAATTTTGGACACTAAAAATGCTATAAAATTGAAACGAAAGTAGATATTCTCTTAAAATTTTGTACACATTTTAGCAATAACAGAATACATATTCTGGAGTAAGACAATCACTAAAAAAAACTTTTCACCCGCACTGTATATCAGTTTTTAAAAAAGGATGCATTATTTTTGAAATTACCCTTCTACAGGTAAAATTGTGGTAACTACTACCGTTCGTAATTCATTAAGAATTACATCTCATTATCCAAACAACGGAATAATTCAACATCATTAACGCCGAAGGTGTCCATAACGATATATTAAGTGGTTGGTGGTATTTGTTACTACACGAGTTCAAAGTATTGGAAAGAGGTTGCATAGCAGATTCTAGGCGAAATAAACATTCAAATGCGCGCAGTTCCCTGGAGATGGGGGCTTGACTATGTATAGACGTCACATAAACTAGCAGATAGTCTCTTTTATGCGAAATATAACGGCAGACTTTTCAAATATACTACAATTTCAATTATCTAAAATGTAGGTCGAACACTAACAAGACTAAGCCCAAATGATGGTACAAAACATGCAATATAGGCACAAGTCTTACGCTTGTCAATATGTTAAAGGAACATTTCATTCTCACTTCATTTTTAGAGAGCATGGCTCTCTTATTTTATCACGTTTAAATGTACTTTACATGTACTTTACAAACCGCACAACGAAAATAGTTCCTCCTAAACAAGACAAAAAGATCTAAATGACAATTAGAATAGTATACGTGTCAAATGTGTCATAATATAAAATAGATGGCATGTATGATCTAAGCAAAAAATCAAGTTTTAAACAAGTCTTAGATAAAAAAGAGATCTGAGTAGTAATTTGCCATTCACAATTGGGTCATCCAGGTCATGCGGTCAAGTCATGAAGCCTAAATTTTGGATAGTGCAAATGGTCCAAAAATAGAATCACATTCCGCAGACAGAAATTCTACTAGTGGGTGTCTATCTGAGTGTATTTATTGTAAAGTTTGTGCTGTTTGGTGATAGTATGTTGTGTCATGGATAAAGGGGGCATTAGAGTAAATTTCCTATTAACTCATCTTCTCACACATTTATGAATGGATTGATTTGAACTTATCCTTTCCCAAACAAAACTTTGTTTTAATGTATCTATAAGAGAAAGCTTTGGAAAATATTGAGGTAAAAGAAGAAAATGGTGATAGGTTTGGTGACACTATATTGCATCAGAGAAAAAGAGGCTTCACTTTATTGTCAATACATGTTTAACATATTCCTCCATTTATGGTTGAATTTGTAAGAAACTATGATGGACAGTTCCTCATTATGCAGCCTTTTGAATGAAGTCATGTTTTGGTGACGTTTTGGTGCGCTTTCTTTTAACCCATTACCCATTATGACAAGCAAATTCTTCATTTCCCACAATATTTTCTATATAGAAAGACAGAAACATGTAAAATTTCATTCAGTTAAAATTGTCGTCTGCAACATCTTTGTATCCGGGACAGTCTAAAATTTTGCTGTTGGATTAAAATGTTTTGTTAATACAGCTCCACCTATATCTATGGATTGTTTTGCATGAATTATGTTACCATACAATATTGTCACAAGATTTCATGTTGTGTCAAACATGCTCTCTAACAGTACTTTCAGTACTTTGATTTTAAATTATATCTTGATGCAAAGATTGGTTATTCTAATGAGTGTGAATGCTATCAGTTTTTTGAAGTTGTTGATGATAAGCGAGAAATACGCATTTAAAATTGAGACAGAATTGACAAATTTCATATAAATCCGAACTGTTGTCAATAACAATTTGTTTAACTTAAGCACAAATATATATATTTCTCGTAAACCGTGTAATATTTTGGCTTGAAATTTTCAGATTTTTTATAAGAAAATATGCTCTTTCAGATAAAAATAAAAGTAAAATTTATGAAAAAAAATTCTGAAATGTCACTTTAAATGTCGGACATACGAACGGGCAAAAACATATATTCAAGAAATATCGTATGGAATGGTCAACCTGCATAGCTGAATCATTTCTATCCAAAGAAATTTCGAATGAAGTTCATTAAGTTATTCTATATCAAGTCTATACATAAATATCATACCCGAACTTTTTATTTATAGTAACATTAATAGGAAACTGAACATTGATAGAAAGTGAGAAACTTGGTATCATCTTCTAAAATTCCTTTCTTTTTGGCCCTATATAAGACAAAGCGTCACATACGATGCAAACTTTGACTGCCCTCCACGGTGTTCTAATCGCTGAAAAAATTAGCATGGGTCCCTTTAAGCTTACCATTGTAACGTTAGTATAGTTGAAGAACTTGTGTGCGGTAAGCATTAGCAGCTAATACCCGCAGTCATAATAAATTGGTACCCGTTGCATACGATGTATTCTTTAAAACGTAGTGTATCAGAAAGGGGAACTAGTCTATACTCACACTAGCTAGTTATAACGTTTGTCTTTCTAATGAGTACTCGTAATAAATTTGCTGGTATTCATTATAGCATGTGGTAACTGGAACCAGGTGGGAAGTAGTATCATTCTACATTTAACCACTTATTCTTAGTTTCACAGCAAAACCTTGGAATATCATTTTTAGATCACACGGATAGGGATCTGGTAAATTGACCATAATTACTGGCTTTGAGACCAACACGGATCTCGCTCAGCCTGCATGTACACACAGTCTGATCAGGATCCATGCTGTTCTCTTACATCTTCTTTGCTCGACGTGTGTTTGCTTTGGCAATTTCTTTCTTTGTTGTATGTCTCTTTAAGGGAAGTGTAAAGGAGGTCATGTATCAATAATTTAACAAATTGAACAAAAACGAGGGCGAACAAATTGGCATCTCCCGACTGGAACTCGTAATCCCTTGAGGACAAGATGAAAAAATATGGGCGCCCTCACTGTCTACTTTAACTAGTGTAAACGTATTCTTTTTCATTTGGACAAAATAGGTTAGATTGTTCCTTCTGTTATAGTTTATTTAATTGGATAGATCTATGAAAGAGGATACATAAAATGCATGTAAGATGCAGCGTGGATCACGGTCAGGAAGGTTTATCCGTACCTTAAATGCAATAATGGTGCTCCCAATCGTAATGAATTCAGATGCATCTTATTTCATCTTATTTCATACTGAAAGATAATATCTAAATTTGAAAGTGACATTTCACGATAATTTTTACATAAATTTCACTTTTATTCCATCTGAAAGAGCATATTTCCTTATGAAAATTCTGAAAATTTCAAGCCAAAACATTGAACGGTTTACGAGAAATATATATTTTTGTGTTAAAATTAAACAAATTGTTGTGGACAACAGTTCAGATTTATATAGAATTTGTCATTTCTATCTCAACTTTAAAGGCGTATTTTTCGCTTATAGATAGAAAACAACTTTAAAAAACTGATAGCATTTCTACGCATTAGAACAAACAATTTTTGCATCCAGACATACTTTTTAGAAATGAAATAAATGTGATATGTCACTTTAATTAGATCGTGGTGCTCCTTTCTTGATCCAAGCTCGTTTATACGCACCATAATGTATCAGTATTATACAAGTATAGAATCAGTCCATGTGCGTTCCATAGAAATTAAGATCGCACTTACATGTAACCCATTACCAAACGACAAAATTTTAGGGCGGTCCAAATTGAAAGATCCTGCAGACGACAATTTTAAGTGAATGGAACTTTTAATATTTAGGTCTTTTTGGATGGAAAACATTGTGGGAAATGAAGAAATTGCTTGTCACAAGCAATTTCTTCATTTCCACGATGTTTTCCAAGGTCATTATTTTGTGGGGAGTCAAAAAGAGTCATTGTGTGGTAATGGGTTAAGATAAAGACTTAACAAGGATTTGTATTCTTGTACATGTTATATATTCCTTCAATGGACAGTAAATGTTCACAAGTCATGTTTTATATTCTTGAGTAAATTGTGAGACGTTGCAAAATCTTACACGCGAAGTTCCATGGAAATCGGGTGTAACATCTTTCAATCCAAGTCCCTTGAGCAGAAGATGAAAAGCTATTGGCTATACTTTCGTCTAGTCTAAAAGTAATGATCTATACCTTTGTCTTTTAGAACGAGACAATGTAAACTCGGGATATATTTTCACGCAACTTTCTCATCTAGCCATCTTCGACCTTGAACCCTATCCTAGTGAATTTCTTCTTTCAACAAGGCAAACTGAGACAATGCTGATAATCAACATTATCTCCTTTTTTCCTGAATATTTTCTTTACTAGGTCTGAATTATCAACAAATCATACATACTGTCTTTATACATTCCCCTCTGTAGCCTGCATCAGCTTTAGAATTCGGCAACCCTAAAATCTTGCTATTTTGGAAAGGATTAAGTCCAACCGATGTTAAGGTTTACAGACCCTAAAAGAAATAGCACTTTCTAGCCATATGAAATGCATCCAATTAAATACACTTGTGAATACACTTCAAATAAGTTGATTCGCCGCGCCAGATTTCAAGATTATGCTTCAAGAAGAAAATAATTTACAAATGTTTTTTTACTCTTTATTCATATGCAAGGGAGGTAATTTGAACATTTTTGTCGAATATTTCCATAATTATGCATTAATTGAAAATTTTGAACCGTTCAAAATGCTTATGTTTGTATGTGGAATGGAAATGTAACAGACTTTAGGAATTATTTGCACTTTTCAAATTTCGCCTCTAGCTCTTTTGTGCTTTTGAGGGTTTGGCTTCCTTAAGTGAAAAGTTATTATCCTTTCTTTGGTTTAGTCTAGTATGTTGGTGTTGATTCATGCTTATGTCTTTTAGCTCTTTTCCAAACGACAACATATTAGGGTGATCCAATTCAAAAGCTGCTGCTAACAACAAATGAGATGTTGTTATAGATAGAATTTGTGTATAAAACAATACAGAAAATATTGAGACAAAAGGAGAAACTGCTGGTTATCAGCAGTTTCTTCTTTTGTCTCAATGTTTTTCCAAGCCATTTTCTTTTAGAGGCTTGACGGTCTTGTTTTGGGAAAGGGTTAAGGCAAGACGTTGTAATATCGGGTAGCATGTTTACGAAAAATACTTAACCTTTATCGAAAGAAATTTGAAGCGCCGATTTGAAACCTTTGAGACTCAAGAAGAGAAGACTTACAAGTACATGTAACATGTTCTCAAAGGTTTTGACTCTATAGTTTTGTCCTATATGGTACATATGTTTATATGTCTATGTTAGGAAATCTGTGACATACAATACAATACTTTCACACAAAGCAATACTAATAATAGTTTTATCAAAAACAAGTATAACAGCTTCACAGAAACTTAAAATTTTGATTTCTATTTATCATTGAGATTCATTATCCCTATATTGTTGTGCTAAGTATACAATAAAAGGGCATTGATCAGAATTTACGGGCGCACATAATTATTATCGTTTTACTTGTTTACGTTATCTCCCTTTTCCTATGCGGTACATTGCAACTCAGAAGACTACGCTTCGGTTGCCTAACACAATTCGCCCTCGAAGTTCATAATAAATCTAATATACAAAACCCAAAGGAAATCAAAACAAGGACATAAATTGAATGTATAATGTTGTGCGTCTTGAACCTTTCAAATTTACTAGGTAATCAAATTAGGACAACGGAACTTTCTTAGGAAATGGTTAAACATATTTGACTGCTTGGCAAAATGAATGACCCCGTTAGAAGTGTTGAAATCATTTACTCTTCAAAGAACATGCTTGCACAACATGATAAGATATTTTCATGTGAAAACCAAATAAGAGTTTCTTAGTTCCTTCTTACATACGCGCATGTACATATACATATATTCGTACGTACAAATGTATACATGTATAGTTGCTGATCGCGAAATACTAACAGCAAATAATCGAAATTCAATGTTCCGTTCATTATTGAGAGATAAAAATGTCTTCGATCACTTACTGCACACTGTTTAGTAAGTTTCCATAATTATTTCCTTTGATAATTGCAAGATGTAGAAAATCTAACATACAACACTCAAAGGAAATAAAGCATTAGTGTTCGTCCTAGTTTTTGGACCAATGAAAGTTCAGTATATTTGCAAATTTCGGCGCTATATTTCACATAAACGCACTGCCGGTCAGTTTATGCTACGGATATACATAGCCACGTACCCGTTTCTTGTGCAGTTATGAAAAATGATGTAATTTTTTGGAAATGATGTAATTTTTGGGAAAATGATGTAATTCCAGTAAGATCCGGTTGACGAACACTAAGTCAGATAGAGTCTGTATAGTAGATTTTACGCGACATAATCGTTCAAAGGCTGCGCCTTTTGAACGTTTATATCGCGTAGAATCTACTATACAGCCTCTATCTAATACATAGACATACAATAACTATTTGGTAGTGCACTCAAACTAACAAAGAGTCCGCTGTATGCAGCAATTATTTACGGTACTAACAATGTCCAAAAACTATGAATATGAGTCAACGGAAGAAAAGTATTCTGGTTATTTCAACGATATTTTGGTAAGATATGATTTAACGAATCTAACTTTTTGAATGGTAATTACATTTATTTGCATCAGTATTATAACAGCATTTTACAATACTTTCCAAGACTGCTTATCCATTGATACAAAGATCGCAATAAAGTAAAATATGACTGAATAACTTCGTTATTAGCATAGATCCTTTTTCAGCGGACAATGTTTAATAAGTCTTTATATTCCTTAGAAAGTTGTAGGGCGTAATAAATCTAACACACAAAGCTCCGAGGAAATCAAACAAAAGACATACAGTGAATATTTTATGTTGTACTCAAACACATAGATTCAACATTTCCCTTGTGTTGTCTTTTCCATACACCTAGTTCGGACGATAAAATGGTTATCTAGACTCTCCCCTAAAAGGTACTTTCTCTGTATTTTTGGAACAATAAGGAGTACTTCATAATAACGTATTTCACTCGATCTAACAAACTGTTCGAGTCTAAGATTTGAAAATACATATGAGCCAGGATCTGGAAAAACGTCCTTTAAGGCTTATGAGCCCAACCTAGTCTCCAGATCAGCCTGTGCATACGCACAGTCTGATCAGGATCCATATTGTTCTTTAATAGCTTCATCGTGACCTGAAGTAACTTATAGAGAGCAGCATTGATGCATATTGGACTCCATTTGGCAATAGGCCGACCATGAAACTCAATTTTAAAAAATGCTATAAGGGACGTTTTTCCAGATCCCGGCTCATATATATATACATTGTTAAAAACAAAGACAATTAGAAACACTTTTTACTTTTCTGAAATGTATTCTACGATAATTGGAAATCGACTAGGCAGAATTCTGTTTCAGATATGTACATAGATAGTAGAAAATGTTAGACGAAACGAAACGAACAACAAAAGCTATTTATATATTTTGTGTTCTACCATTTTCTTTTAGCATTTGCATTTTGTTGCATTTCAATGATTTTTTTTTAAATACATTATTTATCCGATATATACATGTAAATAACTCTGACTTTCGCTTCTTTTCAACGAAAACCTCTTTACTGCAGCTTTTTTTAAGCTGCAGTTACGAGGTTTTCGTTGAAACGCGACGATACCAAGTACAGAGACTGAGACCAAACTGTAAAGCAATATAATTATTTCCTCGTCTTCGCAAGTCACGCATTTTACTTCAAAGTTGTTCTTTACGAACGAAGAAAGTGGATGTAGTAATTCCTTGACGTGCGAAGATTTGGTCTAATCAGTAATTCCTCATAGAGAAAAGTCCTCAGACAATTCTTGCAAAGGCAGGTTCGACAAAATAAGATTAAAGTCTTATATTTGACAAAGGACGAGCCAAATTATAAGTCATCAGGAGAGATGTAATTTAAAGATTTATCTTGGGCAGATTTAAGCAATATTTCTCTTAAAAAACTGAAATCAAAAGCATCATATCCCAGAAAAGCGTTCAGACGGTAGCTGTCAAAGCAAACGTACCAAAATTAGATGAAGATCTTATATTTGACACAGAGCGAGGCAAACTATAAAATTATTAGAAGTGCAATACACTCGTTGATTTAACCCTTTCCCAAACAAGATCATGGTTTGACGTCCCTGGTAGAAAAGGTTTGAGAAAACATTGATACAAAAGAAGAAACTGCTGAAAACCAGCAGTTTCTCCTTTTGTCTCAATATTTTCTATACCATATTTTACACAAGTTATATCTTTCATAACTGCCATTTTGTCATTTGCAGCAGTTTTTGAAGCAGATCACCCTAAAATTTTGCCGTTTGGGGAAAGGATTAAAGGACTTATTAAGAAGCAGAGAAGATATAAGGAACATTCCAATTGAATAAATATTTTCGTCCTCACGAAGAGATTTCAGCCGATTTCTGTCAATAGAAGTCTATCCAAATTAGATAAAAGTCTAAAATTTGGCATAGGACGAGGTAAATTATAAGCTATCAGACAAGATGCAATATATTCGAAGGTTTGAAAGAATTATCTAGAAGCAATTCGGACAAATTTTGTCAAAGCAAACGTAGCCATCTATAGGATGAGGCAAATTATCAGCTAATCGTCAAGACGTAATTTACTTCATGGTATAAGGGATTAAACAGGAAGCAAGTAAGACTAAAGAAGCACTTCCATTAAATCAAAACATTCGCTATAGAAAGAAAAACATCTTTCAGCCGATTTCTGCAATAGCATGCGTACAGAGTAAACAGGTCTTATATGTGGAGCAGGACGAGACAAATTGTTAGATTTCAGATAAGGCACAATGCACTCTATTGTTAGTTATGACGCATATAGAATTCAAGCAACATTCTAACTAGGTGAACGTATTTGTCCAACATAGAAACTTTGATTTTTTTCAAGACACGCGTAATCAAATTAGACAAAATTGACACATGACGAGACATATCATAGACTTTACGGCTAGGTGCAACCCAATTTATGGTTTTAACAAATCAAATTTTTCGTCATGAAAAAGGCTTTCAGACAAATTCTGTCACTGTATGTCTGTCCAAATTAGATAATCGCCTTACATTTGACATAGGAAGAGCTAAATTAGAAGTTATCACGTTGGATGCATTAGGCCCAAACAAGGATTCAAAAGATTTATTTTGGATAAGAAGCAATATAAAATGTTATGTCTGCACGGTTTGATATAATTGTAAAATGCCAAAAACGGTAAGGCAACAACGAACAAGGACTGACAGTTTCTCATGTTCCTTGTTTTCCAGGACAATCACAAAATGTATTGTACCTATATGCTCTTAGGAGAATTGCATGGAATTCGAAATGAAGACATAAAATCTGTCTCAGACGAAAACGCGCTACAATATTCTCTTTTTACACAGCGCATCGTGACTTTTCTTGCATTATATACGTAGACGTCACATGGGAATACTAAGCCATACTTAAAGGGTAATATTATAGGCGTCTGATTTTTCTTTTTTATAAAACAACATCATCCAATGAATAATTTTAGTAAAAACATTTTTCAAATTATGAATGAAAAAAGAAATTATTCAAGATTTTATTTTTCCGTATTAAAATTTGTGCGAAAAATTATCTCCCTTGTAAATTACTTCCTCTCCCTTTTAAATTACTTCCCTTTGGTAATATATTATATTCATATGACCGGGGCACTTGATCGGTCACGTGACTAGTGACGTAATTTTCGAAGTAGAAAATGGCACTGAATTTCAGCGATATAAGTTTGGTTTATTGGGGATTAACGCCGTTTTCAATTACTATCTAGTAATGAAGTGATCGTACTAGAGTAAATGTTGAAAAACACGAAATAGTTGAAATTATATTATACATATATTATATATATATATTTTTTTTTTTGAAAAATGAAGGAACGAATGTGTTTTTATGCAACCTACCACAGAAAATATTGAAAAGGAAATCGGAAAAATGAACATGCTCACCATTTTGATTCGATTTCCTAACTAATTAGCGAAAACCATGATATCCGATCACTCGATTGTCGATGAATGGCGCATATCATTGTGGGACAGACATTTTTTTTTTCTTTCAACCTTCGCTGTCCAGTGATGGGTTAATAAGATGAAACGATGTCGGCGAAAATCCAGTCGATCGTATGGCATTGACCAATTTTACATCAGTCAATTAGACATTATCAATTATTATTCAATAATCAAGGGAATCAATTCCATTGTTCGTTACTTAGTGTGAAAAACAGATTAGTCAACCGGTCATAAAAAAGAATTTGATGACTTCTTAAAAATTAGTATTTGATTTTCGGTGACGTTTTCATTTGAATAGACAATTAATCAGGATTTCATTCTTTCAACGATATTGCTTTAACCCATTCCCTCACAATGATCCCACCCCCTTAAAAAAAGTTGTGAAAAACATCGTGAGAAATGAAGAAATTGCTTGTCTTGCATTTCCCACAATGTTTTCTACCTCCAACACACACAAAATAAAATAATAATAACAATAATTCTCTTGAAATTGTTGTCTGCAACACCTTTGATTTCAGACGAGACCAGAGTATTTTTGCCGTTTGGATATGAATTAATCCTTCCCAAAACTACCATGTTTTAGAGGTTTCAAGCTACAGAAGATCAATTTGATATTGATAAAGAGAGAATTTATTTGCAATATAGCGAGGAGATTCGGATTGTTGAATTAAAAAGGGAAAACCATGATCGTTTTTTTCTTGGTTTTCACCAGATCATATGTTTTAGAAAAGGGCAATAGAATTTTGAAAACTGCTTCCAATAATTGTTGTACTGAGTAAAGGGAGCGAATAAACATGTGTTTTATGACATCTTTGACACCCGCGTGTTTATTGACCTGAATCTTACACCCGTTTGAGTAATTAATCAGCTCATTATGTAATAAAGTGTTTATTTCCAATTAATGTATGTAAAGAAAAACTATTAATGCTATTTTCGATTCAAATCATTTTTTCAAAAATGATTCTTTTTTTGGATGACATAAGAAAAGCAAAAAAGAAATAAAAAAAAAAAAAATAAAAAATAAGAGAGAAAAGGATTAAATGCTGAGGTCACCATTTTCTCCTTTAAGCAATACTTTGATATCTCATGATAATTAAAAAATTGCCCAATCTTAATTTAATCGCCTGCTACTCGCCTTGATACAATATTACCTTATATCAAATCTGTTCGGTAAATGTCCAAAACGATCTTTATGCGCTTTCAACTCTTTCCCAAATAGAAATCTAGCTGAAAATTAGAGTTCAATTTTGACAGCCGCTGCAGATAACAAAGGGATGCTGATATAAGAGGGATTCTCTAATGTCGCGGAAAATATTGAGACAAAAGGTGATCACGTCGATTATCAGCATATTCATCTTTTGTCTCAATGTTTTTACCAAGATTTTTCTGTTTTGAGTGTCAACATCAGGTTTTGTTCAATGAAAAATTTAGGGGAAAACCAACACACATAGATTGTATTTCTCTTCCACTTCATAAATACTGGCTTCGGCAAACATCGTGGTAAAAGAATAAATTGATTTAGACCGGCAATTTCTTCCTTTCATACAATGTTTTCTACCCAAAGAGACAAAAAGTAAATTCCATAATTCACTTGCTATTTTAAATAATGGCTTCGGCAAACATCGTGATAAAAGAAGAAATTGATTTAGACAGGCAATTTTTTCCTTTCATACAATGCTTTCTACCCAAAGAGACAAAAAGTAAATTCCATTCACTTGCTATTTTCGTCTGCAACATCTTTGAATTTAGACCAGTCTTAATTCTTAGCGTTTGCCTTAGTAATGGGTAAGAATTGAAACAATGTGAATTGAAACAATGCCTGTTTCGAACGGCAGAGAATATCGCATTTTAGGAGCAGCACTCAAGAACACGCAATTTTGATAATTATGTTTTAGCACGGCGTTTGGATAATAATTTGTTTGTCATCAAAATTTGCATAATCTTTGAACGACCTGACGGTGTAAGTTAAGTAGAAGTTGTACAGTCCTGGTTCAATCTCAGAATCCACTTTCGTTTTCAAATTGATTTCCTCGGAAAAGCAAATATTATACTACATGTATAAAGTTTTATGGGTTACTAAGTTAATATTGCAATCGAAAGCTTCACACAACATGATTTTGAAGCGATATTCCCATAAACATCTATATCAGATCACTCGATTATCGATAAATGACGCAGTTGTCAAAGTAGACAGGTTCGACTATTTCGTATCCAAGGATACAGAATCCAAGGGAAGTAATTGATGCGGCAAATTTTGTGTATTGATAAAAATCGATAATTTGGCTGCTGGTTTGCAATGGGTTAATGCTTTCCTTAACGTAATGACTTTGCTTGTAATGTTTTTTAAACCATTTCTGAGCGATTTATAAGGATGAACCGCGAAATCGTAAATTTTTTAAGGTTAGCCTTTAAAGAAAATTGTCGGTGTTATTGCAATTACACCAACAAAATGCGCATATTTGATGGTGTGATGTTTTGCTAGAGGGACGTAGAGCCTATATGAACATCATTTGAAAAGTAAAATTGTTTTTAATCGGCTGTGAAGTGTCAGATGGACCATTGCTAAATATTGCAAGCTTTTGAAATTTCAGAGATTATAGAGATTATTTGCGTAGTGCATTTCATTATATTATCTAGGACCGAAAAGAGAGGAACTTTGAGATGGTAGCATTTGTTTTTTACTTTTTTCAGAGTATACATTTACTACAAATATTATTTGAAATTAACTATGACGATTTGCAAAGGCATGGACTTTTTTTAGAAGAATTAAATGGACTTGGTTCGAATTTTCTGTAATAGAAAAATAATCTACCCATACAGGTTGGCAAATAATATTGTTATCGCGGTTGTACGTTCGACAACCCAGCACGAGTCCCTATTTTTGTGGATATGATTGAAATACAATGTACTAGCTCTCAAAGACAAATCAATTTACAATAAAATTCAACGTATGTCATGCATCATTCTCATAAATCAAGACAAAACCAACCAACCAAGGAACAAACTCATTTATTATGTATAGAGACAACATAGAGTAATTGACGAATTGTGATATGAACTAAATGGTTGTAATATTTATATTAAAGTGATAATTCACATTTATTTTTTCATAAATTTTACTTTTCTGTTTATCTGAAAGATCATATTTTCTTATAAAATTCTGAAAGTTTCAAGCCAAAGTATTGCACCTTTTACGAGAAATCTATATTTTTGTGCTGAAATTAATCAAATTGTTGTGGACAGCAGTTCAGATTTATATGGAATTTGTCATTTCTGTCTCAAATTTAAAGGCATATTGTTTGCCTATGAATAAGAACTTCAAAAAACTGATAGTATTTCTAAGCATTAGAATAACCAATTTTTGCATCAAGACATACTTTAAAAAGCTAGACATACACATGTACGTGACCCGGCACGCAAAAAGGGACCTTATACGAATTGTGAAAAAGTATTGGCCCTTGTCAGTCTGCGCAGACCGCGCAGTGTGACTACGGTCGAAATTTCTCATTTTGAAATTATTTCATAAATCTAAAATGTTTGCCCTACCTTGCTATGTAATTATTTTCCAAATATAACACCTATCTGACCTCTGCTCAGTCGAATCGATTCATCAAAATTTGGTTTTGTAGACTTTTCATAATGTCCCTTTGTATGGAAGCATATTTGTGCCACAACTTAATCACTTAATATAACGTGAAAATAATGGAGGATTTCGCAAAAAAAAACTTTTTCGCGAAAACAGATAAATTTTCATGAAAAAAAAAACAACCAAATTTCTTAACACGAATTTATTCCTGTTAGTGCTCTAAACTGCCAAAACTTAAAGATAAAATAATATTCTTTTCAGATAACTTTTCAAGAAAACTTAAAATTTCGGGAAAGATGCCAGTTATCTAAAAATAGATCCCTGCTTCCATCTGCTTTGATTATTTAAACAGCTAAAATCTAATTGTGAATTTGAAATATTGCTTCAGCATTGATTTTTATGGTCTTTCTGGTCAGAAAACAGTGGGAAATGAAGAAATTGTCACAATGTTTTCCAAAGCCTTAATCTTGTGCGTCAATATGTGGGAATCAAAACATCAAGAGAAAAGGAGAAAACAATGGTCTCTGGAATTCCTCTTAACCCTTTCCCAAACAGCCCAAATAGACCAACCAGTCCAATTTGAAAGCTGCTGGAGATGACAAAATTGGTATTAATAAAGGTTGAACTTGTGTACAATATACCATGGAAAATATTGAGGCAAAAGGAGAAAATGCTGATTATCAGCATTTTCTTCTTTTGCCTCAATGTTTTCCGAAGCCCTTTCTGTTAGGGACGTCAAAACCCGGTCTTGTTATACCCCCACCTACGAAGTAGAGGGGGATATACTGGTTTCACCATGTCTGTCTCTCTGTCCATCCGTCCGTCCATCCGTCCGTCCGTCCATCCGTCCGTTTCCGTGCTCTAACTCAAGAACTGGTTGACCTAGGATCATCATACTTCACACAGTTGTTGCCCTTGACCCAAGGAGGTGCCCTATTGTTTTTTAAATCCTCTAATATTTTCATGAAAAAGTTATCTGTTTTCGAGAAAAGAAATCTGTTTTCGTGAAATCCCCCATTATTTTCATGAAAACTTTATCTTTATGTTGTGGCAGTTTAGAGCATTAACAGGAATGAATTCGTGTTAAGATAAAAAAAAAAATTCGTGACAATTTATCTGTTTTCGCGAAAAAAAAAATTTTTTTTTGTATATATTCTTTATTTACCTCCATCATTGAAGAGTTATACATGTAAACAAGAGAAACACAATTCAAGACAAACAATACAAATACAAGCAAAGACAAGACAATGAAAACATTACTATACACAAAATACGTGCAAACAGAAACACATTCAGATGACACGGAGTTTATGTCATTTTTTATCTACATATTTTATTTGTTATTACTTTTATCTGTCATTTTATTAATTCAATTCCTTAACTTATCAACTTATTATATTTCATTAATTCATCCATTTATTTATTCACCAGCCACTTTATTAATTCATTAGCCAATTTATTAATTCATTAATCAATTTACTAATTCATTAACCTACTTTGTAATTGATCAATTCACTTAAATAATAACTTATCAATGTAATTTTAATAATTTATTTATTTATTTATTTATTCATTAATTTATTCATGTTGCTGACATACAATGAATATGATTATTTGGGTTTTAAGTCTGCTATTTCACCGTGTTTACTTATTCTAACACAGCGAAAACGAAAATCGGTTAGAAAATGTATGATGATAGAGACTTGACTGCGCATTTTATACATTGTACTTATCAATATGCCTATGAAAAAGTCGAAAGCGGCATCATTGTAATAAGTATTAGTTTACTTCGAGTACTCTAAGGATGTAGCATCTTAGGTGATGGGGGTAGTAAATCGAATGTGTTTTGTCAGATGGTGAATATACTTTAATGTACATTTGTAACAGTCGACCCTGTTTTCGTCAGACATGTTTGCAAAAGTATAGCCTGAAATCATTTGTACAATTTGATCCCCAATATTGAGCTGGATAAATTGCGTGTAAATTTCAGTCGACAATAGATGATGTAACCTGTTGAGAAATAACTGACGGGTGTGATCATTAGCCTGACAAAACATGAGTAGGTGCTCTGCTATTCGGTCTGTTTGAAGATCACATATGGGACAAACCACGTAATACGGCCTACTGAAATATTTTCCTATGAAGGAAATAACCGTATAACAGTAATTAGTACAGTCCCTGTATAATCGGGAGAAATGCCAAATATTTCCCACTTTGATTTCATTTTGTATGTAAATAAAATTTGCTATATGCACGTCGTTTAGTATTTTTGAATTGTAACTTAATATGTTAGCTTCACGGATAATTGATCTGTCAATTATGTTTTTCCATGCGCATTGTTTTGGAAAAATGCCATGATTTAAGTATTCATTCCAGTAGTCCAATATTTCGTACTTACCAAAAAGTCTAAAAATATCTGGAACGAAACCAATGGCTTTACTAGGGTTTGTTTTAAAATTGAATAAGCGGTTGGCAAATACCATTTTAACGCGTTTTATCGTGCCCATGTTGCAAAGCTGACCGAAAAATTGCAATTTTCGTTTATCTATTTCTCGTTCTATAGAGAATACGCCCAAAAGACTCTGCGCTATTTCTGTACGGGTTTGTCTAGATAGACCTTGTATAGACTTTATACATTGAATATGGGATTTCTCGAGAGACTGTATTTGTTGCATTGTTAAATTATTCCACAGTTCACTGCCGTATAATGCCCTCGGTAGAACAACTGTCTTATAAAGATGCTTCATAGTGATGGGATGTAGACTCTTTTCATTGAAACCAATACCGGTAAGACTAAAGTAAGTTTTTCTCATCTTGTCACATGCATTATTTACGTTTATTGTAAGATCTAAATTTTTGTCGCATACGGAACCCAAATGAGTGTAATTGTCTGTTTCGTTGACTTCGTCGGTACCTAAGTACCATGTCCGAGTGGAATTAAAGTTTAGGGAAGAAGTTTCATTAAATACAATAACGTCACACTTCCGTGCATTATATTCATATTCTTCTGTTAAGGAGTTCTCATAACATATGTTCATCATTTCTTGTAAACCTATTTTACTTAAAGAGACTAAGACCATGTCGTCAGCGTGCGTAGGTGAGCCAACGCTGTATCCGCTGAATTTCAATGATGCAGTAGTATTTTCTAATTTATTCATTAAATCATCGATAAAGAGTACGTAGAGCAAAGGGCTCAAACACTGGCCTTGTCTGGTTCCCTTTTGAATAGGGAACCAGTCTGACGTTTCGCCGTTTGAGTACACTCGGCTATACACGTGTTCTAACATGTTAATGATAACTTTTAGAATTCTAGGATCAATTCCTTTTTCGTACAATTTTGTCACTAAGATGCTATGCGTAACGTGATCAAACGCTTGGCGTACGTCAAGAAAACATGTATAGAGTCTACTGTTACGTTCTCGAGCGTAGCAAATACTTTCTTTTAATAAGAATGACGTCATTGTACAACTAAAGTTCTTTTGGAAGCCACCCTGCATGTCATTTACTATCATAACGTTATCTTTTTCCATAAAGTTTATCAATACCTTTTCGTACACTTTAAGTAACACCGAACAAAGACTAATTGCCCGGTATGAATTGGGATCATCCTTTGATTTCGGCGCGCCTTTATACAAAGTAGAAATTACACCCTTTTTCATGTCTATAGGTATATAGCTGAAATCGGTTATGGCTTGATAAAATTTTGTAATTACGGACAAGAGTAATTTTCCACCAAATTTTAAATGCTCGTAATTGATATTGTCAATACCACTTGCTTTACCATTTTTGCACTTTTTCAAACAATCAGCCACGATTTCTGACGTAATTTGTATACCTGTACTGTCTATCGAGTTTAACTCGTCTTTTATCTTGGTATACTCGGATTGATCCTGCTCGGAGTTTGCTGCATACAAATTTGAGAAGTAATCTTTCCAACCATTGTTTATAGATTTCGGCGTGTTGAGAATATGGCCATCAAAATTCATTTCAAAAATATTCACATGGCATTTCTTGCCCCTTCGTTTATTGATAAGCCTCCAGAATTCATTTTGATCCACTTCGGCCGCTGTATTTATCTCATTTTCCAAATTAAACAAATGTTCGTTAACCTTATTTCTACGGCAATTTCTAAATGCTGATTTTGATCGCTTATATTCAACATAAGATTCAAACTCAATGCCTCTAGGCTGATTTTCTTCGATCCATTTATTCCGTTTTAACTTTACGTCATTGTTCAAGGTTGAGAGCTCAGAGTCCCAATACGGTTTTATAAATGGTTTAAATATGGATTTGGGAATACACGCATCTGTAGCGGCATTCATCACTGAAACAAGCGTATTGTACATAACATCTATGTCTTGTTTACAAATCAAATGGTTAGATAAAGCATTTATTAATAAATCACTATTTTCTATATATTCATAATATTTTGTAATACGATCTTGTGGTACTGATTTCCAGTTCAAGATTCTGTTTTCACACTTGGTCTTTTTCACGCTCTTTGCCGCAATAGGGATATCTATGACCGATATAATGGGACGATGACTCATTTAAATTTGCATCTTGTAAAATTTTGCAAGAGCGGACCTTTTCTAAATAATTATTTGAGATCAAAATATGGTCGATAAGCGTTTCTCTGGCTCCGTTAAACGGGACTGTATTCTGATCCCGTACAAAAGTTTAACGTATTAATAGCAGAAAAGTCGTGCCTTGTCATTAGTCTTAACAAACCATCGCTTCGAGAATCAAAATTGAATGCATTTTCATGTCGCGATGGGAGCTCAGTGTTAAAATCACCCATTATTACTACTGAGCCTTTTTGAGAATAAGAGAAGATAACATTTTCTACGTCATCTATACTATCTCTGTAGCTTTGTACAGGATAATTTTTACACGGGAGATATACCTGAAAAATGTACAGATAAGCCCCAGGTCCTATATTGATTTCTATTCCAATGATATATTTTGATTGGATATCTATTTCAGAAATCATTCTATCAAGGTTTTTATGCCACATTATGGAAATACCCCCTTTTCTTGCGCGGCGGCTTCCTGGTAAATGTAAATCTGGATCTGAAATTGAGTGATTATTATAGTTATTATGTATGCTGTCTAAAAAGTGCAGATCTTTAGGAAATAGCCAGTGCTCGCTAACACCTATTATATCAATTTTTTCGTTTTCGAGTAGATTACTCAAATAACTGGAACTTGACATTATGCCCGTGGCATTCCATGTACCTATTTTTAATACATATCTGTTTGGTCGCTTGTCCATGATTTAATCGGCATTGTCTGGTCTATAACTACCGTAGTAGGAATTGTCGTATGTATTATTATTGCGCCTACTGTTTGCAGATTTTGCTCGGGCTTTGAGTACACTTTTCGGGAGCCAAGGTTTACATACAACACCATTTGGCCAGAAATATGGGTTGTCCGTAAGAAAAGATGTTCTTTCATCATCTTCTACTTGTAATTTAATTACCGCTGAATTATAACGCGTATTTCTGTAAATCGTTATATTTCTGATATTCGGACCTCTTTTACCTATGTATGCGGCTACACTTTCCTCAGTTATCGAGGGATAAAATCCACCAACATAGTAATTTTTGGCTCTTTTTCTCACGTGCGTTTCAAAGTCTGACTCATCAGCTTCGTCGTCCTGATACTCGGCAACATTTGCATCGTACACACGACGACTGTTGTAGTAGTCAAACTCTTGTTGACGCCGTTCTTTTTGCGCGGCGAGTTCTTTATTTATTATACTGAAGTTAATCTTCTTCTTTGGATATGTTTTTGTGTTGCTTTGAACATTTTGTCGCGAATTTTTTCTATTCATTCGCTGTGTGATTCTACTAGGTATAGCTTTGCTTGCTTGTTGAACATTTGGGGTAGGGTCAGGGGGTATATCAACATTGGCTTGGTTTTGTATTTCTGGCAGTATTTGGTCGGGATGTGGGTTGGCATTTTGGCCTGTAGTGATAATGGCGGGAAAAATATTGTCTGTGTCATCTGAATTGCTACTATTTGGAATAATACTATCGGGATTATTTATATCATCAGTGACTTGGGGTTCTGTAATGTTATTCAACCGGATACTAGAATCCACAGTCTCTGAATTTTGCATTGCATATTTATCATGGTTCAATGTATGATGTTCATGATTATTTTCCAATTGTTTATGAAGCAGCAAATGCCTATCGGTATCCTGCGTAATAGGATTCTGAGTAAAAATATGATTTTGTAAATTACTCAGTTTCTCCTCATTGGATTGGGCTCTATATTTACATCTAAAATTTGTATCTGATATCGAGCTTTGCAACTTTGTCATACTTTCACCCATACTATTTGACATGGATCTGAACTCTTTTTCAACATTTGATCTAATATCGTTTATATACGAATTAGCTTCACTTAAACCTTTATCACTCTTGATTTCTATAGCTATTTGTCTTTGTTTCAACAGGAGTAATTCGGCTTGTAACGAAGATAGTGTCTCTTTTAGCGCTCGTATCTCGTGTTGACAGCCACAATGTGATGTGGATTGACTCTGGCTCATCGGAGTACTGGACAGGGAACGGGCAGGTTTCGTCTTCTTTGGGTTACTAAGGAGATCGTTCAGTACTTCGAACTCTTCGCCTTCAATAACGGAGAGTAACACGTGAATGTCTCTAGCGAGTTTGGTGACAGGATTTTCACCTGAACGGGTATTCTTCCGTTGTTTTAGTTCTCTACTTCGATTGAAAGGATAGTCATCGTATTGCCTTACATTTTCGAACATTCGAAGCCGAGTTTCATCTAGTTTCGCCTCGGAATTACAACTGTCTATGATCAGTTTGTCCATGAACTCATTGGCAGTCATTGAATTAAACATATGCTGCAATTCACTTAATTCTGACAGTTCATCGTTAATTGTTTGAGTGTCGGGATCAAGAATATCCGTGAAATCGTACTCACAGAGCCCATCGTTTTCCCGCACTGTTCTATTTGTGTTCAATTCCATAGGGGACACAACTCTGTCTTGTATTTCTACATTACTTCCATGAATTATCTCCCTTTGTGGTCCCGTATTATCAGGGATTTTTAGTTCTATATTTTCTTTCATTGAATTTGGTTCACGTTCACGTTGCCCAAATAAACCGTTACAGCCAATTGTTTGGTTTTGGGTATCATCCATTATGGAGTAGTATGGACAATGGATATCACATACACAGTATATAATCCGATTAATGTAACAACTGTTTACGTTCACTGTTTCGCACCGTTATATCTATCTACAAGTTTCAGTGAATTTCTCTCAGTTTTCTTTCTTTTCTCAACAACGAGAAATGGAAAAATCATCAAAACAACGATTTTCTGTATCAAAACTCACATTTTGTAAAATCCATAATCCATATTTATGTTTCCGATACACTTTCACAGTATCCAAGTCACATTATTTTTCTCTATTATTGTAATATTTTAATATTTTGTGAGAGCCTCAAAAAGTACGTCCACCATGTCGGCCATATTTAATTGATCTATCGAAATGGTCAATTTAGCTTCAAATCCAGAAACGCGAGAGAATCGACATTGTTTAAATAATCTGCGTCATAATAGAGACAGCATAGCCTATATATTTGCTACAAAAGTTGCATGATCTCTTATTTAATACGAGTTTACCTGAGTCTTAAACACTGAAATTAAACTATGAGTTTCTAATTAATGCACTCGTAATTAATACATTTCAAATTTCATATATATTTTCTTTGTGGAAAGACGTGGCCCACTGAAGACAGTAAAGCTAGCAAATGATATATTAATAATCTAATTTCGAAGATAATGTGCTGAGTAGATTGTGTATCAAAATATCAGAACGTGTAACTTCTTGTCCGTGTCAATAAATGTCAACTCAATCAAATCAGGCAAGAAAAGTTTCAGGAATTCTTATTTAGTATGCATAGGAACAACAAGAATGTCACGGATGGATTGTGGCCCTGACTTAATGTATAAATAATTGATATCTTTACACTCTTGCTTGACACCTATCTGGTTTCTATAGTTTCAGATTATGAAAAAATATCAATAAAGCGGTAAGGTAACCTATTCATAAATCTCATTTAGATCTTGTATAAAAAACACCAAGATATCACGAAAAAATTGTGATCGACTAAATGTCTAAATAAGTAATATATTTATGCTCTTAAATGACAGAAGTAAGAAATTGGGTTTTCTATTTCAAAACATTCATTAGAAATGTAAAGATTAGCAATTTTTTACATAGTGTCAAAAGCAACATGTTTGCAAACACTTTAACTGACATTGAGGTTTGAAATAAAATTTTGGTTTGGGCGTTATTTGTAGATTCTATTATTGATGATACGTTTATCGATTTAGAAAAGATTAACAATTCCTGACAAGTAATTGTAAGAGAAGATTTTCTTCATTTTCTTGCCAATCAATTTCAACTCAATCAGATCAAATAAGAAATAAGAAAAAATAACGAATTCTAATTTAGTATACATAGAAGCAATGAGAATGTTATGGGTACCATGTGACACCGAATAAATAACTGAATAATTCATAATTTTACACCTTTGCTTGACACATATCTGGTTTCAGCTTGTGAGATTTTAATAAACCTGTTTGCTTTTCATAAAGTTTATAATATTCAAGCACGGCTCTTACGATTGAATTTTTACTTTGACTAAATGTCTGAACCCATTACCAAACGGCAAAATTTTAGACTAGTCCAAATTCAAAGATAATGCAGACGACAATTACAAGTGAATGAAATTTTATATTTCTTTGTCTTTTTACATAGAAAACATTGTGAGAAATGAAGAAATTGCTTGTCACAAGCAATTTCTTCATTTTCCACGATGTTTTCCAAAGCCATTATCTCGTGGGGAGTCAAATAGAGTCATTGTGTGGTAATTGGTTAACAATTAAAATTATTACGCTCTCAAATAGCAGAGGTTGTTAGTGATCGAGTTTTATTTTTCAAAGCATTACTTATATTAAGGAGTGAATCAAGATTATGAGATTTTTGCGTTTTGCCAGAACCAACATACAAATACTTTAACATAGAGATATTTCGAGAAGCAATGCGTCGCTTTTCTGTGAAAGCCTTACAACTGCAGTTTAAAACAAACTACATTAATTTTGCAAGGTTCTTCGTCAAAAAAAAAAAAAACAACTAAAGTTTTCTTGTAATATAGTCAGTAAAAATGATTCATCCATTCAATAAGATGTAAACAAAGTAAATCTAAGACGACCAACCGCGCCAATTTGTCTTCGTTTGGGGTTCATTAATCACCAAAAGTCGTTATCCAAAGTAATGTGAAGACACAAAAATTCTATATAGGATCTAAATACTGTTCGAGGGCTTAGGAAATATTCTACTCAAAACCCCGACAACTTTGATTGTTTGCTTTTTTGGAAAAAAAGTTTACAATAATGTGACTTATTTTGATACTTTACGGTCTCCCCTCAATTCCTTGTTGAGAATATCTACGAAAAGTGATAAGGTAAATACATCACTGCATGCGACAGAAAACGTTTGTATTTCTTCAATATTTTTCTTTAAGACACCAAACAAGAAATGCGTTAGGCCTACGTTAACATCTTCGGTACATCTATAAGTGCGATCGCAAGACCGCCGTCACCTTAGGTCTGTCTTAATTAGTGTTGTTTTAGGAAAAATGAAACATTTCGGATGACATAAATCCAGCATGGTTCAATGTTCTGCCACCTTCTACATCCTATGACCGGACAGATTCATTGCTTATACGTATATGTTTCTTACAAGACATTGTCACCATTAAGGCGGGGCTCGAAGTAATGTCACATTTATTAGTCTCTGTGTTGCGATCTAAAGACCTTTTGTCGTCTGTATCATCTATGGCCCGTCTTAAATAGTGTTGTTTATTGGAAAATGTAAACATTTCAGATGATAGGATTCTAGCTTTGTTCAATATATTGATTTTTTCCAACACAAACCTTTTAATTGCAGCTTGTTTTAAACTAGAGTGAAGGCCATTTTGTTGAAAAGCAACGATATCATCACCTTCTATATCTAATGACTAGACAATTTTATTATACAAATGTTTCTCTGACTCGAAATAACGTCATATGTGTTGCGACTCCAAGATCTTTTGCAATCTACATTTGAGTCTTGTTTATTATGTTATCACCTTTTATATTTTATATGTTATGACCACACGAATTGATTGTTGAAACATCCATTTCAAGATACTGTCACCAGCAAAGAGAGTGACTAAAACATATTTGCGATTCCAAGATCTTTTGTCGTCTGATGACATTAGATCCGTTTTTGGAAATCGGAAAAGCTAACCATTTTCAGATGACATTATTCAAGTACGGTTCGATCTTTTGTTACATTCTACATTTTATGTCCAGACAACCTATTGCTGTTCCAATGCTTCTCTAAAGACGGCGTTACCGGTAAGTTGCGCGATTCTGATAACCATGATAATACTTCACTTATATATTTCTTTTGAGATAACTATCAAGAGTAAGCCGCGATACTCAATGACATCACATATATTTATGCTCCCCGAAAAAATTTCGGGGGAGCATATAGTCGCCACGCTGTCCTTCCGTCCGTCCGTCCGTCAGTCCTTCCGTCCGTCCGTCCACAGCCAGATCTCAGCATCCCTTGGACCAAATTCAATGAAACTTCACAGCTAGGTGGACTCCTGGGGTCAATCCCTAGGAATCGTTTTCACCGTTTCTTGATTTGAGGCTGCGTCATGGAAAAAAGGGGCCTTAATGTAAATATTAGTTTTTCTCTAATTTCTCTTCATCTAATGGGCAGAATTTAACGAAATTTTGTACTTATGTGATGAATGAG
This sequence comes from Fragum sueziense, assembly GCA_963680895.1. NCBI lineage: Eukaryota > Metazoa > Mollusca > Bivalvia > Cardiida > Cardiidae > Fragum > Fragum sueziense. The sequence continues at coordinate 30,617,943 of OY804609.1, read as the reverse complement.
ATGTTCTAGACTATATTCTATAAATAATGTATGTACAAAAAACGTCACGGGAAAAGGGGGCTTAATGTATGATAGGTTGTTTTTTTTTGACAAACACTTATTCGGGGAGCATAATCCGTCTATGACGGCTCTTGTTTTCTGTGTGTTGCAACCCCAATTCCTTTGTTATGTATTCACATTATCTTGAATCTGCTTGGTAAGTAGAACTGTGTTTGGGAACGGCTAACAGTTTTCTGATGACAGGATTCCAGTATGATTCAATATGTGACCCGTCGCGCTAAAAGGGACCTTATCGGGTGTGTGAAAAATATCGACCCTAATCAGTCTGCGCAGTCCGCGCAGCCAGACTAGGGCCGACACTTTTCATTTTTATGTAAGTTTCTTAATCCGGAACTGTTTCCCTCTATTACTATATGTTCATTTGTCGCATACGGGATATGGTTGACCTGTACTGAGTCTGACAAGATTGTCATTTGTATTTTCAGAGTTCTGATAAGGTCCTTTTTAGCGTGACGGGTCACATATGTTGTAACCTTCTACATCTTATGTCCAGACAAATGTCTGCAATTGTAACTTTCAAGGTACTGTCACCAGCAACGTGAGAGACTATTTAACATCTCATTTATTTGTCCATGTGTTGCGATCCCAATGCATTTGTCGTCGGTGCGCGTTATCTTGGTTCTGCCTGGTAAATAGCGTTTTTGTTTGCTTTCATTTTTTGAGGGGGGGGGGCTATCCATTTTCGAATGCCAAAATTCCAGCAGGGTTAGCTATGTTGTCACATTCTTTATCTTATGTCCAGACAAATTTATTGCTCAAATGTTTTTCCTAAGACATTGTCACCAGCGAGGTGAGAGACTAAAATATCTTCACATTTATTAGTCTTTGAGTTGCGACCCTTTTACCGTTGTCGTCTGTGCTCATCATTTTGGATCTACGTGGAATTGTTTAGGTAAAAGCAAACAATTTTCTGATGACATAATTCCAGGCTAGTTTAATGTATTCTCACATTGTACACCTTATGGTCATACACAATTATTGCTGGGTTGATTTTGTCATCTGAAAATGTTTAGTTGATTTTGTCACTATGGTGATATGATATGGTGTAAGACTCAAAATAATGTCACACTTATTTGTCAGTCTGTTGCAATCCCTAGACATTTAAGAACATTGTCTTCTGTGTACATCATGTTAGCTGTGCGTGGTATGATTCCAGCTTGGTTAATTATTTTGAGAATTCCACACCTTATCACCAGACAAATTTATTGCTGTAATGTTTGTTCCAAAACATTTATAAGTCTACGAGCTCGGCCCAAAGACTTTTTATGCCCCCGATAGGGAGGCATCATAAATTTGACTTGTCCGTCCGTCCGTCCGTCTGTCTGTCCGTCTGTCTGTCTGTCCGTCCGTCTGTCCGTCATTCCGTCCAAAAACTTTAACATTGGCCATAACTTCCTTATTACATAACATATTCGCTTCATACTTTACCACAACATTCCTTGGTACATTACCTTTCTGTAGGCACATACTTTGGTGACCTTGACCCCTGGATGACCTTGACCTTGAACATAGATTGGCCATAATTTAAAATCAAAGCGGTGTCGGGGGCATTGTCATCTTACAGTGACAGCTCTTGTTGTAGTCTGCATTATCTTGGACCTGCCGTAAATGGTGTTGTTTGAGGGAAAGGTACATGTATATTCAGAGAAAGTGATACAAGTCTGATTCAATATGTTGTCAACTTTTACAAATTATGACCAGCCAAATTTGTTGCCGAAATGTCCCTGTCAAGATACTGTCAGCAACAATGCACAAAGCCTAAAATATGCGATCCTAAGACATTGTGTCGTCTATGTCGCCTTAGATCTGTTTTGGGAATGAGGAAAGCTAAGCATCTTCAGATGACAGGATTCCAGTCTGGTTCAATATCCCAGTAAGTCGCAAGATTCTTTATAATGTCAGATCAATTTGTCTATCTATTACGAGCCCAAGACCTTTGTTGTTTAGGGAAAGCTAAGCTTTTTCAGAAGACGAAATTCCAGCGAAGTTTGATATGTTGTCACCTTCTATATCTTATGTCCAGACAAATTTGTCAATCAAATGTTTCTCTCAATATACTGCATGTATCACCAGTAAGTCACAAGACTCGAAATAATGTGAAATATATTTGTCTATCTGTTACGAGCCCAAGATTAAATCGGGAGACTTGCAATAACGTCACATTTATTAGTCTGTGTGTTGCGACCTAAAGACCTTTTGTCGTATGCATCATCTTGGACCTGACTTTTATAGTGTTGTTTGAGGGAAAGACAAATATTTACGGGACATATTACCAGTCTTGTTTAACAGTTTGTCAACTATCACATTTATGACAAGCCAAATTGATTCCCGAAATGCCTCTCTCGGGATACTGTTACCAACAAGGCGCAAGACCAAATGATTGGGATCCTAAGACCTTGTGTCGTCTTTTTACATTGAGTCTATTTTGGAAAGCAAATCATTTTCATATGATACAATTCCAGCCTAGTTCAATACTTAACCACCTGCTAATCTTATGACCAGACGCATTCGATGTTTACATTGTGTTTCTTACACGAAATTGTCACCATTAAGGCGGGGGACCTGAAATAACGTCACATTTATTACTCTACATGCTGCGATCCAAAGACCTTTTGTCGTCTGCATCCTCTTTGGCTGTCTGAAATAGTGTTGTTGGATGGAGAAGCAACCGTTTTAAGAGGGCATGATGCGAGTCTGGTTTTGAAAATCGGAAAATCATGAATCCAGCCTGACACAATGTTTTGTTACCTTCTATGTCTCTTATTGTGTAATTGTTTCTCTTAAGTTACTGTCACTAGAAAGGCGCGATACACAGTATAAAATTCCGTCTTTTGTCTTTCCCTTTTCTACACAAAAACTACACAAAAAGGGATTTTAAAAAAAGAAATCATTGATCATTAAGATCACATACAGTTTACCAAATGAACTCTTTTACGCTCGACAAAACGTTAAACGCCATTATTCTCTATAATTCTTTCTTCATCTAATGGGTTGAAAATAGGTAAAAGGGACAATGATCAGTTGTTGAACGAAAACGAGATTTTGCCAATAACTTCTGGCCAGACATTTTTTTACTCTGATTGTTTATAAGGACGAATTGTCACTATAAAGCATTATCATCGTATATAAAAAGATGTCTGTAGAAAGGCACTTCTGGCCGCCATGGTAAATAATTGATAGGGAAGAATTTATGAGAATATAGAAAAAAAGTGCCTTTCTTTGCCTTCAATAATTTCAATTATATCTAATATATAAAAATCAAGATTGTGATCACATCTTATTTCTCATTTCTAAGTTGCCTTGACTTTCATTTTCGTAATCTCGGAAGACCTAATGCAGAGGAACACCCGCAAAATCACTTACAAAAACTCGGGTTTTTACAAATTAACAAAAACAATTAAACAACACACTTGCATGTTTGAGGACATTTTAAGATTTTCTGCTCTTGGAATGTGTCAGTGATTTATTCGAATTTGAAATGTTTCGGTTTTTTGTGTGCTCTTAGTTATAATACCATCATGCAAAGGAGATAGTTTTGCTATTGCTGAAGATGTTATTTTACCACACGCCATAGAGTTCGCTAAATAGGAATTGGGTAGTTGAAAAAGGCCTTTGCAACTTTTAAGATGACAATGGACAAGTCCTTATAAATAAGATTATAAATATGCTTTTTTTCAGATTATGGCTTCATCAAAGGGAAAAGTTTACGGCACAAACGACCTTTTTATTTCCAATCCATATTTGCTTTATCGTTTTTGGAAAAAAAAAACATTTATCTACTTTGAAATGATCGCACAATTCTTTGAAAGGCTAAAGGATAACATTTCTGATCTCGAATATCTGACTAAACCTTTTTCGGTCCAAACCTATCAATCAATCCGAAGAACATTAAATAACTGTTGTAACCCCACTGGAAATAAAAAGTATGAAAATTGTGAATATTTGATAAAGCTTTCGATATATATGGCCCCTAGAGACGGAAGGCTATGTATTTATTATTTTGATATCTGACGTTTATATTTGGACATAATTCGTTTGTGTATCTATTTTATATGATCGGAATATGTTATCGTGTATGTATTAAGAGAATTGTTTTTTTACAGTTTATACCAAGCAGAACCATCGGGGGGATAGTGTCTTCTTTGACCAAAAAACCTTTAAAATGTATTGACGAACATATTTCCCTTCTCGTTTAGCTATTTTCAAATCAAATGAGCTACATTCAAAGCCACATATCTGACAAAACCCTTTTTGGTCCAACTGATCAGTCAGTCAAGAGAACGTTAAATAACTTTTGTAACCCCCGTTGGGAACAAAAAGTATGAAAATTGTGAATATTTGATAAAACTTACAGTATATATGGCCCCTTGGAACGGAATGCTATGTATTTATTATATTGATATCTGGCGTTTATATTTAGCAATAAATTTGTTTGTGTATCTATTGCGTAAGATCTGAATATAATATTGTTTATATAAACAACAAACATATTCATTGCAATGTAAAGCAAAAAATTCTTTGGAAGAAATATTACCTTTTTAAACCTTTAATGACTTCTAAAAGAACGATCTTTTTCTATATATTATCAAGGTAGCAAATACTAGCAAAGAAATGGAAATTTGTTGAATATTCCAAATTAAACTTAAGGTAGTCCACCCCTAATAAGATTTGCGCAAAGTCGGAATGATTATGGCGAAATCTAAAACATTCGGCCACCGCTGAATGTTTACGACCGCGCCAGAATACGTTACGACGACGCTCGAAAACATCCGATGCTTTATGAATCTCAAAATGGCCATATTACGGGTATTCTACCTTGAATCGAGTCATCGCATTTCACATTCTTATTTAACTCTTTCCCAAACAAGACATGATTTTGACGGCTCTATTTGAAAAGGCTTAGAAAACATTGAAAAAAAAAGAAGAAACTGCTGATAACCAACAGTTTCTCTTTTTGTCTAAATATTTTCCGTGCTATATTGTACACAAATCCTTTTCTTTTTAACATCAATTTTGTTGTTTGCAGCAGCTTTGAAATAAGAGAACTCTAAAATTTCGTTGTTTGGGAAAGGGTTAAACCGATCGTTGTATAAAGAAAGGAATAAAAGTATAGAATTACGCGTTGGGAAAGACTGATACACGAGATTACGTAATGTCTAGAAAATGTAAAAGACAATTTTACATCGCCCGAAGGAAATGAATGCCTGATATGTTCTGAATATTTTATAGTAGACAAGAACAAAACATTGTCTCGAAAAGAAAAAAAAATAATAGTTTAGTCTGAATAAATTCCTCTATCAGTAATAAAACGGTTTTGTTTTAATGGTTTTATTATGAAGCCAACGCTGTCAATGAACAATAGGTTGTTACATGAATGCACAGAACAGTGTCCCTTATTTGACCGACTTTCTGTGTATCACATTTATGCAATTGTTATTCAAACCGAATAATTGGGAAAATAAAGTACAGACGAACAAAAGTGTTATGAAAAGCTGATACATGATATTACGTAATGTCTAGGAAATATTAAGGACAATGTAACATCTCCCGAAGGAAACGAATGGTTGATAATTTTATGTGCTGAATGTTTTATGATTGACATGAACAAAAACATTGTCTAGAAAAGGTAACATAATGTCAAGAGGTCCTAGACATACTGAATACCTCCCTATTTCGCACCCTGTATTATCATTCTTGTAATTGATACCCAAACCTCTGTCCAAAAACCAATCTGGAATCGTATCGGTCCTGAATGAATGTGTCTCTTCTCAAAAGAAAACATGAATGTCAAAGTTTTCGAAAATCTCAATACATATATTATAGGCCCTCTGCATTTACCTAATGAAATGGCGTCACCATTTGGTGCAGGTAAGTCAAGGATAACGATACTACTTTCAAAACCTATTAACAACCGACCTTACAAGCTGTAGTTACGACGTATTTCCGAAACAGCGACGACGTGGGTGCAACAATGGCAGAAAATGTTCTACTATTAGTCGTTTTAATGCAGCAAAATAGCACATTAAAGGTTCAGAAATGCAATTAGTGCATTGAAATTGTATCTCATTTATATCAATTATCCAAAACCAAGATATCATTATTTTTTAACGAGGGATTATGATTTCCCCAAACACTGGGTTAATCTGTACACAAAAAAGTTATTTCTGGTGTTGATTTTGTTTAATAGTGTATAATTTAAGTACTATTGAAACTTCTATGGTGAAGTTTTTTTTAATAGAAGTAAGCAAATAAAAATTGAAATTTGTTTTCTTTGTACATGTAAAAATAAAACAAAATAGACATACTGTACAGTTCGCGATAAATGACTTGGCGAAGCATCTAGGGATGCTCTGTAGGGTCATACATCATAAGCTATATATATATATATATATATATACGTATATGGAGACACTCCACAACGGGAAATGCTTCCGGGTCGTAGTATACAAACAAAGTTCCGTCAAAAATGGATTTGCTCCTTTTGTTGCATTGATTCTGTGTCTATATAATAGGCAGATGCATGAAACGTGGTTCTGTATACTGGCAGACCATCAGTGTACTGCTAGGATGTGTTTTAATGAATTTGTTGGGAACTAGTTTCTTGCGCGGTCGTGACCTTTCATGGGGGTGTGTCACATGCAGATCCCGCAATAGATGGCAAATTTCAAGGGTGGCTGTGTTCACGGGTGCGTGATTTTAGCTGATGGTGCTATTGATACCACTTTCTTGGTAGTAAATCAAAGACAAAGACTAGGCAGACTAAGTAAAATGTGCCACAAAGACTTCTGAGAGGAGCTAGAGGCTGCCCAATTGACCCATTTTACTATATATTTAATAGGCCCGTTTCGTTGAGGAGTGACACCATATGCGTCGATACTAAGTTTTAAGTACTATGATTAGAAAGGCGTAGCCTAAGAAATTCTACGGTCAAGGTTAGTATCGTAAACAAATAGGACGAAAACTGGCATAGATTCTCTGGTATGTAGAGGGATCACTATTTAGGCAAGGGCAAACTTAGCCTAGATTATATATCATGACGAAAATAAGTGATATGCGAGCGGAAATCCATATCAATAATGATTTAATCAATCATATCACACATTGACTTTGGACTGAAACCCATTTCTTCTCTAACAAATTTCTGTTCAACTTTTATAACGGCACATTTACCAAAATCGGTGTTACAATGGTATTGTGTATGTTATATAGCGTCAACCCGTAATTTGCCTTTAAGGTATATCACTAGCGCTACAGACACAGAGGCGAAATTTGAAAAGCGTCAGTAATTCTTAAACTTTGTTACATTTCCATTCCATATACAAACATAAGTATTTTGAACGGTTTAAAATTTTGAAGTAATGCATACTTATGAAAACATTTGACAAAATGTTAAAAATTACCTACCTTGCATGTAAGTATAGAGTAAAATAATATTTGTAAATTATTTCTTCTTGAAGCATAATCTTGAAATCTTGCACGGTGAATCGACTTATGTGAAGTGTATTTACAAGTGTATGTAATTTGATGCATTTCGTGTAGCTAGAAAGTGGTGTTTTTAATGATGGGCTGTATACCCTAAGTGAATCTATATATCAATAAATTGAGGTTTGGTACAATGTTGATCAACTATATAATTTTTTGTTTATTATAGTGTCACCCTGTATTAAAGGGCCAGCCAGTTTTGGCTTATGAGACACTCTCTTTCTCAATACGCAGTACCTCCCGATTCGCCACTCATGATGCCGGGTGTCTGGCAGAGATGGATCTACGGTAACCATTAGTTTAACTAGCTGGCGGCTCACGAACCGGTCGCATCAGTTCTAATCCGGCAGGCCGGCTTCCACCGGGATTCGAACCTTCGACCTCCCGCTTCCAAGGCGGACGCCCTAACCACTAGGCCACGCAAGCGGTATATATATATGGCACTGCCCTTGACATGAAAAGATGATTCGCCACTTTTAGACTAGGATGCATGTTTCATATTATTTATTAGACCACAAAATTTGTGGCTTATACTGGTACATGTATTTATTTGCTTGTATTTATATTAGATATACATGTATATCCGAAAGGCTAGGTTTCAATTTCTCATATTATTGATACCAAATGAAACATGCACTATTTCTATTAATCATTCTAAGGTATTTCGACAGACTTTGGTGTACCATTTTGAATTATAACACAATGGATAGCCCTCTGAGACTTATGAAATAAAGTTCACGTGTAATCAAAGTGTAGTGAAGATAATTTGCGATGAATGGGTCATGGCGCAGATGCTTTGAAAATAGCAATGATTTGTGGACAGTGTGTATGCAATATCCACCACAGCAATATTCAATTCTTGTGGTAGTTCTCATCAAATATTTGCCTTGTTTAGAATGGCTTTGGCGGAATAAAATGAATACTGACACACTGTATAGCTCTTTGGGGACTTTACAAATGAAGTTTAGGAAATGTTTTCCTTATTATGCTTATTGATAATGATTTTTTTTTTGTTTTTGAAAATAGGACAGTGGCGTTATTCATTCGGTCTTATTTCTGTCATATGAATTCGTCGACATTTGCAAAGTAATAAGTCATGTAAACAGAGCAACAAGAGCTTTCGTGGCTTCGGCTGATTGAATTTCAAGAGCTTATGCAGATGATGAAATGAAGCTTTATTACAAAAAATCACGTTCAGACGAGCTGACAGGCAGAAAGATTGACAACTAATGATACATATACAGTACACAACAATGTTGCGGCGTTCTATTAAATTGTATACCTAAGAATGCAACAAAACTCATTAACATACCTTTAACAGGTATAAACGAAATAAAATTGAGAAAAAACCGGGCAAACTAGAAATCTATCACTTAAATTAAATTTTCTTGATATTTGTGTCTTGTCCTTCTACCAGTCATAACGCACACGTGCGCCAAGTATGAAGCAAATCTAACTGTAACTGTAGGAGGAGTTGTCCGGGCAAGCATTTCAGGAACGGGGGCCAAAACTCAAAACAGTATCAGCCCGATTTTCAATAAATATGCGTCTTGCATATCTACAGGTCTTACTGCATACTTGTGCCAAGTATGAAGGGAATCGGTCAGTAACTGTATGAGAAGTTGTCCGGACAAGAATTGTTTTGGTTAAATCAGGGGCCTTAACTCAGAAAGTATCCGTCTATTTTTTGTGAAAGGGGGTGTCTCACGAATAGGAAAAATAACATGGGAGTCTGCCCACGCTCGGAATTTAATGAAATTTGGCGTGAAGTTAGTACACTAGATAACGGTTCATATTCATGAAATGTTTCAAATCGCACATTCCAGAAAAAAAATTTCTCGGAATTTTAAGTTTTCAACATGAAAAAAGAGGGTACCCTGATTAAAACAGTGTGCAAGCGTTCTGGTTGTTAGTTTCATAGCGTAATTTATTCTAAAAATAATGCCCAGTAGTCCGTGATCCTGTATGAAACAAAAATATATATAATCATGTACAAAAATGTTGTTTTATATCAACTGATGTAAGGGGGTAACCCAAAAATTCATTGTTTTTAAATATTTGAAGCAAATTCTGTTCAAAAATTTTCTTTGTTCCAGTTTTTGTCAAGATTTGAAAATTATGTAAAAGTTGCGCACTAATATACTGATGATTATCGTGAAATATCGAGAAAAAATAAAACCGGTAAAATGTTGCTTTTGGAATTTCCCCCTGAATAGTGCACATTTCCAAGAATGGACAAAATTAAGATTTTTTAAAAATGACTTTTTTCAAATGTTTTGTTTACCTTTTTGGTTATTTTAGTTTACCTGAGGATAAATCAAGATGCAAGGCATTTTTTCGGTTATTTCCTGTCATCTGTCCGTGTGTCTGTCTGTCTGTTGGCATTTTCTCAAAAATTCTTTTTTCTCCCAATCTAATATGCAAATCTTTTTGAAACTTGATAACAAGTAACCTTGGGTTAAAGGAGTACAACTCTGTGTATTAGAATTTCTTTTTGTCATAAACTTTTGTTGCTGTGGCAGCATACAAGGGGAAACATTTCATATAATAAAAATATGCTCTTTTTGTAAAGCTTTACACAGCCCTGATGTTTAAAATTTTGTATGTAAATTTGCTAAGGGGTAGACTTCAAAGTTGCTTACAATATTTTTGTCCAGGGTCACATTAGATCTTGTCCCAGGTGTACCTTCTTTACAAAAAAGAGAGGAAATTTTCTATAAAAATCATATTGAATTATTCAAGTCAGCTGTGATTCATGAAAGCTAACAGCAAGAGTTATTTATAGATCGTTTGAAACATGAGAAAGCAAATAAGAAAAAGCACCGATTTCTCTGATGGCATTTGACAATCGTGCAAAAGTGAAAATATTGTTGTGATGCATAAGAAACAGATAATCCAGCTCCCATGTGACTTTTAAGGGCTATTGATGGCTAAACAACATGTTTATCATATGACATCATTGAAATGTGTATAAATTGTGTATCAATACAGGTTAAGCTATGGTCAGAAAAATAATTTGAGGAAATAATTGCACCCTGTTTTATCCCAATAGGGCCACGATTTGAAATAAACAAGCACATTTTCAACTGTGTAACCAAAAAGATATAATGCTGTAACAGTCTTTTACTGAATCATAGGGGGCCTTCCATATCATGTTAGTTCATTACGGGCGCTTAGAGCAAAAATATTTGGTTATGTATTGGTTACCCGGAAGGATACCTTTTGATGCTTTACCGTACCGGTTCTAAGCGTCTTTCCAATTTCATAACATTTGGCTTGACATTTATTGCATGTCATAGTCTCACTAAAAATGGTGCATAGACAATGTGACCAAAAAGTAAAGAAAACTTGCAATGTGTATATGTATGCCTATCTTGGCTTCCATACATGTAATTTTGTAAATATAAGTAATATTTATATTAATTCTATGTTTTTTCCAATGAGTTTTTGGGCATGAATATTGCTGTAGGTTTGTACTGTATGCTACAGTTGATTTTACTAAATATAAAAATGTTTTAGGAGCACAATCAAATTTTTACAGAATACAAGTTTTGGACCAAAACATCACCTTCATCAATAATGTGTATTATATGACATTGTTACCGGTTTTGGATTTCTATATAATTTGGCTCAAAGTAAGAGGAAATATGTAGCATGTTTTTGTGATGATATGGAATCTTGACAAAGACTCCAACATACTTAACTTTGGAATTCAATTTTACTCTTTTCCAAGATTTTGCTGAAAAATATGCATTTTTTCATGATTAATTCAATAAAAAACATTCATAATAATTTCCTCAAATACCTTTTCTGGTATGAATGTAATGCCTTATGTGTCTCGGATCGAATTGAATTGACAGATCTTGAAAACACACAAAACTTAAGTTTTGCGACACATGAAAAAGGGGCCATGTTTCATGTCATAGTGGGAATAAGTCAAGGTGGCTTTTTGGAATCCAGTTTGGACTATCTAAGAAACTAAATGCATTTTCATAGCTTGTATATGGTCCTTTATCACCATGCAGAATTAAAAGAAAATTCATGCGTGGGCAGATTTGAGACATTCCCTTTGCGTTTAACACGTTTACAGATCGTAATGCTCACTTGTGCTAGGTATGAAGCGAATCGGACAGAAATAGTAGGAGGAGTTGTCCGGACAAGTATTTTTTGGTCAAATCAGGAGCCATAACTCAAAAGGTATAGTGGAATTTCCGTGAAATTTGCGTATTGCACATGTACAGGGCCTAATGCACACTTGTGCCAAGTCTGAATTAAATCGTACTGTACTTGTAGGAGGAGTTGTCCGGACAAAAATTTTTGGGTCAAATCAGAGGCCAAAACTTTCGTGAAATTTACGTCTTTTACACCTTCTGGTCCTAATGCACACTTGTGCCAAGTATGAAGTGAATCGGGCAGTAACTTTTGGATGAGTTGTCCGGACAAGCATTTGTTGATCACATCAGGGGCCATAACTCAGAAAGTATCGTTGCGCATCTACAGGTCACAATGAACACTTGTGCCAAGCATGAAAGAAATCGGTTATAATTGTAGGAGAAGTTGTCCGGGCAAAGTTTTGGAGACAAAGCTACAAGCAAACCAACCAACAAACCGACCAACCAACCACTGGACCGACAGGCTGATTCCAGTATACCCCTCCACAATTTGTTTGCGGGGGTATAATAAAAGCATAACAATTTCACGAATGCAAAAAGACAATGCTATAAAGTAAAAATACCGTGCATTAAAATTCTAAAATGAAAAAGATTTAAATATCATAGTAAAGCTGGAGCCCAATATTTCCTCAGCAAAATAATCCCCTCTCCTGTCAACATGAAATATGTTGTAGTGCATCAATTTAGACAATAAATTACATCAAACATCCATTATTTCTGTGAAATATGAGTTGATGGACGTCTATAAAAGACTTGCCAGGCTTCGATGATTGTTAATGCATTATTTAATGTTGTTCAAAATCCTCCATAGTTAATATTGCAAGGTTGCATATTAAAACATCGAAGGGTATCAAACATGATGAAACAAAGCTAAGATGGGCGATATTCTAAACCAATTGAGCAAATACTTTGACGACATTTTTATTTACCAGAATCTAAAAGTCACGAACTCATTTTTTTCTAAAACCAATCTTTGAAGGAAGAAAAATTGGTTCGACAAAGGTGACTAAGGAATGTGTTTTGCATGGGCTAAATCTTTAACTAGCGTTTCAAAAACATATTGGACTAAAATTAGCAGCTCTATACATGTATGTTAAATATTGCTTCCTTCATTTTAGGCTGCAGCTCTGTTCTCAATCCTGGTAGTTTGCGGGTGATGAGAAACTAAAAAGAAGTATTTTGCGATTTTACTGTATTCTACTCGTTTCACTTAATGAGCAAGTACAATTAAACGCGTTTAAAAACATGTTGAAATAATGAACGATGAATATGAATATTTCTACAAGTTCGAGAAATCCGTACACCGGTAAAAGAACAAATGTACTAGTCTAGGGGCCAACTCCAAAAAGAGGCCTAGAAAGTGGTTTTCTTTGGACCAATAGTCCAGAAAGATTCCGATGGTACAGTGAGTTAGGGTAACCATTGGGGCTTCATTTTATGGTGGATGCCAGAACTGAAAGTGGTGCAGATTTTTTCCAGGGGCAGATAACTCTACCCACCCAAAAATGAAATAAACAGTTTTTTAGTTGACCATGAATCGAAATTGTCGTCAAAATTTTTTCTGTGACTTTTTTCCTCAATAACTTTATGTTTTTATTGAAATATTATGTATGCCAAAAAAATAATTAGTAATAGAATAGTCGTTTTTTAAAACACATTTACCGTAATTGCCCTAATAAATGTTTATTCACCAAAATAAAAAAATCACTCTAAAGTAATTAAGAAAAGTTTTTTCAAACTTTATTATCTTTTTAAACGTTGATGATAGAAAAGTTTAGACACCATAGGGATATTTTGAAGTCAATTAGGTTTCGTTCCAGGATGACTTTTGCAACAAATGTCGGTGTTATTTTTTTCTGGGGGCAGACAACTCTTACCACCAATAAGGGCATGTTCAAAGAAACGCTTTATGACAAAACATGTTTACAATCTAGTTCTCGCAAAAGTAAACCAATATTCATTAAACTAAATCAGAACAAGTATGATAATAGGTTCTTCAATGAGTTTAGTTATTGGCAAGATCGGACCAGAAAGTCCTGAGTTATCTGCCCTTGAACATCAAAAATAGCTATTTTAGACTCTGTTTACCATCTAGCATCCACAAATATTGACCAATGAAAATGAAATTTCTACATAACGATAATGACCATAAGATCTCAAATGAGTGTGATTTTCGGCCTGATCGGACAAGAAAATTATGAGTTATTTGCCCTTGAATTTGACAAAATTGCCGTTTTTGACTGTTTTAGACTTTGTTTACACTCTAGCGTTTATAAATATTGACCAATCAAGATGAAACCTGGATATTATGTTGCTGACTATAAGATCTCTAAGGCGTCTAATTCTCAGAATGATCAGAATAGAACATCGCGAGTTATATGCCCTTGAATTTGACAGATTTGCCATTTTCGACTATTTTCGACTTGATTTACACTCTAGAGAATCTTCAAGTATTGATCAAACCAAATAAAACTTATGCAAAACGATTGAAACCAAAAGATCTCAAATGAGTACAATTTTCAGAATGATCGGGACATAAATTCATAAGTTACTTGCCCTTGAATTTTACAAAATCGCCGTTTTACGACTATTTACGACTTCGTTTACACTTTAGTATCTACAACTAGAGACCAATCAATATGAAACTTCGTCATAATATTGTTGACCATGAGATTGCGACTGAGTACAATTTTCAGAATGATAGGGACATAAAGTCATGAGTTATATGCCCTTGAATTTTACAAGATAGCCATTTTCAACTATTTTCAACTCTGTTTACACTCTAGAGTGTATAATTATTGACCAATCCAAATGAAACTCATACATAAGGATTGGGACTATAATATCTCAATTGAGTACAATTTTCAGAATGATCGGGACATAAAGTCATGAGTTATATGCCCTTGAATTTTACAAAATTGCCATTTTCGACTATTTTCGACTCCGTTTACACTCTAGCATGTATAATTATTGACCAATCCAAATGAAACTTATACATAAGGGTTGGGAATATGATATCTCGATTGAATACAATTTTCAGAATGATCGGGACATCAAGTTATGAGTTACATGCCCTTGAACTTTACAAAATTGCCGTTTTCGAATATTTTGAGTTGGTTTACACTCTAGCATTTACAATTATTAATTAATCCAAATGAAACTTTTATACAATGTTGGTGACCATAAGATCTAGGACGAGTATAATTTTCAGAATGATCAGGACTGGGAGTCATGAAATATGCCCTTGAATTTTACAAAATTGCTGTTATAGACTATTTTCGACTTGGTTTACACTCTAGCATCTACACTTAATGACCAATCCAAATGAAACTTGGACACAATCTTGGTGACCATAAGATATAGAATGATGTTAATTTCAGTCAGGTAGGATCAGAAAGCTGTGTTTTTGTGCCCTTGAATTTGATAAAAACTGATGTTTTTTACTTTGGTTTTACTCTAACAACCACAAATTTTGGCCAGTCGAGACAAAAAACTAAAACATAATGTTGGTGACCATTCTTATAAGATGAAAACAAATTTCGACATAGTTGGACCAGAAGTTGTTAAGTTATCTTCCTTTGAATTGATCAAACTTTCCATTTTGACTTTATTTTCAGTCAAATAACCAGATAGATGGACAAATCAAGACGATATTTGATGGGTAGAATATTTCCGACGTTGTTTTTACTCTAAAAACCACACATAGTGAACAATCAAGACAAAACTTGGACACCAAGATAACGACTACGAGACTTTGGATTAGTTTGGCATTCATTTATTTAGTCAGGATAGAAAGTCTAGAGTCATTTGCTCTTGAATTCTGTAAAATTGACTTTTCGACCCTGTTGTCACCCTAGCTACCACAAACATTGACCAAGCTAGACAAATCTCAGTCTGTGACTGTGAGATATATTTCATAGTGTTAATGTGAATCTGACATCCTGAGTTATAAGACTTTAATTTTGACAAAATGACCATTTTTGACTTTGTTTTCATTGCAAAAGACACACGTGTTGATCGGTCGATACAAAACGTGGACAAAATGTAAGTGACCACAAGATATGGTTCAGTTTTCAGCCTGATCATGATCCAACAATTTTAATTGCTTTCCCTTGAACTTGACAAAACTGCTGTTTACGAGTGTTCAGTTTTGCAGTCATAAATATTAATTGATTTGAATAAAACTTGGGCTCATATTATCTTGGTTCAGGTGAGCGATTTAGGACCATCATGGTCCTCATGTTATTTATTAAGAATATATGACAATCAAAACTCTTTTTCAAGGATTTGCGTTAAATGTCAGTTGAAAACGCGAAATTCGTTAAGTTACAGGTAAATATTGATTACGTTTTAAGCATACAAAGTTTGGGCGATGAAAGACGTACAGACGATCGGACGGACAAAATGGACAGTAGAATTCCTTAACATATTCTAAATTGTCTCCTTCTACATTACTTCTATCAGTCTTTTTCGATGATTTGGGTGCAAAATTGTGACTTGTCTGAATTATCTGCCAATAAATAAGCTATCAGCCGTTTCCGACAGAAAACTTCAAATTTTCAAAAAATATATCAACTTGCGGACATGGATTAAACATGTTTTTATCAAATGACATGTCATGTTAGAAATTTAAAAACATTTCCGGGTACTTGGAAATGCATTTTCACAGTTTAAAGCAGATCTATGAGTTTTTTGGCTTTTTAACGACATCATGAAGTAGAAGGGGGTAGACATAGCTTAAATTGGTGGGTGGGGTAAGGACAATTGTAGATTTCTTAGAATTCAAGATGATTTTTGGTATAAGAAAATTACAATCACGAAGACTATTCAAATGTGATTTCTTTCCATAAAAATGATTTATCAATTAGATAAAAATGGTAGTATAGAAACAATTTCTGACGACTACTATTTAACCTTAATTTCAAGTGGGTGGGGTAAGAAAAGTGCTTGTAAAAAAATTTTGCACCACTTTTGATTATGGCATCCACCTTATTCTAACGTCCCATTGAACTAACAATCACCTGGTACCAACAGATTTTTTCTGGACGATTGGTCCAATAAAAAATTATTTTGCGGGACGGGCCCCTAGACTATACTGTAGTCTAGGAGGTAGATGAGGTTTAATTGCGGTAAAAGCACCATACAACTTTTAGACTGATTCTTGTAGCAAATTGTCTCAGGAGTTCGGAAATGCGCGTCTGACGCGCATCCGCCTAGATATAAGGGGAGAAAATTGAGGTTAAAGTTGTCTGCCCTTGGATTTTTAAGCCAAAAATGGAAATCTTACTAGGCATTTCTTTTAAGGCATTGAGTTATTACAAATGGTTTAAAATTGGTAAATATATGCACATATCATCTCCATACATATTTTAATGATGTTTAATGAATGTTTTTGATCCATAAAAATCCAAGATGGCCGCCAGAATGTCTATTTTTAGTAACAAAAAGGTGTTTTTTTAAAATAAGATTTTTTCTGGGATGCATAATACGCTGATATGAATTTTTATGCATGTGTTTAATAAATTAAAACTAGGAAATTGTGTCAGGAGTTCGGAAATGCGCGTCTGACGCGCATCCGCCTAGGTATAAGGGGAGAAAATTGAGGTCAAAGTTGTCTACCCTTGGATTTTTAAGCCAAAATGGAAATCTTACTAGGCATTACTTTCAAGACATCGATTCATTACAAATGGGCTTTACTTGGAAAATATATGCACAATTCATCTCCATACATATTTCAAAGATGTTTTATGAAAGTTTTTGATCCATTAAAATCCAAGATGGCCACCAAAATGTCTATTTTTAGTAACAAAAGGGTCTTTTTTTTAAATAAGTTTTTTCCTTGGACGCATGTGTGTTGATATGAATTTTATGCACGTATTTAATAGAAATAAACCAATTGGAACTTAGCAAATTAGGAAAAATAAGTTTTGGAAAGTATTTGAAACAAATTTTTAAGCTTAAATTGCATTTTCATGTCCTGAGAATTTTGCGAAAAGCGTTTCGATGCATTTCTTTTAGGGCATTTATTAATTCCAAATGCTTTTTAATTTGCAAAATATATGCACATATTATATCCAAACATATTTTAATGATGTTTAATGAATGTTTTTGATCCATAAAAATTCAAAATGGCCGCCAGAATGTCTATTTTTAGTAATAAAAAGGTGTTGGTTTTTTAAATAAGATTTTTTCTGGACGCATATATATATATTATACTAATATGAATCTTTAAGAATGTACATGTATTTAATAAATATAAACTTATTGGAACATAGAAAAGTAGGGAAAATAAGTTTCGGATAGTATTCTAAACAAATTCTAAGCTCAAATTGTATTTTCATAATCCTGAGAATTTTGCGAAAAGCTTTTCGATCGGTAGATTAAAGGTATTTTCAAACAGTTTTGTTCTTTTCAATATGCATGTGTATTACACAATGAATAATTATGCATTTCGCATAATCAATTATTGTAAACGGATATATATAACCACCCGGAAAAATTTCTAAAGCCAATATGGATGCCAAGATGGCCACCATTTTGGTTAATTTAGAATTACACATGGTGAATTCTGTTGTAGAAATGGGCTAACTCGTAGAAAGTTTTCCTAATCATACAAAATGGCTTTTTGTCGATTCAAGACTGCATGTTATTGCTTCATATCTGGCTGAATCACAATCATAAATTACGTATTACAAATTTGGAAAGCAATGAATTTGATGGAATTCTAATTTTGTTACATGGAAACTTTTTATACCCGGTATTACGTTTTCCAGGATGTGGCCCTTGTAAAGTTTTAAAATGTACGAGTTTCATACAAAGTATCCTATAACTTTTATAATATTATACCTTTCTGTTTCCCAGGTACACAAAATAATTGATATAATGCTGCAAAATTTAAAGATAAAATGAGGTCAACATGTCAAGGAATTGTACTTTATACATTGGCCAAAAATTCTGGCCTGGGGAAGTGAAACCATTTGACGAAAATACCTGGTTAAAAGCACAAACATATGCGTCTATTAGACTGTCCAGAGGTAGTTCCTCAAAATATGCCTCGATTATTCTCCCAGACTCGTTTGATGATACCACGGTATATCACATCAGTTGCTACAGCAACTTCACTGCCATAAGGGATTCTACGGGGCAATCTAACACTGTAGATGAGTCGAAATCACACACAATGCGCTATGATGTGCCAGAGAAAGCTAGTCCTTCTAGTTTTGATTTCGATCACTGCTCAATTGTTGAGACAACCTACTACTTAGGAGGGTTACTTTAGTCTTAAAGCAGCCCTATCATTAAACCCTTTCGTAAATGACAAAATTGTATGGCGGTTAGGCTCTAGCAATTTTAAACTCTAAGGGTACCCTTTGACCATGTGTAAATCATATTGAAGAATCTAATTAAATTTCCTGGGGGATCTGCTTGGCATTTGGCAAAGGCTTCCACTGTTACAGGTTCAGACAGATCCTTGAGGTCTTTCTCTTAATCCTTCACTAAACCTCTAAAGTAGTATATCAGGGCAACACTTAATGATTTTTACTCCAAGACTGGTAACCTGTATTTGTTGAGCTTCATCATCCAAAAAGCTAATGTAAAGTTTGTGCAGAGATGCCAAGAATTCAACCCCATCACACTTTACTAGTGATTCCTGAATGAGATTCTTTAGTAAAGTAACAGTATGATCATCAGCTGAAGGTGATTTGTCCATTAGATACTAGAAGGCTACCTCAACCAGACCCTTGCCATAATGCAGGTTTCCTTGCAGCTTTGGTGATACTTGACTTCATTTGCTATCAAACCAATGTCACTGATTTTTGCTATTAGTTATTATCATCTTTTATCACACCTAATTCACATATAATGACTTTTGCTGTATCTTCAGTTTCACATTTCCATGGATATTCCTTTTTGAACTGGCCTTTCAATTTCGCAGGACAGTCACAAAATACAAAGGTTGCAGGGAATATACCAGATGTACTCTATGGACCAGCTTTCCCTTGTTCATTAGAGCAAATTGTGTATGATTTTGACTCATCTACAGTATTTAAGGTTGTCCTGTAGAACCCCTTGTGGCAGTGAAGTTGCTGTAACAACTGACGTGGTATCCCATGGTTACATCAAACAAGTCTGGGAATTGAGAATTGAGGCATGAGACATATATATTATATATTAAGCCAAAGAAATATTACAGCCATGGCCATAATTCCACTGACAGCTTTGTGTTATACCAACAATTCTTACCCAGTCTAGTTTGTTGTATGTTAATGCATTTGTGTTTAATCTAAACAAGAAAGTCGAGATGGTCATATATCGCACAACACTGAGGTTTAGAGGAGATTGTATGTATCCGATACCTTCTGCCTCATCCCAGACCAACAACTTCCAGCCAATTTTCATTTCAGGCAAACATTTGTCAAAAGACTGTACAAGATTTCATTCTTGCCCTCCATATGTTATACAATATCCCACAAGAAAGGTCCAATTTTCATTGCACCACCAAACTTTCAAGTATTTTGATTAAAGACCATAAAATTATACGAACCAAATTTCAAAGCTGTAGGTCAAACATATAGGGAGTAGAAGATTGTTGAGGATTTACTCCTCCGTCTATATCTAGAAAATGATATTTAACAACATAGGACCCAATTTAATTGTAGCACAATAATTAAAAACATTTTGGCAGAGGGCTTTCAGACAATTCAGCACTCCAAATTTGAAAGCCCTCAAAAGCCGGAGTAAAAATAAGCCTAGATATTTTGTCTCTTTGTGTAATTTAATTCTAACAACACAGGGCCAACCTTCATTATAACATAATGATTTGAAGAACTTTAGGAGGTGCTATGAGACAATTGCATAGACCAAATTTCAAAGCCCTAGGTCAAATGATTCAAGTGTAGTAGATTGTACAGGATTTCCTTCTTTGTCTATATGAAATTTGATACAGGTCCCACAACATATGGTTAAATTTCATTGTACCACAATCACTTGAAATATTTTGGTAGAGGACCTTCATACAATGAGATTCTACGTACAAAATTTCAAAACTCTAGACTTTATTGTATGGGAGGAGAGTTTTTTACTTGTGAACAAACAGGCGGACGACGGATGACGAGTGATCACGACACCTCACCCTCAGCACTTTATGCTAAGGTGAGCTAATAAATTAATCCTTCCACAGCATCACAATCAAGAAAGTATGCTACTATACACCATATCATGATCCTCATCATCTGTATTGACACCCGATAGGTATGTGTCCTATTCAATAACCGTGTAGGTAATCAAATCAGTGATGATGAACAGACGAAAACACCAGAACATTTATCTTTATACAGTATGTTAATGCTATAATGGAAGACAGAAATTCTCTTACCTGAAACATAAAGAAGCAAATAGCATCTTATCATTCATTGACAATACTTTTACCAAAAAAATGTAGGAAATATTTTCAAAATACAGGAGAATTGCATATAGGAGTATATGAGGTACTAGAACATATAGGACTAAAATTTAGGAGTTTTAGAAGAAAATATGAATCGGTTGACAGGCTTAAACTAGCTTTAGACAGTCTAAGTGACACACAAGTATTTTCATCAAAGGATTTCACTTCCCCAGATCATGATTTTTGGACAAGATGTAAGGTTTTAATTCTTGACATGTTGACCTCCTTTTATGTCTTTCAAATTTTACAGCATTAAAACAGTTATCGTGTGTACCTGGGAAACAGAAAGAAATAATGTTATAAAGGTTATAGGATACAGTGTACATTTTAAGACTTCAAAGGGGCCACATCTTGGGAAAGGTAATATACCAAGGTTCTGTGTAACAAATACAGAATTCTATTAGACTCATTGCTTCTCGAATTTGTTGTTTCCAATTGTGATTCAGCCAGATAATGAAGCAATAACATGCAGACCTGCATCAACAAAATGCGATTTTGTATGATTAGGAAAACTTCCCGTGAGTAAGCCCATTTATACAACAGAATTCATGAAATGGTGGCCATCTTGGCATTCATGTTGGCTTTACATAATTCTTGATGATAATAAGTATCCGAACTAAGTAATTATGTGAAATGCATATAAAATGTATAATACACATGTATATTGAAAAGAATAACTCTGTTTGTAAATGTGTTTAATCTATGGCTCGAAAAACTTTTGGCAAAATCTTCAGGATTATGTAGATGCAATTTAAGCTGAAAACTTTGTTTAGAACACTATCCGAAACTTATTTTCCTACTATCCAAAACTTATTTTCCTTACTTTTCTATGTTACAATAAGTCAATATTTATCAAATACATTCATGAAAATTCTTATTAGCATATATACGTGTCTCAGAAAAAAATCTTATTTAAAAAAAGACGTTTTTGTTACTAAAAATAGATATAATGGCGGCCATCTTGGATTTTTATGGATCAAAAACTTTCATTAAACTTGATTGAAATATGAATGGGATGATATGTGCATATTTTTACAATTAAATGCCAGTTGTAATGAATCAATGCCTTAAAAGGAATGCATCGAAATGCTTTCCGCAAAATTCTCAGGACATGAAAATGCAATTTAAGCTTAAAATTCCGTTTCAATACTATCCAAAACTTTATTTTTCCTAACTTGCTAAGTTTCAATTGGTTAATAATCATTAAATTCGTGCATAAAAATTCATATCAACATACATGCGTCCCAGAAAAAAAGCTTATTACAAAAAAGACACTTTTGTTACTAAATATAGATATTTTGGCGGCCATCTTGGATTTTTATTAATCAAAAACTTTTATGAAACATCTTCAAAATATGTATGGAGATGAATTATGCATATATTTCCCAATTAAAAACCATTTGTGATAAATCGATGCTTTAAAAGTAATGCCTAGTAAGATTTCCATTTTGGCTTAAAATCCAAGGGCAGACAACTTTAACCTCAATTTTCTCCCCTTATACCTAGGCGAATGAGCGTCAGACGCGCATTTCTGAACTCCTGAGACAATTTCCTAGTTTTTATTTATTAAACACATGCATAAAAATTCATATCAGCGTATTGTGCATCCCAGAAAAAATAATGTTTTATAAAAAACACCTTTTTGTTACTAAAAATAGACATTCTGGCGGCCATCTTGGATTTGTATGGATCAAAAACATTCATTAAACATCATTAAAATATGTATGGAGATGATATATGCATATATTTACCAATTTTAAACCATTTGTAATAACTCAATGCCTTAAAAGAAATGCCTAGTAAGATTTCCATTTTTGGCTTAAAAATCCAAGGGCAGACAACTTTAACCTCAATTTTCTCCCCTTATATCTAGGCGGATGCGCGTCAGACGCGCATTTCCGAACTCCTGAGACAATTTGCTACAAGAATCAGTCTAAAAGTTGTATGGTGCTTTTACCGCAATTAAACCTCATCTACCTCCTAGACTATGCGCTTGGCTATTTATTCGATTAGCTTCACTTGAAAGTTGATGTTAAGTACGCCACAATTGATTTCCGTAATTTTGTTAACATTATTGCTCTAGAGACCACTAGGCCACGTGTTTACTCTAATGTGAGACTGACCTATCAATTATGAGCTGATGACAAGAAACTACATTTACACGCTTATTCTGCACAAAAGCAATTCACAGGAGAGTCGTTGTTTAATAGATCGTTTTCTAAGAGAAAACGTTAAACTAACTGGGCAGAGTTACTTAGTAAGGGGCGGGTTAGGTATTGACTTTGAAGAGATTATCCAACTAATGATTGCTTTTATGAAAAAAACTATTTAATTGATTCTTTTTTTTTTGCAGCTACACGTATCTATCGAACCTGAACACAATTTTCTATCTTAGTAGTAAAATAACAATATTACATACTTTTAGTGCCCTCTGCCGTTTTAACCTTCGTTAACTAAGCTTAGTAACATATAACGAGGTAATTAACTTATTCTGTCTTGAGGATTTTACCCATAACAGTGACCCATAAGATAGAGGACTCCATCCAGAATTCTTAAATTTTGTTTTCCTTTTCAAAACAATGTTTATGTTCATGTCTACCATAAAATATTCAGAACATATCAGCCATTCATTTCTTTCGGGCGAAGTAAAATTGTCTTTAACATTTCCTAGACATTACGTAATCTTGTGTATCAGACTTTCATAACGCTCGAGTGCTTCTGCACTTTAATTTTTTCAATTTATATGCAACTTTTAGATAACAATGCAGAAGTCGATTACTCGTTTCGGTTAGAATATCATTTATTTACTTGAATTGGGGTTTTAAGTCAGCTGAGGTCAAAACGTTTCACTCGACAGTGGTTTTTAAATCACAAATCGTACTAAAATTAATTGATATTATGTTTGTAAATGAAAAGGAATATGTGTTTGACACCTGGTTTGTCCATTCTGATTTCATACGCTAAATTTACATACTCACTTTCTGGATGGTCGGTTTTTGCGAATAACTGGTCACAACCGAGTTACAAGACAATTGGATGACAGAATCACTCAGAACTCACAAGAATAAACAACCTCGTGGTGACTAGGGAATGTCGTTTGTTAGTAAATGGGAAGCGAGTTTACACCTGCCCATACGCTGATCTATCACATCTACTTTATTACCTGTAGCAACTACAAGTACAAAATTGCTGCATGATGCAGCATAAGATGAAGCACGGCCTAAATAAATTTGTGCCCCGCATTTTTCCGCATTATGGTTAAATTCCAAGGGATCAAACAATAGTTTTTAGCTCCACTGGCCGACAGGCCAGCGGGCTATTGTCATGGCGGTGTGTCCGTCGCGTGTCCGTGCGTGCGTCTGTCCGTCCGTCCGTCCGTAAACTTTTTCTTTAAAAAAAATCTTCTTCTCAGAAACTACCAGATGGATTCCAATCAAACTTCACAAGAATGATTCTTGGGTGACCCTCTCTCAGATTCCTTCAAAGAATTTGGATTTAATCAGACTAACATGAGTTATCTGCCCTTGAATGTCAAAAATAGCTGGTTTTGACTTTAATTTTACTCTAAAATCCACATATATTAATTAATCAAGACAAAACTAAAACAGAATGTTGGTGACTATAAGATATTGCCTTGGTATAATTTTCAGCTTGATCTGAATTTTACATCATGAGTTATGTGCCCTTGAAATTGACAAAATTGCCATTTTCGGCTCTATTTTAACTTTGTTTTCACTCTAGCTAATACAAATATTGACCGATCTAGACAATACTTGAACAGAATGTTGATGACCATAAGATCTTGCTTTGGTATAATTTTAAGCTTGATGAACTCAACATCATGAGTTATGTGCCCTTGATATTGACAAAATCACATTTTCGGCTCTATTTTTACATTGATTTCACTCTAGCAACTACAAATATTGACCGATCAAGACAAAACTGAATCAGAATGTTGGTGACCATAAGATCTTGCCTTGGATTAATTTTCAGTTTAATCTTAATTTTACATCATGAGTTATGTGCCCTTGAAATTGACAAAATTGTCATTTTCGACTCTACTTTGACTTTGTTTTCACTCTAGCAACTACAAATATTGAATAATCAAGACAAAATTTGTACAGAATGTTGGTGACTATAAGATCTTGCCTTGGTATAATTTTCAGCTTGATCTAAATTTTATATGAGTTATATGCCCTTGCTATTGACAAAATTGCCATTTTCGGCTTTATTTTCACTTTTATTTTCACTTTTACAACCATTAGTATTAATTAACCAATACAGAACTTTCACAGAAATCTTACTGACCATACGATCTTACTTGTGTGTAATTTTTAGCTTGGTCATGCATGCATTTGATTGTTTGCGCAGCCTGAACCTTTGAAATTGCATTCAACAAGAAAAACAATCAGGCCTGTGGAGCGCTTCCAGGCCGCCAGGACTGTCTAATTTCTTTAATGTCTGTGAACTGGTAGGGTTACAATCATATCTCTATTATCTAGGTGTAAAAATAGTGAGGGCTTGTTTTTGGAGATAATGGCTAACAAAGTTTTTAGGGTGAATTGACATGAGAATTATTTTTTTTTACTTTGAAGTACATGTATAGTTTTACAAATTGACCCTGCTGGTACTCTACTCTACAGTAATGGTAAGAGAGTTTTAGACTATCAACAGTACTACTTTACTTTATCCCCTTTCAACCAGCATCATGTGTCTTCACCAGTCCTAAAAAGCATTAAGTGCTTATCTAAATTGTGAAAGGACAGACCGTTTTACGATAGGTGACCATAGTAGGTTCCACTGAAAACTTTAAGCCGAAAAAGGCAATTTTGCCAAATTCAAGGGCAGATAACTTAGAATTTGCATTTTCAATCTGGATAATATTCTAACTCACCCAAGACGTACATGCAGACATTTTTCTTTGGCTTTACATTTGATTGGGCAATATTTGTATGTATTACGCCAAAATTGTCAAAAATGGCATTTTATGACATTCAAGGGCACATAACGCAGCACTTTCTACATATTTCTACAAAATCAATCTTACACAAGGGTTTATGACCATACACATTTTGACAAAGTTTGGAGAAGATCTAATGATATTTGTGGATTCTAGAGTGTAAACCTGGATATTATAGATGAGCAGACAGACGGGCAGAAAACAGACAAACCTGGTCGCAATAGCTTATTTGTAGTACTTTCTTCTGAGGCCAGCTAAATTTTAAGCTAAGTAATCATTTATGCCTTTCTGTGCGAAGGAAATCCAGAAAAAATGTATTTTGTAATTTATTCCACAATTTGTCATGGGTTTTTAGCTCAACTAAGCACAAAGTGCTCAAGGTGAGCTATTGTGATCACTTTTTTCTGTCGTCCGTATGTCTGTCTGTCCGTCCGTCTGTCAACAATTTGATGTTTATACTCTAGCATCTACAAATATAAGGCAATCCTGACCAAACCAGGTCAAAATATGTATGACCATTCGCTCTCAGATGAGTTTGATTTTGGGTCAGATCGGACCAGAAAGTCTGGAGTTTTCTGCCCTTGAATGTAAAAAATAGCTACTTTTGACATTTTGTACACTCTAGATTCTATAAATATTGACCAACCAATACAAAAGCAGGACACAAGGTTGGGGACCATAAGATCTCAAATGAGAGTGATTTTTGGTTTGATCGGACCAAAACGTATTGAGTTATCTGCCCTTGAATATGACAAAATTGTCGGGGTTTTTTTTACTGTTTTCGACTTTATTTACACTACAGAGTGTCCCAATAAAAACGGAACCCATTTTTGAAAGTGAATTACTCATGTATCAAGTGATATATCTCCACTAAATTTGAATATGCAATAGAAACGATAGTTTTCTATCAGCATTTTAAATTTTGCTGAAAAATGTTTATTAGTTTCGAAAATATTGGCATTCAAATGAATGCACCCGGAAACCCATTTTAACACGATATCGATCTTTCCGTTCGCAGCGCGCGCCTACATAGTACACTTGGCTATTCACAATTGTTTAATACAATACAAAAGTGATATTGAAACATTTTATTTACAATAGTGCAAATTCGTTTCATCTTTACCGCTAACAAGAGAGCTTCGATGTACCCAAAACAAAAAATGAATACAAACAAAATATCAAAGTGTATCAAAGATTCATAATACATGTAATCATAATTATGCAGTTATTTTATTACTCTACAACATGCTGGTAAGCCTCAAATGCCAAGTACTTTAACCCTTTCCCAAACAAGACCTGGTTTTGACATCCATGAGAGAATTAGTTTGAGAAAGTATTTAGACAAAAGAAGAAAATAATGGTCACTAACATTTTCTCCTTTTGCCTCTATATTTTCTGTGCAGTATTTTACGCAAATTCTGTCATTATCAGCGTCAATTTTGTCATCAGCAACAGCGTTCAATCCAGTCCACTCTTACTTTTTGTGGTCTGGGAAAGGGTTAAAATTATTTCAAAGAACCACCTTACGGACTCAATTTGCACATGCGGCAATTTTATATTAATACTTTTTTAGAAAATTGGTCCGCACTTGTACAACGGTTAAGAACTCAACAGTTGACCGTCAGTGCGCTTTTACGAACAAACAAGACGCAAAAATCGATTTCGTGTTAAAACGGTTTTTTAGTGTCTTTATTAGATTTCATATAACTTTTGAACCAATACATATTTTGAAGTGAAATTCAGAACGCATATGCAAAAATAATGTATCTTTAGTACTGCAAATTCAAAAATTAGATTCTATGCTTTCGCTTTAAAATATTTGACTTTGAAATAGGGTTCCGTTTTTTTTTGGGGACACTCTGTATAGCATCTACAATTATTGACCAATCAAAACAAAACTTGGACGCAACGTTAGTGACTATTAGATCTTGTATTTTGGTTTGATCGGACTAGAAAGTCTGGAGTTATCTGCTCTCGAATTTGACAAAATTGCTGTTTTTGACATTGTTTACTCTCTAGCATCTACAATTATTGGCCAATCAAGACAAAACTTTGCCACAATGTTAAGGACCATAAGATGTCAGATGGGTTTGATTTTCAGCTTAATCGGTTAAAAAAATCATGATTTATATGCCGTTGAATTTGACAAAATTGCCGTTTCGACTGTTTTTGACTTTGTTTACACTGTAGCATCTACCAATTAAGTGACCAATTAAGATAAAATTTGTACATAATGTTGATGACCATTAGATCCTGCATGACATTGAATTTTAGTGTGATTGGATGAGAAAGTCGTGAGTTATATGCCCTTGAATTTGACAAAATTGTTGTTATCGACTGTTTTTCGACTTTGTTTACTCTCTGGCCTTTACAATTATCGACCAATCAAGACTTACAAATTATGTTGGTGACCATAAGATCTTAGATGACTTTGAATTTCAGTCTGATTGGATGAAAAAGTAGTGAGTTATAATAATACTTGAATTTGACGAAATTGCTGTTTTCGACTTTGTTTTTACTCTAGCAATCACAAATGGTGACTAATCAAGACAAAACTTGGATCTTGGATATAATGGTTGATTACCATAAGATGTTGGATGAGTTTGAAATTCAGCAGAATTAGACAAACAGTTGCTGAGTTATCTACCCTTGAATTTAACAAAATTCTCGTTTTTTACTTTGTTTTCACTCTTCACAACCAGATATATTGACCTAAGTGGATGAAATACAGTTGATGTCCATAAGTTTGTTTTCAGTCTTACAATCACAAATATTCATTGATTCAAACAAAAACTGTGTCTCATATCATATTGGTTCAGGTGAGCGATGTAGGACAATCATGGTCCTCTTGTCGTGTATTAAAGGGCCCATGACTCGTTTTCCCGACCAGCTATCAAAATTCCTAATAACTTTGCGCTGACAAATTATTTTAGTACTGGCCTAAAATATTATTCCAATATGTCGCTTTAATATAGAAACGTGTTGATGTTTCCCCCAGTCGGTTACATCGGAGTCTAACAATCCAGGGGTCTCTAGTTTGAACCCCGGCCCGGCCAATATCCATTCTGACATTTGACAAAAAGTCATTTGTCTCTCACCAATGGGTGTGAATCATCTATGTGAGAGAGCAGCTGGAGGATCGGTTTGGTTATTGTGGTTGTACTGGTGCGAGAAATACCAGGAACCCACGGTTAGGTGCTCCAGCCGCCGCAATATGACCATAGAAGTTGAAAACGGCGTAAACCCCCAATAAAATCAATTTTCCCCAAAGCTGGGATATGAAAATATACAAAAAATTGAAAGATTGCATAAAATGCTTATTATTTTGAAATTGATCATAAGCAAGCAAATGGACCTCGTGTCGTGTTTACATGGGCTCATATACAAAGCATTTTGTTTTAAAAAAAATCGCCAATTATTTACATATAGCTAGAAAATTAATGAATAAGAACCTTGGGCAGCGCCGGAATAGAATTACCCACCAACTTTCAATAAACATGTACAATATACACCAAACCAAATGTCCGTTTGATTCAGACTTTTCGGCAAAAGATGTCCCCTTTATGTATCTATTTATACTACAAATGTGATTGGAAAACTTAGGTCCCAGGACCCCCTTTAAATGTTTATTTTCACCTTTTCCCACCCACATATTGTGAAGTAAACTGGTTATAGAACCAGTAATAGAACAGTAAGTTCTAAAACTGCATGTAACGTTCAAGAACTGGTTCTTGAACTAATTATTGAATCAGTTCTAGAACTTTTGAGTTTTAGAAATGCCATTTAACGTTCAAGAACTGGTCCTAGAACTAGTTCAAAACTAAGTTGTAGAACATTAAGTGACAGTTCTAGAACTTCAGTTCAGGAACTTGGGTTCAAGAACTGATTCTAGAACTGGTTCTAGAACGTTCTAAAGCTGATGTTTTAGAACATTCTAGAACAGTTCTTGAACTTCTTTTGCAGGGGTATGTCTTTACCCCCTTTTTGTTTGTTACTTCCCGTATAGTGTTAATGAAAATTTGTAAAAGAATTTACGAATATTTTAGACTGGTAGGCCTAGTTGACGTGACTATCGAAATAACTAAATCTTCTTCTCTCTCAATCTTATCTAAAAAAATTCCTATCACGAACAATACCTGATGTTGACGTTCCTTATAGGAACAGAGTTGACGAAACATTGCGGCAAAAGAAGTAAATGCACAATATCATTATTTCCCTCTTTGCCTCAATATTTACAGTGATACATTTTTACACCAATCCTTTCTTTTTTAATATCCATTTGTCATCTGCAGCACATTTCAAACTGAAGTTTCATTGTTTGTCAAAGGATTAACAAAGACATAGACACAATGTTATGTTTGAGAAAGAGTTAAAAAATTATCTCTGGAGCTCTGGATTGACCCAGTCACGCTCGGTCACCTGATTGTCCTACATAGCTCACCACTCGCACTGTGCAATCCTTTTCCAAAAAGCGAACCTTTGTTCTACTGCTTTACTGCTCTAATTCCAAAACTGTTGCAGACAACAAAATAATTAAAGCTTTAAACCTTCCTGTTATTTACATGATATTCCTGATGTGACCAAAGCTACGGTAGACAATATAGATTAAGATTAGTCTAGTCAGCAATGCAATCTGATCCTAGTTTACATATTGGCTGCTTTCTGCTTGATTATATGATGAAAACTTAAGACAAACAATAAGATCAGTAGGGCAAAGGTTAAATAAAAAAATAATTGCGTACTATGCATTACAGCACAAACGGGATACATTCTGAACGCCCCTCAAAGCTGTTAATGTGATTAATGGCTAAGAGATAAAACGGAATTTATGTGATAGGCTAGAAATAGAAGGGAGTTTTCATTTTCGAAACACAGAATAAATTCAACAGAAAGATCCTTTAACGAACGTTTGTGATAAACATCCTTTCTTTACTCTTACTTATATAAATATCCTTGCCTCTCAAATGAACATAGCCATTGATTATGGAGATAACAATTCATTGAGAACAGAAAGGATTTTATTAGCTTATATCCGACACCACTGACATTCCCAAAATCACCTTATTATGCACGGCCTGAGGGGCCGTGCAATGATGAAAACTTGAGACAAACAATAAAATCAGTAGGGCAAAGGTTAATCAACAAATAATTGCGTACTATCCATTACAGCACAAACGGGATACATTCTGAACACCCCTCAAAGCTGTTAATGTGACAGGTCAAAAGATAAAACAGAATATTTATGTGATAGGCTAGAAATAGAAGGGAATTTTCATTTTCGAAACACAGAATAAACTCAACAGAAAGATCCTTTAACGAACTTTTGTGATAAACATCCTTTCTTTTCTCTTACTTATAGAAACATTTTTGCCTCTCAAATAAATATGGCCATTGATTATGGAGATAACAATTCACTGAGAACTGAAAGGATTATATTAGCTTATATCCGACACCACTGACATCCACAAAATCATCTTATTATGCCCGGCCTGAGGGCCGTGCAATAAGAGGGCCACACGAATCCTTATCAAATTGTGCTACAAGGACAGAGACCAATCTAGATTCATATTTTGTCTCAAATTTCATGGCTGTCATTTACCCTATAACAGAACCAAATGAGCCGGGATCTGGAAAAATGTCCCTTATAGCATTTTTAACAATTGAGTTTCAAGATCAGCCTGTCGTCAAATGCAGTCAAATATGCATCCATAGTGCTCTCTTAAAGTTGCTGAAGGTCATGAAGAGGCTATTAGAGAACAACATGGATCCTGATCAGACTGTGCGTATGCACAGGCTGATCTGGATATATGTTGGGCTCAAAAGCCTTAATGGACGTTTTTCCAGATTCTGGCTCAAAAATGTAACTGAAAGCTAGACGCGACCTTTTAAAGGATTCGAAAATGATAGGCCTACAGCTATTTCAAAATTGAAACCGGTGTCGCCATTAATTTTGGTACCATAAAGTCAGCGATGATATTCTCTTATGTGCAACAATGAGAGAAACATTCTCCTCTTGGTGGTTTCAATGCTGCGATATAGAACATTAATGGTTTCAAAATGCAATTAGTGCATTGTAATTGTGTCTCATTTATATCAATTATCAAATACCAAACTATCATTAACGAAGGATAAGGTTTTCCATGAACATTAGAATTATCTTTATACTAACATCCAAATTGCTGATTATTAACACTTTCTTATTTTGCTTCAGTGTTTTTCTGGGTATTTACGATCGGGTACATACAATTTATAAGACTTACTGCGTAAAATGTTTATCAAAAGTATATATTTGGAATTAACCTTGACCCGAGAAGATAATAGTTGCTTGCTATTAGGCAATTGTGCGTGCTTAATATCATTTTGTTACGCGTATACTGGTAATGTCCATATTTATGCCCTGAACGATACTAGTATATAGTGTATGATCTTTTTCATGATGACGTTCGTTTGATCAAAGTTCATTGAACTACACCAATAGTATTAGATCTATATGATAAACTGCAGTTATCATATTGCTTTTAATACATGTATTTAGATTCAATCAAGGATTGTCGTTCATTCTCAAATGTCAATCTCGTTTCAATGTTTTATTTGATAAACTTGCACAATGTATATACCATACTATTGGAGTACAAATTCTAATATTCAGTCTAATGTTTTAAATATTCAAATAGTTTAGACAGGCTTGACGTAGCGTACTAAATGATGTCACTTTTAATAGCCCACAAGAGAATTCTGAAATAAACCTTAACCCATTACCAAACATTGACACCTTTTGACGCCCCTAAGAAAAATGCTTTGGAAAACATTGTGGAAAATGAAGAAATTGCTTGTGAGAAGCAATTTCTTCATTTCCCACGATGTTCTCTAAATAAAAACACCTAAAAATGTATAATTCCAAGCACTTGAAATTGTCGTCTGCAACACGTTTCAAATTGGAACAGTCCAACATTTTGTCGTTTGGTAATAATTAATTGTGATTCCTATATCAATAAGAGTTTATGATGAATGTATTTTGTTGTGAATGGGTCATGGCACAGGTGCTTTTAAAATCAATGACTTGCGGAAAGTGTCCCTTTAATAACCACCACAGAAAAATTCAATTCTTGTGGTAGTCCCAATCAAATATTTACCAGGTTTAGGTTGACTTTGACGGAACAAAATGAATAACGACACGTTAAACAGCTCTTATGGGACTTTCCAAATGAAGTTCGGGAAATATTTGTTTTATTATGCTTATCGATAATGACACTGTGCGGTAATTGGGCATGGTTCATTCGGCCTTATTTGTTGTAAAACACCAGTGCCTCCATTACATCAGTTTTCCTAAAACATTACCTTGATTTTTTAAATTAACCTTGATACTGTACAAAACTGAGAATCGAT
Organism: Fragum sueziense; assembly: GCA_963680895.1. Taxonomy (NCBI): domain Eukaryota; kingdom Metazoa; phylum Mollusca; class Bivalvia; order Cardiida; family Cardiidae; genus Fragum; species Fragum sueziense. The sequence goes on along the minus strand of OY804609.1, from coordinate 30,584,438 downwards.
GGGGATTAACAATTACGCCAAATAATAGCGTTGAAACAAAAGAATCCATTTTTAGATACATGTACGAGGGCCCATCAATAATTTCGCGAACTAAGTCTAGTATTCAGTTACCCGTTGACGTATTTTCACGAAAATTGGTATGCCTAAAGCTCATTCAATTTCCAACCGGCTCATTTTATTAAAAAACGATGACATCAAAATGATATGACGTCATCGCAGAACTATGACGTCATGTCAATAGCGTTTGTATAAAAATGACGTCACTTGCATTTTTGAGCAACGTCTTATGATAAAGTTTTATGTATATCTCAATAATTCCTGTACGGACATCCGTGAAATTCTACATGTTTTGTAAAGAGTCATATGTTTATCGAATGACGTTATTTGAAAGCAGGTACGACTCTACAGAGACGGTAGAGAGATAAGAGAAAATGAATGATATTACAAGCAGACCGGAGACTATATAGCTGAGAAGACATCATCTAAAATCATAGAATTTATACTTGAAAATTGAAAACTAGGTGTTCAAATAGTAGTAAGACACTTGAATGATTTGTATGATTCAGCTAAGAGCAGTATGACGAGTAATTTCGAAATGCGCCATGCATCGACAAGACGGGTACCACACTGGCCACTTCCTGGTCGAATGGGGTAGGAGGTCAAAAGGTGTCGTAAATAATACCAAACTTATAATGGAGACCGCCACAACTTTGCGAATCAAATATATACATGTGACATGACATTGATTCATCATTATTGAGTCGGAGAGTAGTGAGGAAATATCAAGTTTGAAGCATTATTCTTCATACTCATCCACAAAAGGATTGATTTCCAGATGTGCCTGTGAGACAAATGTTATAATTTTCATCGATTTTCGAGGAATTAAACTGAAACTTTTTATGTCTATATAAAGTCGAGTAAGTACATATAATTTTGCAGCAGTAATCAAATCTGATCTGCCACCGGCTTTAACGAGACAGCGCGCAAATATTATAAGGTCCGGAATTCTGCCGCGCTATGACAGCGCGTCGCGCCATAGCTAACGCGTAAGAAAGGCCTGTATCGAGAAACTGACTATAGAAATATGACCAAACCCTCCGCACCGCACAGATAATGCAATTTGTGACTTCTAGTTATTTCTAAACCTTAGAAATAACTTACGGGGTGAAAATAGTGAGTAAAAAGAAGAGTTTGGATGTGACATTTACAAATGATGGCGGGACATGTCACGTGACGGGCTGCAGCACGTGCAACGGGCGTGGGTCAAGCGGTGGAATGAGTGCAAACTGTTCAAGGGATGTTACTTTTATAAGAAATAGATAACGTTTCTAAGTTTATCAACGTATTTTTCTGATATAAGATTAGTTCGCGAAATTATTGATGGGCCCTCGTATAGAGAGACATACTTAATGACATACATATACACAGAAGGTCAATGTCAGAATATGTTGTTTCAGAATATATTGTTTTGGGAGAAACTTGCTCTTTTCTATCAAAACATCTTATATGCAACACACAGACAAAAATGCATATCGAGCAAAAAAGCATGCAAAATCAAACACCACTTTGTTGTAAACGCAAGATTGGAACCTTAAAATGTAATGCAATCAAGATTAGAAACAAAAAGCAGACTTATATTGTGCGCAATATTTTGTCTGCAAAAATATTGCCTCGTCTGTCAACATGAAATACGTTGTCAGCTGTAGTACATCAATTTAGACAATAAATTATATCAAACATCCATTATTGCTGTGAAATATGAGCTGATGGAGCTTTATAAAAGACATGCAAGGCTTCAGGGCTTTTAAATGCATTATTTAATGTTGTGTTTAACCTTTTCCCAACAAATTCTACAACGTTGAGTATCTTGTATCAAAAGATACCAAATATGCATAAACAAAGCTAAACACAATTCAAGATTATTGTTTATGGCGATGACGACGGGACCATATTCTCAACCATGTGATATTTAAGATTTTTCTACTCACTGGAAAATATGTGGTCGAAAAATCAATTCCTGAAAGCAGAGAAAGTGATTCGAAATTCGAACAAGATGTCAAACTGTCACAAGATACGCCCGTAACACTGCTTTTTGTTGACAGGGGGAGCAGGTTGGTAAAAGTTTCATGGTCCTAGCTATTATACTTTTCGAGATATGCCCTGGACAAAAATGAAGTATGAAAAATAACAAAGGGCAATAACTCAAAAAATAGGCCAGGTAGAATTATGGTTCTTTTGCACTGCACTCCTTTTTTATGAGATCTATACACAAATGAAGTTTCATGATACTAGCTATTATACTTTTAGAGATATACTCCGGACAAGATTCAAGTATGAAAAACAACAAAGGGCAATAACTCAAAAAATAAGCCAGTTAGAGTTATGGTTCTTTTGCACTGCACTCCCGCTAGGTAAGATCTATACACCCATGAAGTTTCATGATCCTAGCTATTATACTTTTAGAGATATACTCCGGACAAGATTCAAGTATGAAAAACAACAAAGGGCAATAACTCAAAAATAAGCCAGGTAGAGTTATGGTTCTTGTGCACTGCACTCCCACTTGGTGAGATCTATACACCCATGAAGTTTCATGATCCTAGCTATTATACTTTTAGAGATATACTCCGGACAAGATTCAAGTATGAAAAACAACAAAGGGCAATAACTCAAAAATAAGCCAGGTAGAGTTATGGTTCTTGTGCACTGCACTCCCACTTGGTGAGATCTATACACCCATGAAGTTTCATGATCCTAGCTATTATACTTTTAGAGATATACTCCGGACAAGATTCAAGTATGAAAAACAACAAAGGGCAATAACTCAAAAATAAGCCAGGTAGAGTTATGGTTCTTGTGCACTGCACTCCCACTTGGTGAGATCTATACACCCATGAAGTTTCATGATCCTAGCTATTATACTTTTAGAGATATACTCCGGACAAGATTCAAGTATGAAAAACAACAAAGGGCAATAGCTCAGAAAAAAAGCCAGGTAGAGTTATGGTTCTTGTGCACTGCACTCTCCCTTGGTGAGATCTATACACCCATGAAGTTTCATGATCCTAGCTATTATACTTTTAGAGATATACTCCGGACAAGATTCAAGTATGAAAAACAACAAAGGGCAATAACTCAAAAAATAAGCCAGGTAGAATTATGGTTCTTGTGCACTGCACTCCGTAATGATAGGAAAAATATAACTGCCAAGTTTAAAGTCAATCGGACTTAAGGTGACAGAGTTATGCTCCGGACAAAGAAGTGGACGCCGCCGGACACCGGACGCCCGGACGCCACGGGTGATCCCATAATACATCCCGTCTTCGACGGGCGTATAAAAAAAGTGACTGAAGATGACGACAAAGACCCTTGACTGATATGGTACCGCCAAACTAGCATCTCTAATTGCATTGGACTAAAACAAGCAAAAGTTTAACTTAGCTTTGTTCACCAAATCAAAATATCAAGGCCAAGATATATTTTTGCTGGCAATTTAATGTTATAATTGCATAAAATATACTGAGAGGCAAAAATAAGTATACACCCTGGTTCTCTCGTGTTTTCTGAGAAAACGATTAATAGATTATGAACGACTTTTAAACCTCACCGAATGTGGTCGTTTATTGATGTAACCTTGTCCGCATATCGGTCTCTCTGTCATTTTTTCGTTGCAAATGTGTTTCATATCAAACAGCGTCATCGAAAAAGGAGATTAAATCAATAAATTAATGCAAGCATTCACGTTGACACAACCCTTACATTTATGGACGGAGTTGGATAGAATTTTCACAGAAAGTACCTTGTCACTTAGGAACATGCGTACATTGTAATTGCTTTTCCATATTACGATGCGTCACGACAAAAGGGGGCTTGATACAAATAAGTTATCTGACATAACTTCTTCAAAATTTATTGTCAGACTGTGATAAAATTTGCGCAGAATGTTCTTACCTACCTGACTAAGTGTATAGAGTGTCACATTTCTGTCGCATCATGCTGCGTCATAGAAAAATGGGTCTTATTGCAAAACAGAGACATATTGATCAAATTCAACCAGCTAGTGAGAATTGTGTTTTAATGTTAGAGAAAATTTAACGTTGTGGTTTGTTGTGATAAAGAATGAAGAAATTTAAAACGGATTAACAGCAATATTTGATGATCCACTAAGTCGCACGTGCAAAGTTTGCAAAATCGGCATGTGGCAACAGTATGGATATGCAAGCAATTTTAGCTGAAATTTATTAACACTGTATTATTGTTCTATGGGTAGAAATAAAATGTACAAAATTTTAAGTCAATATGATGGAAAATAAGCGAGATGTTGACAAACAAAAAGTGTATACTTTCTTTTGCCTCTCAGTATATATTTTCCCAATGCTACGGTATTATTAACAGACGCATTCGTTGCACTAAATTAACCCGTAAAAAGAAAAGCCTTAAGGACATTTAAAAAGGAAACACTTTAAAATTATATTTTTCACCTATTAGTGGAATCCATATAAAAGAACAAAACATTGCATTTTCGCTATTTATTTGATTAGCTTCTCTTGAAAGTTGCTGTTAAGTACGCCACAATTGATTTCCGTAATTTTGTTAAAATTATTGCTCTAGAGACCACCAGGCCACGTGTTTACTCTAATGCGAGACTGACCTATCAATCAGGAACGTATAATAAGAAACAACATCGAGACACGTATTCAGGACAAAAGCAATTCAAAAGAAACAGCAGCGTTCGTTAGATCGCATTTCAAGACAAAAAATGAACGAATACTTAAACGCAGATCTGATTTAAAAGCAAAGCTAATTTAGGAAGGCGCGTGTTTGGTTTAAAGTTTTAAAGATCATTCAATTACAGATTTCCTTTTTGAAAAAAAGAAAGTAATAATTTCAATACATCTACGTGTGCATGTATGCGTTCAAAATAAAAATGCCGTAAATACAGGTTATTTAAGCTGAATTTGTGACTTTTACCACAATAACCATTAGTAGGTTTTTTTTTTTTTTTTAAAAAGACAGCTCAGTGTGTAACATCGATTGCATTTTCATAAACAAACATTATTTTGTCTTCTAGAAAAACCGAGGCCTTTATAAAAATAAATCCTGACCACGATAACTATAATGTTAGAATTTTCCAAATGACAGAAAAAATGTTATCCAGACAACCAAACATTTTTTTTTCTTTTCGAGACAATGTGTTTGTTCATGTCTACCATAAAATATTCAGAACATATCGGCTATCCATTTCCTTTGGGCGATATAAAATTGCCTTATGTCCTAGACATTACGTAATCTTATGTATCAGACGATCATAACGCTTGCGTGATTCTGTACTGAATTTCTTTCATTTTATACGTAATGTCTATTTTAGATAAGAAAGCAAATTTAAGGCCAATTATTCTTTTCTATTAGAATACAACTAAGTAGACACTGTTGTTATATATATTATTATCAACAGAAATAATTGAGAATCTGGAAAAACATTCCTTATAGCATTTGAGACAACCAGGTTTTTAAGATCAGGCTGTGATCCAGATGCAGTCTATCCAGCAGCCATGTTACTCTCAAATGGTTGCTGCAGACCATGACGAAGCTGTTGAAGGACAACATGGTTCCTGGTCTGCCTGTGTATATTCGAAGGCTGATCGGGAAGCATGTTATGCTCAAATGCTATAATTAAGTACGTTTTTTCCAGATTCTGGCTCATTTGCAATCATTTGTTCTGTGCATAACACTTTACTCTTTGTATATTTTGGTTTCAAATCAAAGCCTTTGGAACAAACCAATACCAGTAATTCGAGAAATAGACTTTTTTCAATCATTAATCTGTTCAAAATATAGCCTTATCAAGAACGAAAATGTCAAGTTTTGAATTTCGTTATAATTGTCGATACATTTAAATGATCTGGCTCTGACAGGTCAACTCTCGTGACCTTTAGCACATATATGCGTTTATTTTATTAACTTGGAACATCTCTAGCGTTCAGTCAGATATTCTCTGACAGGTATTTTATCGTGAGCTTTAGCACGTGCACGTGCTTAAAATATTTACTTGACATTGAATTTCAATGAATGTTATTGATTAAAGGACATTCAATTCATTTGAAATGTTTCGTACAAACATATAAATCTTTCTTATAGTCAAATAAATGTAAAACGCAACCAATATAGATCATTTTCTTGAAATTAGAGCAATGGGTCTCAAGGGGCTATAAACATGCTGCATATTGAAAGCTCATTCAATATTCATATTTTTGATATTCTTTGCTCTCACTAGGGGATCAAAAAGTTATTCACTATTCCAGTAGATTTATAAAATAGATCCGTAAATCGCGACTATATATTGTGTTCATATTTATGCATAATGTACTTTTTGTATTAGTTCATCACATTTTGCATGACCAAAATGCGTTTCTAACGCAAACGATTAATTTATTCGATGTTTTAGTTTCAGTGAACCCAATGACGAAAGGACGTGTGTTGCAAAGCGTTTAAAATTATATGACAAAATGGTTTAGGTTTTTCTTTCTCTTCTTGTCCGAAGCTTCGGCAAACTGAATCCACACAAAAACGAACAAAATGTCTTAAAATACAAATAAATCACTGACATGCAACAAGCACAGAGAACCTTAAAATGTCACCACAAACATGCAAGTGCATTGTTAGCTTGTTTTTTTGTTAATTTGAAAAACCGACGAGTTTTTCTATCGATTCATGCAAATTCCGTTTTCTTTGCTTAAATCATTTATAGGGCATCTTGACTAAAAGAAACTGAGTCTTCCTTTGAGACTGTTAAATTGTCAAGGCATTAGTACCAAAATGTGGTATTTTAAATTATACAACGGAATGCGTTCAGGGTGAAAAATAAGTACATGTTGAAAATGCATATAGTGCCCAAATTCTGCATATTAATCAATTATATATCATTATCCGGTCATAAGTGCTTCACAGCAGACATCATTTTATATAGGTTAATTATGTTTTATACTGACAATTTCTCCTCGAAAACACGTAAGGCTTACGAACTGAGAATGAAAACGCCACTTTCTAGCAATGCGAAATGCCTCAAATTACACAAACTTGTAAATACACTTCACATATTAAGTTGATTCACCGTGCCGGATTTTAAGATTATGCTTCAAGAAGAATATAATTTACAAATATTATTTTACTCTATATTCATATGCAAGGGAGATAATTTTGAACAGTTTTGTCAAATATTTCGATAAGTAAGCTTTGATTTAAAACTCTAAACCATAAAAATGCTTATGTTTGTATTTGGTATGGAAATGTAACACAGTTTAGGAATTACTGGCACTTTTCAAATTTCGCCTCCGGCTCTGCATTTCATTCTCAGTGCGTAAACCTTAAAGAAATAAAGATATCTTACCAGAAGTCATTGGTCAAATTTTGGTTTTATTTAACCCGTTTTTGTGGCTATAGCAGATTTGAGGGCAAATATAATAAAAAAAAGTTACTGAAAGTCACACAAATTATGTCATAATATAGTCGATAATATTTTGGGACCATGTACTGTACTGTTCCGAAAACAATCGTCCCATGCTAAAATATCGTCTACAGCTAAAATACACCGTTAATTTTATCTATTATGATGTGACATGTAATTGTTTCTATCTCTAATTTCATTAATCTGAATCTTTAAAAAATGATTACGTTCTAAAGCATTGTAAACTATAATTACGCAACCGTCTATATGTCATCAGACAACATACGTTCATTTTTCTCTCAAAACTTCTTTACCATCAATTATTTATCATTATTCGGTCATAAGTGCTTCACAACAGACATCATTTCATTTTATATACATTAATTATGTTTTATTCTGACAATTGCACCTCGAGTACAATTAATGTAATAAAAATGCCTAATGTCTTGAATAAGCTATTATTACGGCATTTACCAACGTAACAATCTATATGGTCATCATACGAAATATTTTCATTTTTCTCAAATATTCTGCATTATGAATTATGTATCATTATCCGGTCATATGTACCATACAACAGAAATCATTTTATATACGTTAATTATATTTCATAGGGGCAATTTCTCTACTAAAACACTTTCAGTAATAAAGATCTCTCGAGCCTTGAAAAAGCTTTTATTATGACATTTGCGAACATTATCATCTATATGGTCATCAAACAGCATATTTTCATTTCTCTCACAAGTTCTGCACCATCAATTATGTTTGATGGTGACAATTTCTCCTCGAAAACACTTAAAGTAATAAAGATGTTTGTTTGGAAATTATTGGGCAAATCTTGTTTACGATCAACACGTTTTGAGGCTGTAGCAGACATAACATAATAAAGTAACTGAATGTCACATCGATTATGGTCATAAAATAGTCGGACATATCTTGGAACAATAATCACCAACGTTTCGATATCAATCGTCGAAGCTAAAATACATCATTTTTTTTTCTCTACTATGTTCAGATTTGTATTTTTTTAAACCTAGGATTTCATTAATATAGCATTCAAATATATAATTGTTTACATTCTGAAACGTCATAAATGCCCTTTGAATAATCTGTGATTGTCGCATTTTCGAACGTAAACATCTATATGTTGGTAATCAAACAGCATATTTCCATTTCTCTCACAAGTTCTGCACCATCATTTATTTATCATTATCCGGTCATAAGTACCATACAACAGACATCATTTTATATACGTTAACGATGTTTTATACTGACAATTGCACCTCGAGTACACTTATTGTAATAAAAATGCCTGATGTCTTGAATAAGCTGTTATAACAGCATATCCCAACGTAACAATCTAAATGGTCATCATACTAAATATTTTCATTTTTTCTCACAAATTCTGCATCATAAATTATTTATCATTATCCGGTCATAAGTACCATACAACAGACATCATTTTATATACGTTAATTATGTTTTATAGGGACAATTTCTCTACTAAAACACTTTCAGTAATAAAGATCTCTCGAGTCTTGAAAAAGCTGTTATTATGACATTTTCGAACATAATCATCTACAGGGTGTGCCAAAATATGTGTCTCCATTTTAAACATCTATAAAATTGACAAATGTTGTCCCCGAGTAAAACCAGTCACATTGGTATGAAGGGGACATCATACAGTTTTGTTTGATATATAGAACATCCATATTTACTTCCTTAATATATTCAACAACACGCTTTTTGAAATTTACCATTTTTAACTTATTTGTCAAATGACGTCAACGACGTCATCTTTGAAAAAGAATATGATGCCTCTTTCTCCCATTCTGTACTGATTAAATAATTTGGGTTTCTTCATATTCTTCAAATGTAAGGGATACAGTAAATGTCTTACTATTTTTAAGATAGAGAGTTTAAAATTAATGACTAAATTGTAGTTTTAAATGATAGGAAAACTTATTGCTAGCCATTCATGTAGTTCTTTCTAATTCGCTATTTACTGGTAATGCCTTCCACTGCATAATTGATGTTGTTTAATATATTGGGGGGTTTAAAAGGAAAAAAAAACTTTAAATTACACCCTTTTACGACACTCCTTGCAAGGGTCTCTCGTGCATGAATAGGAATGATACTTTCAATACTTTTTTCACACAATTTAAATGCACTGCTTAAATGTTTGTCTCTGCAAAAACGCCCCTTTCAAAAGAGCCATTACCATCATAAGAATTTTAGGTGAAACAACAACTTTCCTCATTTCAAATTGTAGTTTTTGTGATCAATTTTACTCCTACAAAATTTAATGATGAAAAGACTTTCGCTGCCTTTATTTAAGGCATAGTAGTTGTAGAAGAGACAAAATTAAGACGATGAATTTGAATATCTTATCACGGAAAAAGAAACTTTGTCAAATCAAAAATATGACGTCGTTGACGTCACTTTGCAAAAAAGTTAAAAAATGACATATTTCGTAAAACGTGATGTTGAATATATTTTTAAATAAACATAGGTGTTCTTTATATCAAACAAAACTTTATCATGTCCCCTTCAAATCTATGTAACATGTTTTGCTCTGTGACAACATTTGTCAATTTTATAGATGTTTAAAATGGGGACACATATTTTGGGACACCCTATGGTCATCAAACAGCATATTTTCATTTCTCTCACAAGTCCTGAACCATCTTTTATTTATCATTATGTAGTCATAAGTGCCCAACAACAGACATCTTCTTATATACGTTAATTATGTTTTATATTGACAATTTCTCCTCGAAAACATTTAAAGTAATAAAAATGTCCGTTAAGAAATTATTGGCCGAATCTTGTTTTTATTCAACACGTTTTGTGGCTGCAGCAGACGACATCGCAAACATAACCCAAGAAATTTATCAGGGGTCAAGATGAAAGCTTAAGAAACATTTTGAAAAATAAAGAAAATGTTTGTAACAAGCAATTTCTTTCATGAAGGCAACATCGTGAATATAACCTGATAAAGTTACTGAAGGTCAAACCGAATATGTCATAAATAGTCGGACATTATCTTGGGACCACATGCTCCAAGTTTTCGAAATATATTGTCTAAATATAACAAAAATATTGAATACATCTGTATATTGTCATCAAACAACTTATTTTCATTTTTCTCTCACAAATTCTGTACCATTAATTATTCATCATTATCCGGCCATGAGTGCTTCACTACAGATATCATTTTATATATATACGTTAATTATGTTTTATAGTGACAATTTCTCCTTGAAAACACTTAAAGTAATTAAGATGTCTGTTCGGGAGTTATTGGTCAAATCTTGTTTACGTTCAACACGTTTTTTTCTGTTCTTTTTCAGATTACGGTTTGTAGATTTTGCAGGCGACATTGAAAACATAAAAATATATTTTCTTAACATTGACGTCTTTAGACGCAATACAAAATAAATTCCTGTAAAAACATTCTGGGAAATGAAGAAATTGTTTTAGACAAGCAATTTCTTCATTAGCCACAATGTTTTCAAACCCAAAATGCAAAGATTTCAAAAACATTTCCTCAATTTGAAATTGGCGTCTGCAACATCTCACATATTGTAACAGTAACATAGTGTGCCGTCTGGTAATGGAATACGGTAATTAAGATGTCTGTTCAAAAGTTATTGGTCAAATCTTGTTTACGTCCAACACATGTTTGTGGCCTCAGCAGACAACATTGCAAAAATAACCCAAATAAATTTTTGACTGAAGGTCTCACCGATTATGTCATAAAAGATTCGAATATATTTTGGCACCATATTCAATTTTCGAAACATATTGTCTACGGCTAAAATACTCGCAACCATCTTTATGTGATCGTAAAACAACAAATTTTCATTTCTCTCTCACAAATTCTGCACCATCAATTATTTATAGTTTGCCGGCCATAAGTGCTCTACAACGGACATCATTTTATATACAAAATGTACGTAAATTATGTTTTATAGTGAGTATTTCTCCGGAAATTGCACTTTAACAGATACCATTTTATATACGTTAATTATATTTAATAGTGACAATTCCTCCTCAGGAACACTTAAAGAAATAAAGATGATTGTTCAGAAGTTATCGGCCAAATCTTGTCTACGTTCAACACGTTTTATGGCTGCAGCAGACGACATCGCAAATATAACCAAATAACGATACCGAAACGCACACTAATTATGTCATAAAATAGCCTGGCATTTTGGACCGTATTCACCAACGTTTCGATACCATTTGTTTTAATCTAAAATACAATATTTTACCTGCAGGCCGATAGGACGAGACGTGTATCTCAGCCCTTCGATTCTCTTGCATTATTCGAAATGTGAAATGGGAATAAAGACCTGTTGTTGCATTTCACCTCACAAATTCCGCCCAAACAATTATTTATACGCCAGCTAGTGAACAGTGTCACACAACAGACATCGTTTTATATACGTTGATTATGTTTTATAGTGACAGTTTCACTGTGAAAACCACTTCTAGTATTAAAGATGTCTTATCAGAAATTATTGGCCAAACCCTGTTTACGTTTTGGAGGGCTTTCCGGATAAAATCGTGAATACGACCAAGAGTGTCCCTGCACAACAGAGATCGTCCCAATTGTAGCCTGTCACAAAAAAAGTACACGGAGTACATTTTGTAAAGGTAGTACATTAAACATAGTACATTATTGTGTAAAAGAACCTCTATGGATAAGACGAGAAATCTCCCTAAAAGTCTCAGCTCGATGGGTCAATTTTCAAAACTTACGAAACAAAATTAATCTTTATGGTTAGATAGATAAATAAATGAAACGAATACCGATTTTATGCCATTTAAAAAGTTCTATAGGTGCAGATAACTCTTGATTTTTGTACCCACCTAAATAGTTTCATTTCCTTACACTACCGGTATTCAAAGAGGTATGAAGTTCCTTTTTGTTTTATTTGCAATTTATTTTCTATAGATACAAGGATATGTGGTGACATTATATGGCAGCTTTGGTTTTGTCCGTATTGCGCATGCGCATCATTGAAAGAACTTTAAAAGAGCGCACTTTCCCGCCAAAAACTTAGGAATACCTACCTTCTCTGGACTGGCAAACATCGTTCCCCCCCTTGACCCAGCTTCCCATTGACATATCGTCGGTGTAAATGCAAAACCTCGTATGTCGATTCTGACGATTTTCAAAGTACAAACTTGTCTACCCTGTTTAAACAATTCTCGCAAGATATTTTCATTGATCAGTATTAACGACACATTATTTGTGAACAAAATGTCATAATTTCAAGTAAAACATTTCAGTTTGGGAAAAGTTATTACACTTTTTCCCCTCCCCTTTAATTTTTTTCATAAACAAGATACATGTACGAGGTTTTGCATTTACAACGACGATATGTTGTGTAACTTGGTCAGAAGCTTCCTTTGTAAAAAGGATTTCCTGGGTCACGGGGGGAACATACTTTTATATTAAAAATTGTACTCATATACCAATTGCCATATTTTTGGCGGGAAATTTTCCCCTTTAAAATTGTTTCAATGATGCGCATGCGCATTAAGGACAAAACGAAAACTGTTACAGAAAAAGTTTTGCTTATAAAACCATAGAAAACTTAATTCTGGTTAAGTGAATACCGGTGGGATAAGAAAATGTAATTTTGGGGGTAGGTCGGAAACCAAGAGTTATCTGTACATGCCGAATCGTGTTGATTGTACAAAATCAGTTTTCATATAATTTAGGTGTACATGTAACAAAACAGCTCGAAACAATCATCAATTTGCATGTTTTTTTTAAATTGATTTCTCCATTTGAGCCTTTTAGGGAGATTTCTCGCCTTATGCAAAGAGGTCCTTAAGAACTCTGTAAAATGGTTATAAAAATATGAGAATGGATAGAGTCTTAATTAAATGTTAAGTCCGTATCAAGGTCAATAGGCAAAAAAAATCATTTTAATTGTACATAGTTCAATTTCGTCATGTCCTATATATCTATCCTTTTGTTTAAAACAAACTCCTTACTACAGGTTTTATGGGACTGTCGTTATTAAAAAGAGACGATATCCAATTCTAAAACAAAAAGAAGTTATTGAAGGTTATCACGGTGTATAATCACGTGACTTAGAATTTCCGATAATATTCAATAATTCTGTCAATACTTGACAAATTTGAATTCGGTTTGAAGCAGAGAATGTGAAAAAATGCCAGAAAAAAATGGACGTGGTAGATTTTTAGAAAATCAACTGATAAAAAAGTTTTTGAAGATAAACCAAAATTTTGGTTTATCTCTAATAACTTTTTTTCTGTTGATTTTTCAAAAATCAACCACGTCCATCTAATGCGTGACGTCTGTCCAGATTCTCTGCTTCAAACCGATTTCAAGTCGGTCCCGTATTAACAAAATATTGAAGATTTTCTGAAGTTCTGGGTCATGTGATTATCCACCGTGATAATATCTTGTCACAGAAATGTGTTAGGAGTAATTTTTTTTCTCTAAAAGTAAGTTAAAAAGAAGTTATTGAAGGTTATTGTCGCTAAATTGTGAGTCCATCCGATTTCTTATGTGATAATGGTTCTTTCCTGATAAAATATACATTTGGGGCCAATTGCCAGACGACAATAGCTCTTTTTATGCGTTATTCGGGAAGAAATCCATTGGCCACTAACACGTTTTTATGTAGTCAATGACTAAAAATACTAATAATCGTGACTCTTTAACTTTCGTTTGCACCTGCGACCTTAAATCCCACGCAATTTTCTCAAGATGAATATTTAAGAAAAATGAGATCGCACGTTGATATATCTACAATTTGAACTTATCGTGCACGACAAAGAAACACTTCTCGAATGAGTAGTATAGACTCTTCATTTAAAAGCTGATATCGACAGCACAATTGAGATAAAACGAATAGCACTGCTTTTCAGCACGTTCTTCTTTAATACGTCAAAATGTTTTCCCAATTCACATCAATACAATCGTCAAAATACTGTCCTATTTCGGAAAGGTTGATTACTGCGATCGAAGAAAAAGCAGGTACAGGAGAAAAGGTGCCTTTTACAACGTAAACTGAAGTATGGAAAGAACTGAATAGATAGAAACAAGAGCTGTCCGAAGACAGCGCGCTCGACTTTCTAAGTTGCTTAGTATAAAGGAGGCATAACTCCAAACATAATGGAGCCAGGGTAACGGGCCCTGAAAGTGAGGTAGAGGGTTTGATGGTGAACAAGTATTCCAAGTTTGGGTTGAATCCCTTTGATAGTATGAAAGTAATTGATGTTTGAAAAAACTTTAACCTTGGTTGCAACGCCAACGCCGACGCCGACGCCCGGGTGACAGTATAAGCTCTCATTTTCTTCGAAAAGTCGAGCTAAAAACAACACACTATCTGAAAAAATACAGACAATAACCGACATAAAACGCACCATCAAAAGGAGACTGACATTTGAGACGCAGTAGATTTAATTATCATCCAATAAAGCGACTTTATACCAATACAAACTGGCTGGATTATCCTAGCCTAGATTAACATTCCTTGAATTAAATTGATAAGTAGTCTTTTCAAGTAAATAGAGCAAGTCCCGCACACATCCAAAACATCTCCAGTGGATTAACGTCTTGCAATTTGTCTTTAAAGTGTTATTTGTAGGTAGTTAACAAATAAAGATGAGATAAAAATGGGAAAAAGAAAACAAAACCCATTTTGAGCAATTTCCTTTTCTCTGGTGACTGTTTACATATAAGGTATCCAATCCCTCAAAAGCACCAAAGAGCCAGAGGTGAAATTTGAGAAGTGCAAATAATTCCTAAACTGTAGTACATTTCCATTCCAAATACAAACATAAGCATTTTGTACGGTTTAGAATTTTGAATTAATGCATGCTTATGAAATATTTGACACACGTGTTCAAAATTACCTCCCTTGCTTATGAAAATAGAGTAATTTTTATATTATTTGTAAATTATTTTCTTGAAGCATAATCTTGAAATACGGCACGGTGAATCAACTTAACTTAAGTGTATTTACAAGTGTGTGTAGTTTGATGCATTTCTTATGGCTAGAAAGTGATGATTTTTTCAGGGTCTGTAAACCTTAATACCTTGACCTGCAAACAGATCATCGTTGGGCATCTTATAAATGCCAATACCCCCATAGTATTATAAAGACCTTTCCGCACTAAAGCAGATTATTAATTTAAGTTTAATCATACGTTTGTAACATGTCTGTAATTAAGCCAAAGCGTTAATTGTATGGTTAAATTAGTGTATTTTTACCACACGACAAAAATTAAGAGACTGGTCCAAATTCAAAGGTGTTGCAGACGACAATCTCAGATGAATGGAATTTAATTTTTCGGTCTTTTGGGGGCAGAAAACATTGTAGGAAATGAAGCAATTGCTTGTCAAAAGCAATTTCGTCATTTTCCATGATGTTTTCCACAGCATGTTTCTTTGGGGGAGTCAAAAAGAATCATTTTGTGGTAATGGTGGTAAGCCTTATATTGCATTAAATATTTGATAATACTTGAATTCTTAACACGCCTTGGTGTTGAACGTCATAAGAAAATGTATTTTTTGAATAATTCAGAGAAAAGGAGAAAGCATTGCGAATAAATATTTCATTTCTGCAACTAGAATATGCTGTTGTTATGCTGTTGTTTCAGCGTTTTTATTCGCCAGACTGTTGCAGGCAAAATAATTCTCATGTTACCCTTAAATTCAAATATACTTCAGATCAATAGAATCTTCCGACATGCATTTTTCTGGGAAAAACCGAATTACTGGTTACCCGTAATATTTTTGATAAAATACACAAATTATAGCATGGTAACTTAAATTACATGAAAATACCATTAGACATTTTCCCTAGGAGAAGTTGTGCAAAATAAATTACAGTTATTTATTTCTTAAAACCCGTACAACAGCCCGATGTTATTAAGAATATTCTCAAGCCTAGAAAAGGGATAAGAACACTTTATTGTAACTGAAATCCCCAAATTATAGTATGGCTACTTGTCTAGTCTGGAAACTCCATTAGCTGTGTTTCACAAGGGGGAAATCAGGGGGGAACCGATAACAAGACTTGTGGTGATGTCACGTTAGAATGTCCACAACATATATCAACAGTAGCCTAAAATTCACACATTCATTTGCTAAAACCCAAAACTGGAATAGAGGCCACCGAATTGAAAGCATGTAATGATCGACCAAAGACGTTTAAACCCGCAATTTTGCTATTTATGAGGACTAGCAGCAAACATTATTTTCAAATTGAACAGTACTAATTTATCTCTATACGAATATATCTATACGTATTGTTTAAAAGACGGAATCCATTTTCATCAAGAACCAATTAAAAATCAAGGAGAACTTTCATTGTGGATTTACAAGACGGAATGAAAAAATATAATCAATAAGTGTAAGCCATCTGACTTATGACCATTATTAATCAAGTTGAAGATAGAAACATATATCAGATACATTTTGAAAAATCAACAATTTAATGATTCAGAAGCATTTATATCAGGCACATATAAACCAGATGAACTCATTCGCCTTCGGAACGCATTCCTTTTGTTTGCGACGTATAACCAAAAGTCAAAAAAGATGTTTTTCTATGGTGCGTCTATATTGCCACAAAATGGTGTTATTGTTTGTTATTGTTTTACTTGCTAGACTCGTTAGTATTTATCGGAAGTATGCTCGACGTCAATCATTACGACATATTCCGAGAAAAAATAACAATTGTAGCCCAAGACATCATTTTGCCTTGCTGATTTACACAAGCGGACATCGTGGAATCAAGTCATACTGCACGTATTCATTTCGTATTCTTTGTTGCTGGTTAACCTAAAAACATTTATAGATAAGTTTAACGAAAGAGAAATTTCACATTTATTAGCCAAACTAGTATAAATTTGCACTATTTTGTTCTAGAAAATGATTTATTTTTTTGTACGCTTTGGTACGTGTCGGAAGTATGCTTGGTCCTGAGGCAATTATTAGCTTAATGATAATCGTACCCCATTTTACAAGGAATGGAAAAGAATTATATATTATACATATACGGCAAGATCACAACACACTCGGTTTATCTTGTTGATATTTTTCCGTGTTAAAATCTTTTTTAGAAAAAATCGTTCCACTTTTCTCCATAATCCGATGTGCTTACAAAACTGTGACCATTATAATAAAAGATATTGAATATTTACGGTTGTCTACTTACATACATGTTAACTAAATAAAAGGCCATATGGATGTCGCCATAAGACCAGGAATCCCTCTAGGGTAATAATTATAACATTCATAATTAACAATATCTATATCTAGACATGCTTGCAGCTAACAGTTCAGTTTCCCATACGTACATAAAGGAAATGGGACAATTCTGAATGTAGATATAAATGCTCAATTCCTAATTATCACAGACCATGTGTTGCTATTATATATATATATATATATATATATATATATATATATATATATATATATATATATATATATATATATATATATATATATATATATATATATATATATATATATATATATATATATATATATATATATATATATATATATATATATATATATATATATATATATATATATATATATATATATATATATATATATATATATTTTTTTTTTTTTTTTTGGGGGGGGGGGTCTGTTCTCCTTTGGTAAGTACAACTGTGTGAAGGAAACAGCTCTTATTTTTATATGGATGAAAGGCCATGTCTCTGGTATAGGAATGCCATAATATCCTCTAGCGTACTATAACAGCCAGAATAACTTGAGCATACATAAATACAAACACGGTTCTATTTTTGCCGGGGACGAGGGCAAACGGATCATGCATGATCTAAGTTATAAATATTCTTCTAAAGTACTTGTTTACACAACACAGTCCCGTCCATTTTCAGATTGAAAACTAGAAGAAGACAAGTTTGTTTGTCAATTTATGCATAGAAGAGAACTCTTATATACATGAAAGGCCAATATAGCAGTCAAAATTACCTCTATTGATATAGACATGCTCATAGGAAATGTAAAGAATGTAAGGTAGACATTTTATATCTTTATTTTCTAAGTTTATTTTTTAGTTAAAATTTAGGAAACTGAGTATTAATTCCAATGTACTTTAAATTGTATTCTTGAATTCGTCATTTTCATAATCATAAAATGTACTTTATATTCGAATCAATTTGGATCTTTTCACATGAGAGAGCAATTCCATCAAGTTGTTTGCAAAGATCCAAGGTTAGTTTCAATTTATCTATGAACGAACCCCATCAATCCTAATGTAAAGTCAACCACCGAACGCCATTACCAGAATGAAATTTAATCCCAGAGGAATTAGGGAAAAACAAGAGCGATCGGATTTTAAATAATACTGGCTTTAAATGTACTCGGTATTCTTTTATCGTCGTGTATGGTACTTGTTTTCAATGACTTGAATGAAAAGGGAAAGTTAAACGAGGAGTTCAGCAGCACATTGAAATGCAATCTCGTTCTATCCGAATTTGTTAACGCTTTGGAAAAAAACTCCAAAAAGACCAGAGTAACGCTCATAATGGTTTTGAGGAACAAGAAAAATCATAGTGATGTGTGTGAGTTGTAAAGATTATGTTCTAAGTGTTCGACCTACTTTTTCGCCACTATGTTTCTCATAAATGAGATTACCGTCTAGTTTATGTAACGTCTATACATAGCCGCGCCCCCGTCTCCAATGAATTGCTAGCAAACACGAAGTCAGATAGAGACTGTATAGTAGAAAGAATTCTACGCGATATAAACATTCAATGCGCTGCGCGTGGAATCTACTATACAGCCTCCAAAAAGTAGGTCGAACACTAAAAATGTTTTGATTTATTTGTTTCGTGACTGTTTGATTCTATCTCAGATATCACCAATATTTAAAATGTCTAATAATCGACATTAAAACAAAAACAACAAGATGAAAGTGCATCTTACAATCGACAAACCACTTACAGGCATATTGGATGTTGCTTGTTTGATTGCAATGAATCTTCTGGATGTTTTTGCTCATTTAAGGTAGAATACCAGTAATGTCGCAATTATGAGATTCATAAGACATCGGTCTTTTTTCGAGCGGCGTCCCTACGTATCCGAACCTATTCAGGCGCGGTCGTAAACATTAGGCGGTGGAGAGTTCCACCGCCGAATGTTTTCGATCGCGCCCGAATAATTCCGGCGTCGTGGAATTCACACTACGTGTATTCTACCTAAATTCAGTAGTAATGTTCAAACAAGACAGAACTAGTTAGACTTCTATTGAATATGTCTTATCATTACATTCCTAGCAGTGAAATCCTGTAATTTCACAGTGAAATAAATTTTGATATTTTCACTGCAGTGAAATATTTCACTGCAATTTTCACTCCTGTCCGAACTACTTTTTTATTCTTTTTTCCCCATTATTTCATTTTCCTTTACTTATTTCATGTAAAAAATTAAAATGAAAAGTTCAAATATCAAAATAAAACAATACTAGTAATGACAGTGCATGTTGAAAAAGATAAAATAGGAAAACAAGATGTGAAAAAGAAAATTTACAAAAATTTCCTTTTCCCACATTGATACAGAGCACTCAAAAGTTCATGCAGAGAACAAAAAATGAAAACAAAAATGTATCTGCAAAAAAGAAGAACATCTAAAGAGAACTAACCTATATATTCTTTGTTTTCGCCCTTATTCTACAGTTTTGATCATGGAAACGAAGATATATTCAGCACTGGAGTGTTGAAGGGAAATGGGACACACAAACATGACGAAATTTGTTCCGTGATAGGCGTATACTCAAATCAATTGAACAGACAGTTGTTTTTACGCCTGCTCAAAGCAACCGAACGACACATCACAGAATTTCTGTTGCCTGACCATCCCTTTTGTCTAAAACACGCTAAATCAATATTTTTCCGCTGATAATTCTGTTTCTTTCATAAATTCTGTCATTGCAGTTGTCGGCCTTGTTGTTGTTGTTTTTATTGGTAACTTAGATTGGGGTTTGAAAAATTTAGACTAGAAAGATTGAAATGTATTCAGCTCGATTTTTTATTCTTTCATTACAATAGTTTTTGATGATTTTAAGTCCAGATAGATGCTTCATTCTATGCTCGCTTCAAAAATTTAAACAAAATGGCGGCCTTTTTTCTGAATACACAAAGAACATGTATATATGCGAATGGGGGATTTTTATTTGAAACAAACTGGTCTTTATCAAATAAAATAAGAGTGCCATGAATTGATGAAACCATAAGGTATTTCCTAACATGCACGTTCCTATGTCTGTTTTACATGTATATCCTACATCGAACAAGTTTTGAGACATTCCTTCATTTCAATCTTTGAAATGTATCACTAAGTATTTTTGCAAATGCTGGATTCGACGTATTCTAGTTTTTTTTGTGTGTTTTTTTTTTTTTTTTTTTTTTTTTTTGCAAAGGTTATAACATGTTTATGATCACTCTCATTTTCTACAAATACCGGCCCTTAAATTATTGCAGATATAATGTTCCCTATATAAACAGGGAACTTGAACACTTGGTGAAACTCCAAATAGATTCCAGTAAGCATGTCTATATTTATATCGTTAATTATGTCTGCTATATTTCTCCTGAGCGACCTGTGGCCTTTTGGTTCTGTACATATTGCCTTTCGTTTAGTGATCATTATCATTTACAGGATGGCTATTCCACGGGACTATTTTGATAAATACACAGGCTCGCTTCATTGTAAGGAGCGCTTTTTTCTTTTCGTGTTAACATTTTTGAAAAAGTCACAAAAATTAGATAGCCAACCTGATAAGGATCACATGTTACTTCTTAACAAAAGTTAATATTTTATAGTAACCTTTCCTGGGTTAGTAAATTATGTAAGTTGCCAGATGTTCAGTTGTGGTTTGCGCACTTTGAGAGTATGGATGGCATTTAAACGCCACCGATTTTTCTAATTCCAATCGCCCTACATTTTCCTAATTCCTCTGGGATTAAGTTTCATTCTCTTAATAGCACTGAGTTGATACCTCTACATTAGGATTGATGAGGTTAGTTCGTAGATAAACGGGAATTGAAATTAACCTTGAATGCGTGAACTATAATGTACGGGGCGTTTCAATTTATCAAGATCAAAATTACTACTGAAGTGCTTGAATGTGAAAGTCACGAAAAGGTTTGGCGTGCCTTCAATGTACCTCTAGTGTGTTCATGGACCAAGCGTAAAAGCAATATATTATAGTAGGATGAGCATTCAAAATTGTTGCAACGTATGTCGACGTATGCAAAAAATTGTAATATTCACGAATAAGCTGTCTATGTATTCGTTAGTGTGACAACACCTTTAACAGACTGAAAAGAATTCCATGTCAGAGTGAAATGATAAAATAAATTCATAAAATGGCTCTATACATCTAGAATTTCAAACGCTCCAGTGATGGGTTATCCCAGTTGGGCCATTAAAATATCATTTATTTATCTCCGTATATTAACTCATCGCAGTAAATAATTGATATGCTTTCAGCCTGCAATCCATTTCACCCTTTCCACGAACGACAACCCCGTAGACGGGACTATAGTTGGAGAAACGGGAATTACCACGCTATTTACATAGTAAATACAGTCTACACTCGTTATCTCGACATCGGATGAGTAGAATTTCCACTTATGTCGAAGAGAAAGTCTGGTCCCGACTTTGAAACAATGTAATTAGCCATTGAAATTTAGTAGGAAAAGGATAGAAATTGGTCGTTTCGAGCAATTTCTTTCCTTTTCCTACTATATTTCAATTTGGAACGCACTTGATGAACAACAAAATTGGCCAAATGTCATTTAAGTCGAAACTTAAGGAAACCGGATTAGTCGAACTCCGGATATGTCGATGTATTTTGGCTATCCCTCTGACTTCGACACAACGAGTGTCGACTGTACATGTAAACAGAGGTCACTCCTGTCTGTCAAACTATAGAGCTCACGATAACTGACCTGGCAGATTATCTCTAGATATAGCATCTCTAGTTTATAGCTAGATGTGCTCTGCCAAGTCATTTATCTTGAGCTATATTAAATCTAAAGGAATTGCGACAATTTGACCTATAATAGTACTCTAAAATAGTATTGATAACTGTTATGTAAGCACCAAAAGAGAAAAAACGCTGTGGGAGAATATGATTTCTTTATTTCCGTCACAAATATTTTGCCATGTGCTCATTTATACAATCTCTAATAATGTTTCCATTCTGGATGTTGTCCGACGAACCTGCTGAGAATGACAAAAAGTTTGAAAACATGCATTAAAATTAGTAAATTGTTGTATATCTAGTTCACCTTTCCGAAAGAATGGACTTTTACAAAATATGCTATTTTCAATTTAGAAAATGTTTGATTTGAAATCGAAACAAAATCAATGTAGCAGAGTTGACATCACTTTTCCACAATTAATTATTGACAGCACTCACTCAACTGACACATCAAAGGTTTGATATCGGCATACATAAAAGGCAAATGATACAGATGTGATGAGAAACTAAATTATCTATCAACTTTCAACCCTTTTTTATCAGACAACAGACAGTCAAACGACAGTCGAACAATATTATTGGACAACGCAAATTCATTTATATTGATTGTGTAGTTTTGTGCATTGACACGCAATAGCTTTGCGAGGGAGTAGGGAACTTTGAACAGATTCGAAGTTGTTACTTGTATTGAAGATTAAATATGGATTGGAAATATTTGTATTCCTTAAATTTAGGTATTTAACCTGTGTGCTCAAAGATTCTATTTCTCTATCATATTTCCATCGACAACTTTATGTACATGATGCATCTGATTCTACACAACACAGAGGGAATAAAAGGATAAACCATAAACAACATCAGATATGTGTTCGCAAATCTAAATGGTAATGTATACCGACAGAGATAAGACAAAAACGGAATCGTTTAGCGGTATTTTTGTGTATGAATGAACAAATACATCGAGACCGCATTTTTAGAACCTTTTGAATAAATTCGAATGTCAGACAATATATACCAGAGTTTGAGCACGATTTTTGAGTACGTTCATCTCATTTTGTCATCCCATTTGAGACATCCAATGTAATGACTGATTCTTCAATAATTTGTTTTTTGAAGCCTTGAAGAAAAGGAAGAAAAAGCATTTTCTTCGCGTTTTCTTCTTTGTCCTAAGGTATTTCTGTCCGATTATTGTTTCTGAAAAATGATAAGAATCGTAAGATAAAGGACTAAGTAACATCAGATACGCAAATCGAAATGGTGATGTGAATGGAGATATAAGACGAAAACAGGATCGTTTAAAGGTATACCCGGTATTTGCACATGAATGACCAAAGACACCGGAAAATCATTTCGTTGAACCATTTAAACAGATAATATATAATTGACCTGTCAAGCTAAAAGGGATCTTATAGGAAGTGTGAAAAATATCGACCCTAGTAAGTCCGCGCAGCCAGACTAGGGCCGACACTTAACACTTCACTTGTATGTAATTTTCTAAATCTGGAATCTTTCATATATGCAATTTTTTGCATACAGTATCGTGTTGACCTACGCCTACCTCTGACAAGTTTGTCAAAATTTGGATTTTTGGAATTCTGATAAGGTCCCTTTTAGCGTGATGGGTCACATAATTCCAGGAAAATGTGTATATAAAATACAAAAATACTTAATGCAATATTGAAGAACATGCAATTATATATACTGTAATAAAATTACTGTTTCGCACGATACACTGCATCTGTTATAACTCTTGACATGCAAATACTTTCTTCATTTTAATAAAAAAAGTTAATATATAATAGATTATATCATTCTTATTTGTATTGCCAAAGTATTCATTGTACTTGAAAGCCAAGAAATGCGTTTAAAGACAGAATTGAGTTGACGTCATTAATTTGGTTTGACTGTACATCCTAAACAGACATCAGTTGAAATTGGTATGAATATCAACATTGGGATTTATAAAAAACTATTTGTGTACTTTGAGATAAATATGCAATATTTATCTTATATCATAGACTCGTAGTCACATAACAGACAAATCGCACTTATATTACGCGGCTTAACTTCAGGTATAAGTACCGGGCATATCAATTTATTTTTCAATGTCAAGTCGAAGATGATTACTGATTCATTCACCACATCTAGTTTGAATGTTGATATCTAACTTTTGTTGGAAAGTCTCTCTTACCTCTTACAAATGCTTCAGTGTAATAAAAACAATAAAACAGTCAACAATTTCCCAATTGGGGGAAATACCGTCAATTAAGCTTGTATTTACTCTAGAGCCTTTATCGTTATTATCTATAGCAATCCTATTTGATGGAGATGTGTTACATCAATATTGGCCATGGCCTGATAGTATCCACCTATCTTGGTATTATTAGTGGTCAGAACGAGGTTAAGTTGCTCAATACATGTGCCAAATGCAAAGGACATAAACAATTCTGTAATAAAACTGCTTCAGCACAATATGCTGAATTATTACATAGCATAGATGATATCCCAATTAGGAAGAAAATGGCCTCAATTAACTCATGGTCGGAGCGATGTCAGATTGTGCCATGCAGATGCTAGATCAGAGAATCACTAACAAGTTTACAATATACATGCCTCAGTGGAAGAAGTGAAAACAATGATATCCCGATTAGGGGTTAAAATACCGTCAATTAAGCTTTACACACTCTAGAGCATTTGCCTTTATCATCTATATCAATCCTATTTGATGGAAATTTGTTTTTTCATTATTGACCATGTACTTATTGTATCCGCTTTACATCGTATTACACATGATAGGAACGATGTCAGATCGTGCCATGCAGATGCTAGATCAGAGAAGCACTTACAAATTTACAATACAAATATTTCAGTGGTGCAAGTCTAGAGAGTTAATATCAATGATATCCCAATTAGGGAGGATAATAGCATTTATTTACTCTGTATTTACTCAAGAGCATTTGTCTTTATCATCTATAGCAATCCTATTTGATGAAAATTTGTTTCTCCAATATTGACCATGTACTTATTGTATCCGCTTTACATCGTATTGCATATGGTCGGAACGATGGCACATTATGCCATGCAGATGCTAGATCAGAGAAGCACCAACAAGTTTGCAATACAAATGCCTCAGTGCAAGAATTATTTATCGATGATATCCCAATTAGGGCGAAAAATACCGTCAGTTAAGATTTATTAAATCTAGAGCATTTGTCTTTGTTATCTATAGCAATCCTTTTTTGGTGGTAATGTGTTGCATCAATATTGGTCATGTCCTTATTGGATCCGCTTTCAAACTTTCGTACTACACATCGTCGGAATGATGTCAGATGGTTCCATGTACGTGTTGATGCTACACGTAAATAAGAGAAGCACCAACAAGTTTACAATACAAATGCCTCAGTGCAAGAGGTAATATCGATGATATCCCAATTAGGAAGGATATAGCATCAATTAACTCTGTATTTACTCTAGAGCATTTATCTTTGTTATCTAAAGCAATCATTTTGATGGAAATGTGATTCATCAATACTGACAATGTCCTTATTGGATCCGCTTTACATTCGTATTTTTACACATGGTCGGAAAGATGTCAGATTGTTCCATGCAGATGCTAGATCAGTGAAAAATCAACAAGTTTACAATACAAATGCCTCAATGCAAGGGTTAATATTGATGATATCCCAATTAGGGAGAAAAATTCCGTCAATTAAGATTTATTTACTCTAGAGCATTTGCCTTTATTATCTATAGCAATCCTATTTGATGGAAATTAATTTCTCAAATATGTACCATATCCTTATTGGATTCGCTTTACTTTCGTATTATACATGGTCAAAACGATGGCATATTGTGCCATGCAGATGCAACATGTAGATCAGAGAAGCACCAACAAGTTTACAATACAAATGCCACAGTGCAAGAGTCATTTATCGATAATATCCCAATTAGGGAGAAAACGGCATCAATTAACTCTGTATTTACTCTAGAGCATTTATCTTTATTATCTACAGCAATCCTATTTGTTTCTCCAATATTGACAATGTCCTGATGGGGATCCACTCATTGCTGCCTGTCTGCGAAACCTTCGTACTAATAGCTTAATGTAATGTGTAGTTACGATGTTTTCAAAGAAAAGCGACGTTATCAATTATCTTACTATAGTGGTCGGATCGAGGTCAAATCACTTAGCATTTATGGCCTTTCCTGGATTTATTTGAACGCCAGCAAGATATTGTCGGTGTTATTTCAAAACTTCGTAACTCCAGTTTGATTAGAGCTTGAGTTACGAGGTTTTGCAATAACACCGACGATATGTAATTTTAGATCTATATTGCTCCACATTTCTCATGCAATTCCAATTGCGTTTTCTGAAACTAAGCTTTTCCAAGAAAATCAAAGAATATTTATTGTTCATTGTTATCGTCATAAGAAAGTAGCCACTTGTATAATGCAAATGGTCGACAATTTTAGGATTATTCGTAAACGTATAGAAATGAATACAAAACTTTGCAACAAGGAAAGTAAAATTGCTTTCGCGAAGGTACCGAAAACAGTCGAATAATCCTTTTAGCTATGGTAGCTTTTTGGTAGTTCCAGGAAATCCGTAACTAATATGGAACAAACTACTGAAATGCACGGCCATTATACATGTATAGGGTTAGAAAAGGGGCAAAAATGAATAAGGATATGTTTTTATGATACCGTTTTTATTCAAAATGCTTAGTGACTAATAAGTGATTTTCATTACACTCAAGACCCTTGCAAAATGGCGGTTTCCGGTTTTAGCCCAACCAACCCCCAGTTTCCTCTCAAATGCTCTATTCATTGAAACTTTGTTTCTGTTTGGTCGTTAGTAGATTCCTTATTCGAAAAATGTTTCTCCCCGCTTTACTCACCAACCACTTCCGGTTATTATCAACCTTTTAATATTGAGACCTGCTATACCGATAGTGCTAAATTTTTATAGACTTCTATCAATTTAACGGAATGGTTTTCTGTAAAATTGAAATGGGACTTTTGTTTGTGTTTCAACAGCGTCAACTTATGCAGAAAATGACAGCCGTAAGTTAACAAAAAATGAACTTTGTATCCTCAAATACTGTTGAACCCATATTACAACTAAACGTCTTTCCGGACATGTAGAAAGCATTCAACCATTGAGGTGTGAAAGGGAACCATTGGCAATGCGTATGAATGTGTAAAAATAAAAAGACATAAAGAATTGGAAAAAAGATGGCTTTTTGAAAAGTGGCTACTTTCTTATGGCGGTGAGTATATTTAATCGTGGCATAAATGATCAAATCCTAGTCATTTTTTTTCGAACGTCATGCCATATTTGTAAAGGTTTAAAAATCAAATATATATCAACACCGATACGTATACATTTTTGTATCTTATTTGCAGTTGCGTGCACTGATATAATCTTGCTGCGGGTACTATTTTACATGTATGTGTCAAATAAATTGATTTTAGTTCTATAAGATAAAGAATGTTTATAATGATTATTAATGATACCAAATTTCAGAGGAACGAAATGGCTCTGTAAAAGTAATCTCTATCCAGCAAAGTCATTTTTTATAGTATCATGTTTCATCAATATTTACAATTTCCTGGTGGAATCGACTTGTAATCGTATAACGAGATGCTTGGTCAAATATCAATGAAGCATATCCCATGACGACTCTTTACTATTTATCCTTCGCCCTTTCTCAGGTATAAAATGGTCTTGACCACCAAAACTGGTGCGATTATTGGCAAACATTGACGGTTATATCCCAAAATCTAACCGTGTGGGTGATCAACACTTTTTTTTATAGATTTGATGAAAAATGTAGATAGTCATAATGTATGACCCATTCAAGAGTTCCAATAGTTAGGCAGATATATCCAAAATTTTGGGTCAATCGTTCACTTTTTCAGGAAAGCACCAAATTTGGCACACATGTAGTATAGACCCATACAAATGGTTTCCTAGGTAGATCCCAAAATCTGACCTCCCTGATGGCCGCCATATTGAATTCCAATATGGCCGCCGATTTCGACTTGTTAAGAGCAATATCTCCCTTATTATTGCAGATATTGACTTACTTTTTTCGTCTACACCTATATTTCAAGTACCAGCGGATCAAATTAATTCATTCATATATGCATGTGGAATGGCCATCTTGGATTTCAAAGATGGCCGCCACTTATTCATGTTTTTATTAATATCTGATGAAAATCTTTATTTATACAAACAAACTTTTAGGGTTAACACCATCACTTTGAACTGCTGTTGTCTCAATGAGACTCTTCTCAAATTGGTTCGAGTTGGCCATTTTGAATTCCAAGATGGGCGCCATTATGTTGATGATTCGTTCTCGTTCTTTCATAATACACATGCCTTAACAATGGAGCCTATAGTCATTGAATCGTACCAGTTATGATTTTAAGTGCAAAAAGTAAGGGAATGTTTCCAAATTTGTAACTTTGAAGTAAAAACAAGATTACCATGTTAAGTTTTGTCTGGCTGCCATGTTCCAAGATACATGGTATATATAGATAAATACAAATAAATATACAAAAAGTTACGTTATCTTTTCTGTAAACAGAGCTTGTTAATATACCCCCGTATCAAAAGATCGGAGCTTATTGTTTTACTTGTGTCTTTCTGTCTGTCCGTCCGTCCGCCCGTCCTTCCGTTTGTCTGTCCGTCCGTCCGTCCATCTGTCTGTCTGAAAACTTAACATTTGCCTTTTCTCGGAAAATATTGGACATACAGAGCTCAAATTTGGTATGTAACCTTATTGCAATGATTTCTCTCTGTTCCATGCAATATGACCTCCATACGGGTCATTTGTTAACCCTTATCAACCCTTTACACGAAAACTTAACAATTTATAAAAACGGCCATTTCAGGGGGGGGGGGGGGCATTTGTGTTTCACAAACACATCTTGTTTTGATATTTAAATTGTAATATCAAAGAATTTCTTGTTCTTTACTTAATATACAAAGTTCATGGTTACCATACTGAGATAACTGAGAGACGATGTAAAGTGTACATAAAAAAAAATCATGACATATTAAGACCATTGGTGCTTATCAAAGATGGCTACCACAAGAGAAAGTAATACATAAAGGGTTCATATAGGGCTAAATAATCATTTTACTTTTTGGAATTTGAAACAGAAGATGGAAACCATTTTAAAAGAAATGACAAATGGGATTTGTCGGTGATTAATATCATGTTTCGTGATTATAATATTGTTCCATGACCAAATAAGAGATGACTGCCAAACGAAACTTAAATATTCCTTCAAATTTAGTTATTCCTTCTTTTCGTCCCCTTTTTAGCGTGAATTTTGTAGAAAAGAGGGTTAAAATATTCCAGACATACAGGTGTCAGCGTTGTCGTAATGCGTTGGTTAAGTTTTTATGTGCAACTGTCATATCTGTTTCTATAAAAGCTTTTGCACTGAAACTTTGCACATGCTTCTGTGATTATAATGTCAGACTCTAAGCAAAAATTCGTTTATCTGAAATTTGATTTCGCGAAAATTTACCCTCTTCGGATATAATTATACATTCATGGTAAAGTTATTGCATGAAATCGCATATATCTGTGATAACTTTATTTCTGCTTGAGCTATTGCTTTCAAACTTTGCATGTGCTTCTGTGATTGCTAGCAATGGAAGGAGATGTTACTGTCAGTGTTGTTGAAGACTGGGCCATTACAAAATTGCGTGTTGGTTGTGGAATTTCTGTCTGTATGATTGCAGGTGCCGTAGAAACAACAACACAAGATTTTTTCACTATTCAGAACTCGATAGTTCTTCGACTGCTCTTGATTAAAGTAAAACCATAAATTGTAGTTTGTAAATGAATGATTGTGCAAGATATATTATTTGTGCAATTCCTGGTCCTACTAATTGATAGTGTTTGACAAGATTCCAATGCATGTATTTACGAAAAAAAAACCATATCTTTCCAAAAAAAAGATGTAAGCATTTATCACGGTGGGGATTGTGCATGATGGGATATATAACGAATACGGACAAAAAAATCTCGATTCTGGTAAGATTTTTTTGCAATAACTTCCTTATTTGTGCGTCAATCTTCAAAAGGTTTGTTGCATGTATCCCGCCTTACCGAGCTCTGTCACGGATGTATGACATATTAGATAACTCGTGGTACTTTTTCCGAAATATTGTCCCAACCGACAACAAAGCGAAATGGTAACGACTACGGCAAAATTAACCACACTTAAGGTAAGAATTTGTGCAATAACTTTCTTATTTCTGCGTCTATTTTCAAGCGGTTTGTTGCATGTAGGCTACCCCGCCTTACTGAATCCTTTTCTCTGATGTATTACTTATCTGGAAACTCATTGTACTTTTCTCAAAAACCGATCCAAACCGATTAGAAAAAGGGCCTGATTTTTTTGTCGTTTTTCTGGTCGGTTGGGATCAATTTTTGGACAAAGTACAAAGATTCTACAAACAAGTCATATATCTGAGGACAGATTTTAGTAATGCGGGGTACATGCAACAAACCGCTTGAATATTGACGCAGAAATAAGAAAATTATTGCACAATTTCTTACCTGAAGCGAGGCAAATTTGTCCGTATTCGTTATCCATCCCATCATGCACAATCTCCACCGTGTTTATAACTGGTAGCTAACACCCCCCCCCCCCCCAAATTTCAATCTAATAGAAATGTGAAAAGAATGTGAAATAACATTCAGTTATTTTCAGCCTGCTTCTATGTACATGTACACAATTGGTGCCTTTTCGTATCTTTTTTGTCACTGAATATGGTGGTGCATCAGGTATCTGCTAGGCGCATACTTGAATGATACAGGGGTTATTTTTTGCAAGCCTATATTGTGTACTATGCGCACAAATGCTGTCCAGTATTCATTTCATAAATGAAACAGCAATACATGTCAGCAGATTTCATTCTGTTTCTTGTCTTCTAGATTTAATCTCACATATGAGATCCCGGTTTCAATTCATTGATAGATCTTTTTATTCGTTCTTTCATTCTTCCTACATGACAAACACTAAAGATTTGGGTGGAAGCAACTACTTGTCCCCAGTTTTTTCTAGACAATACATGTATCAGCAAATCATTCACTTAAGGTGTGAGAGAGGTTACTTAAATTCACCTATACGTAACATTTGGACATACAGATTATTTGTATCATTTTTTATTTTAGAAATAAAGAAAAAATGTAAATAATAGGCATTTTTTATGAAGATGGCGATCCAACATGTATGTACAAGTGATGTTCAAGTGACTTCAATAGACCCAATGTCCTCTCAAACATTGAGGGTTGACGCAAAAGTCATTTACTACATCTCTTGCTGAAGCCATCTCTATGTAGAACAGAAATCTGCCATTTGTTTATCAACATTCTTGGATATTTCTTTTTAAAGATTGCATAACCATGTCAATTCACAGTACGGCAATAAAATACAACATAGAAGTCCTTTGTTAAACATTTGTTCCCTTTTCGTCGGCGGCCATCTATGAACTACAAACATGCATTCGGTAATTATAAAAATGGGACATTTATAATTACTAGTCAATCTCAATATAGATTTTTAAAAATAAATTTCAACTCTTGTTAATAAATTTGAAGTAAACATTTACCCATTTGAAGGATCATTATTCATTAAATGGCATCCATTTTAGAACATGGCAGTCAGAAGAAACTTCTTGTGGTTATCACCTTATACCCCAAAACGTTCATATTGAGCAATGTTTTCACTAATTTTATGCTTAAAACACAATCTGTACCGTGTCATGTCTTATCTGCTCCACTTATAACTACAATGTATGTCAACAATATTTTGTGGTAAAAAGATGAAAATAAGTGAAATACTGGTCGACTTACGAGCGGCCATCTTGAAATTGAAATGGCCTACTCAAATTCTTTTGAAAATGATTTTATTGAAACAAAGCTCTTAAAAGTGTTTGAAAGTCATTGAAACATCATTTGTATCAGTTATAATTCGAAAGATATAAACAGAACAGAAATTAGTGGCGGCCATCTTTGAAATCCAAGATGGCCATTCCAAACGCATATATGAATGAATTCATTTGATCCGCTGGTACTTCAAATATAGGTGTAGACGCAAAAAGTAGGTCAATATCTGCAATAATAAGGGAGATATTGCTCTTTACGAGTCAAAATTGGCGGCCATATTGGAATTCAATATGGCGGCCGTCAGGAGGGTCAGATTTTGGGATCTACCTAGGAAACCATTTGTATGGGTCTATACTACATGTGTGCCAAATTTGGTGCTTTCCTGAAAAAGTGAACGATCATATGCCGTATCTGCCTAACTACAAGACGTTTTGCATTGCACATATATCTTTCTTATGGTTCCCAGAGCAATTTCATTTGGACGTTATCGATTTCGTTAGAGATCTATATTTTCCAAAAGATTGAAAGGATCGTACCAGTATTTGATGGATATGTGTTTCTACAAA
Organism: Fragum sueziense; assembly: GCA_963680895.1. Lineage (NCBI taxonomy): Eukaryota > Metazoa > Mollusca > Bivalvia > Cardiida > Cardiidae > Fragum > Fragum sueziense. The sequence goes on along the minus strand of OY804609.1, from coordinate 30,551,482 downwards.
TTCGACGATGTTGAATCCCTCACGGGATCTTCATGTTGTCTCTAGAATATCTTAACCCTTTCCTAAACGACAAAATTTTATGGTGATCCACTTAAAAAACTGCAACAAATGACAAAATAGATGTTATTAAAGATAAGATTTGTGTAAAATATGGCACAGAAAATATTGAGACAAAAGGAGAAACTGCTGATTATCAGCAGTTTCTTCTTTTGTTTCAATGTTTCCCAAGCCTTTTCTAATAGGGACGTCAAAGCCAGGTCTTGTTTAGGAAAGGGTTAAATGTTCTAGGTCAAACGGTTTGGGCACACCGACCTTATTGAATAACGTTTGAATTACAGGATGTCTAATCAAATTGTCTCTTTGTTATGTGTTCTGAAGTAATTCTTTTTTGGCGAAATTGGCTCTTTATCTGTTCGGAAATTGTTAGTTACTTTAATCATTCCCACAAAAAAAACATTTTGGACATCCCAACCACAGAACTATTACAATTACATTCAATTTGAAAGAAAAGCAAAAATGGTTGAAAACTGACATTTTCTCTTTCCAGTAAATATTTTCTGTCGTATTTTTCACTTTTTAAAGTTTACAACATTACGCACATTAGCATTTTTACCATCTGCTGTTCTTTAGAGTTCGGACGAATCTAGAATATTGTCGTTGGTAAAAGGTTAATCTTAGTGGGTGATTCAACTAGATCAGATCTTTTTTGTAACATCCGCATTTCGAGATGTATGATCGAATTACGTCTTTGTAACATGTTCTGGTGTAATTGTATCGCGCCATGCGCGATACATATTGTGGTATACATATTCTAATTTTAGAAATTACGTCATGAGGGATGATTATTTGTACTTGAAAGTCGTATATATAACCTACACATAAACTGTTTACACGGTATAATTTTTCAAGCAGTACTATAAGTATACATTGAAGTTCGTTTAATCTCAGACCACGCTGAAAATTCGTGTAAACAAAATTCTAGTATAGTTTTATACTTTGCATAGCAATGGAAAGTCCCTACTTCCGGTTTGCCCATGGTGGACATAGATTTTTCCTATCCGTTTAAATGCAACGCATTTATGCATACCATTTCGAATCGCAATAAGAAATCAAAGAACGAGAAGTACCTTACTATTGAATGACCACTACATGTTCAATTTGGACTGGTCAACTTGCATTGTTACAAGGGATCGTCTTATCTGACTAGATATGTGTATTGCTAGTAGAACAAATGGGTTTTCTCAAGCGTTTTTCAAAATTGCATTACAATGTGAATTCCTACTTTCGGTTTGCCAATGGCCTATCCGATTCGCTGCATCGCTTCCTAAGAAATCAAAGCACGATAAAGACTTTAGTATTGAATGAACACTGCATGTACAATTTTGGATGATTAGATTCCATAATTTCAAGGGATCGTCTGAACCAAATAGGCATGTGTATAACTAGTAGAACAAATAGGTTTTCTCAAACTTTTTTTCAAAAAATTACAAACTGTTAGGGGTTTTCACATAAAAGAACAACTCAATTTTTATGTCTCAGTAGTTTTTGACTGGATGGATTTCAAAACCGTTCAAAAGAATACTTTATGCTCAATCAATTCGCCGCCACAATCAAAACTTTAGTCTTGTACTTTCTGTTACACTCTTATCTAGTAAATCTCCTCGTATGTGTCGCTCGTTCTTTGTGTTTTTTTGTGTGTGTGTGTGTGTGATAAGTACAAATATAGGTCCCGATTTATGACCTGGCAGAGATGATCTGCCGGGTGAATTATTGAGACATATTCATGGTATTGTTTGTATTGTGTTACAGCTTAAATCTTAAACATTCCTTATCTATTTGGCTTCATTTTAGCGGCTGGTAGTTGTCACTTTATATGGCATTTCTGTATTTCTTTTTTTACATTTAATTTATTGCTCCGCCGGACAAAAGTAACAAGGATCATATCCGTGGCATTGTGGCTGTTGTGCGTTCGTTCATCTATGTCTGTTATCATTTAAACGTTTCCTATTCCTGCTGTTATCAAAGCATTTTTAGATTCCATAGACTAAGATTAGCATGCACTCTGATCTATTCAACACAGTCTGTTCTCTATTGAATGATTATACGAACAAATAAGCTATAGTGGTCAAAATGTTCCGGTTTGGAAAATTTACTTGATACGATTTTTATATTCAGAAGGCTAATTGATAAACAAGTATTTTTCTATTTAATTCAAGTATTTTACCTATTCTGACCAAAGGCTAGCGGGGCTTATGCCACGGTCCTGTTTCCGGCGTGCGTTCATGTGAAAACTTCCCCAAAATTACTAGGTCAGTTTCAATCAGGATTCAAACAGGAATCTTCTAACATATGAATCTAACAGGAATCTTCCTTGCATGGAGCCTTTCGAACTGTTTTTGTTTTCTTTTGTTTTGTTTTTGTTTTGTTTTTTATTTTTTCGAAAAATAATTTCATAGTGAACTGTGGTTACTATGGTGCACTTCAATGTTAATTGTGTGTCTTTTTTTTTTCCTTCTTTTTTTTTCCAAAAAATAATTTCACGGAGAAACGATTCAGGACCATCTTGGCCCTAATTCCGTGCTGAAATATTCCGTTTCCTTTCTTGTTTAAGTTAATTTTAATCGCCATTTATTCAACTGCAACATTTAACACTTTTGTATTTGCTTACTTCCCCTCCTATGTTGTTTAATTAATGTATAATCTGGCTGAACACACAGAAATAGAAATTATAGACTTAGCACCAGCATATGCAGACATGCAATTCTATTTCGGTTTTCACTTCATGTTGACTTAACCAGACGCTTGTACCATTTTATTTCCTACTTTGGTATAATTTTTTAAGCGCGATACAATTCATTTTGCTGTACATTACAGCAATTTTTTACTTGTTCTTTATAGTAGAAATAATATCTCCCCTAAATCCTAACGGAATCCACCTGCTATCCTGTTATTAGGGATCGATTTTGGTCAAATTATTTAGACCTCGTGACCTACTTCATATTTTAAAGAATGGAATTGCCATGTTTCACTTTGTATGCGCAAGCTGGCCTTTTTGTAACATCCGCATTTCGAGATGTATAATCGAATTACGTCTTTGTAAAATGTTCTGATGTAATTCTTTATAGAAAGTGTATCTCCCCTGTATCCTGATGGAATCATCTTGTTATCCTGTTATTAGGGATTGATCTTGGTCAAATTGCTCGGTCTGGTGACCCATATTTTAAGAACGATGGTACATCCTTTCACAGAATAACGGAATCAATGTGAATTAATGATTTGTCCTGGTGATATAATATCTAAATACAAACCATCTGAAGTTAAGTCAGTATACGATGTTTTTCCTTTCCAAGTGATAGAATCTATGCAATCATTGAATGCATTGCATACTTGGTAACTTTTTCGAAGGCTTATTTCCTTTAAAATTTTCAGCATTACTAGTATATCTCAAGATTTCCAAACTACTGTTGTTGTTGAGGTAAATCTTAAATTTGTAGACTTAGAAGATTTGTTTCCTACGGTATTCTCCATTTACATTTATCCCAACAATTAGAGACCAAATCTGTGTTACATCATTCATACATATTGAGTCAGTTGCAAACAAGTGCAAATATGTCAAAAGTTCACAATGACCTTACTTGCATCCTAGTTCAAATGACAGTATAACCTTACATGTAACTCATTTACCTCTTAGAAGTACTATTTAAATATCGTGTGATTTAATAGTACTTTTGATTAATATTTTCAAAGTTTTGAATGCATTTATATCATGAATCGATTTATCGATTCCAACAACAAATATTTGAATTATGTTTTTTACATCGGCCAAATTTTCGAAATCCAAGGATTGTACCTCCACTTTGTTCCTTACGAACGTTCGTAAGGAACAAATTGGAGGTAGAATCCTTGTCTTGCGACATCGGGGTCTCACATTTCGTCTATAGGAAAGGATTGTAGTAAATACAAATTTACATAATGTCTTACCTCAAGGTCGGGCGCTTGTAATCCACGTTGATTACTCTTCTTGGATTTGCCTATCTTTCCGGACGATTTCACGGAGACAGAGGTTGATGCATTCATTGTGAATAAGCACTAAATCAGACCTTTATTCAACAGTGTTACGATCTTTGATGGAGCGGATCAACCTGATGTTGAGGCATTCCTTGTGAATTTGCACTAATTCAGACCTTTATTAAACAGTTTTACTATCGTTGGAAAGACAGATTAACCTAGTATTGAAGTATTCATTTGGAGAACGCTCAAATCTAAACTTTTATTCAGAAGTTTGGCGATAGGTTAATAAACGAGTTCAAAGTTGACAAATTCCTTATAAATAAACACTATTATTCGTGCAAATATTGTTTCAATTGTTGAAATATTTAAAATGTTACATATGTTCACACGCTTGTATTACATATTGTATAATCCACAGCTATATTTACAAATCAAATTTTGACACAAAACTGATGAAGCAATTGAAATGAAACTGGAATCGGTGCATTCATTTATGGTTGGTGAGCACTATTTAACTATAATTAAGACATTAGGAATAACTCGTGATCTAATTAAGAACGACAACTATTTTAATGCATTTGCAGGAAGCACTAACGTGAACATTAATGCATTGTTTTCGAATGATTTAATACTTCACATACGAGTATTAAATCAACCGATTTAAATGTTTTTCATTGAGCTAACACGTATTTATACACTTTTCCAAGAAGCTGACATTAACAATTATAAATTTCAAAAGACTTTGTTGTCAATATTTCGTAGAAAGTTAGGGCAAGCAATAAAGAACATTATAGCCTTGTATATTAATCAATCGGTTTGCTGAAATATGTCGCGATTAACGTAATCATTTCTTTCTCACAGAGAACTCAAGTATTTGTTTTGGTTAGTTTCGTACTATAAAATTCATAGATTCCATAAGGTGATCCATCTACTGAAAAATATTGCATAATTATAACATTCGAGATATTCAAAAGGATTGATTAGAAATGACTGCGACAACTCGACTCGCCCATTTTCGCAAGAATCGTGACATTGACAAAAAGAATAAAGGTGACAACCACATATTCTTTGAAGGTTATATGTACAGCCGAAATTACAAAGATAACATTTTTGAAAATTATGGAGAAACAATGTGCAATGATATCTTAAACGGTTAGAAATATAAATGAAGAATACTTTTAAAACGCAAAACCCCGTTGATTGATGTAACTTGCATCCCCTAATTTCCTCTCAAAGATAATTGAACTATTATTTTAACCTATCATTCCAAATTGACCACACAATAATAATTATATAAAAGACATATTCTCTTAAACATAATAGTTTTACAATTATGCTTAGTTTGCGAATTAAAACTTGAAAACGATTTTCTTTGAAGGAAAGTATGCACTAATAGTGTAAATCCAAATTAATTTTTATTCAATTACCAGAACACGGTTCAATATTTTGTCAACAGTCACCAATCCATTTTCAATAATTATTCTTCCATTAACACGAGCTATTTCCAATTATAACTAACAATCCAAACACTCGGAATCACAAGTATTAGTCCCTGGAACCAATATTGACAAAACAATGGACAGTACCAAAGCAAACTGAAAGTAAAAACGTCACGACATGTTCAATTTTACGTTTCGCCGCGCTTGAATGGGCCGCTTATTGGAAAACCGTTACGAGCAATATTCGAATTCAGGGGACAGCAACCATCGGACACATCCGTGCTTTTCAACAAAACCTTCATAACTGCAGCTTGTTTAAAGCTGCGGTTACGAGATTTGTGTTGAAAAATGACGACATGTAGCTTTGTATGAAGGAACCATAACCATTTTGGCTTAACATTTCAAGTACTGAATTTAAAGAAAAGGCATGTAGAGTAGGGGGAAGTCAGACTGGCCGCACGTGCACGCTAATCGTTCATTGTATTGCCTTGCAAAGATGTGTGATATCTAGGTCTCATAATTACTACTATCAAATTACTACTTTCAAAACTAAACTAGAATCGTAACAGATTTTTTTTTTGCACGATGTTTCTATAAATAGTTACTTATATCTACATGGTTTGCCTCTCGAGTTATCGGACTCTTCTTCTTCTTCTTCTTCTTCTTCTTCTTCTTCTTCTTCTTCATCTTCTTCTTCTTCTTCTTCTTCTTCTTCTTCTTCTTCTTCTTCTTCTTCTTCTTCTTCTTCTTCTTCTTCTTCTTCTTCTTCTTCTTCTTCTTCTTCTTCTTCTTCTTCTTCCAATACTGCACATAACCCTCTCTGGGGCATCATCGTACAGGAGGACTAGCCGCTCATTAGAAAAGGAAATAAAATCGCTTTATATTTACATGTACCGAAGGTATTGCACATTTACAACTCCAAAATAATTGCAAACATCGCCATTTTTTTAAATGTAACGTTTTTAGTTACTAATTGGAAATCCAACAACTACTAGAAGCATATTAGGAGTATAGATAGAATCAACCCTTTCCCAAACAAGACCTGGTTTTGACGTCCCTAATAGAAAAGGCTTGGGAAAACATTGAAACAAAAGAAGAAACTGCTGATAACCAGCAGTTTCTCCTTTTGCCTCAATATTTTCTGTGCCATATTATATTCAAATTATGTCTTAAATAACATCCATATTGTCGCCTCTGGCAGCTTTCAAATTGGACCACCTTAAAATTTTGTAGTTTGGGAAATGGTTAACAGGACAGCCTATTGTTATGGCCGGTAAGTGATTTCCGAATGTAACTGAATATTGATGCACTAATCTGCTACTGGATAGGTTAGTGGAACACATCATCAAACTCCTGTATAACGCAGCTTTTCAACGAGACCATCGTAACCGTAGCTTGATTTAAACTACAGTTGCGAGTTTTTCGTGGAAAAACGACTATAAATAGAATTAACAGGACAGCCTATTGTTATGGCCGGTAAGTGATTTCCGATTGTAACTGACAATTGATGAACCAACCTGTTACTGGATAGGTTTGTGGAAAACATCAGCGATTTCCTCATTTTTATCAATTTGTATTGGATTATCTGACTTAAATATTGATCAATTACTACAGATGATATTTAAAGCTTCACTTGCAATACAATGAACTTAACCCATTCCCAAACTACAAAACTTTAGACCAGTCAAAATTCAAATTTGCTGCAGACGAAAATTTCAGGTGAATCAAATATAAAATTTATTGGCCTATTTGGGTAGAAAACATTGTGGTAAATGAAGAAATTGCTTGTCACAAGCAATTTCTTCGTTTTACACAATGTTTTTCTAAAGCCTTTATCTTGTAGGTCGTTAAAAGGCGTCACTGTGTGATAATGACCATGTTCACACATTTCTAGTATAGATCATTGGCACAAACGACCATGCTTTATGAATAATATACACATACTAATGGTTCGCTTAGAATCATTTGCATATGCGGAAATAATGTTTCTTGGCAGGAATGCTTACATGTATATAACTAATGGAATTCCTGTTCTTATCATAGAAATATGTTGCCTCGACATCACCGTTGACCGAAATCTAAAAAAACTCTTTCCCGAATGCCAAAATTATATACTATTCCACAAAGGGGATACAAACGGCAACACCATAGTCAACAAAATATGTAAAGTTTGATAAGATAAGACAGAAAACAGGGTTACATGTGCAAAAGTATACAATGACGTTTTTACGCATTTTGCTTGATTCTTTTATTTTTACGAAACCATGACTGTATCAGAAACATCAACACTAGATATATTTGGGGATAGTGGTTAGCAAAAAGTGGTTAGCCAAAAGGCTTATGTGAGATTTCGTCAGGATACTATGGTGGTCATTTCCATAACAAATACTTGCACTTAGATTAGGTCGTGGTGAACATTTGATCGATCGCATTGAAGTCTTGTCCTGCTGAACAATCCATTTTCTTTGTCTACCGGGGGTTCAGAGCCTCGTCCTCTCGAAAATGTAAACAAGAGCTGTTGGGGGTCAGCAAATCGGAACTATCAAGTGCTGAATAGTGAAAAAAGGTTCGAAAAGGATAAAACTGTCACCAAATTATATGACAGAGTAATGAATCGTTGCATATCTGTTGATTGTTTGGTCACAGACGCATGTGCAAAGTGTGAAAGCCTAACTAAAAAGGTTATTAAACATATATGACAAAACTTTGCACATACAAACTTAATCAATTTTACGTCCAAAAAAGGAAAATTCCCACTTTATTGGTCAGATAAATGAATCTTTGCTTATAGACTGTTGAAATTGTAACAGAAGCATGTGTAAAGTTTGAAAGCAAGAGCTAAAGAAGAAACAACGTTTTTACAGAAATATGTAAATAAGAATTTCTAAGTCTGAAAACGGTAAAAACTTCACTATATTAATTGTCAGAGTAACAAGTCTTTGCTTGAGGTTTATGGTATGGTCATAGAAAAATGCGCAAAGTTTCAGAGCAATGGTATTTATAGAAACATAGATCTGGCAGTTATGCAATTGATAACTGCTTCTCTAGGAAGTCAGAACAAATACCAGTTTTATTGTTTTCCTCTCCTGAGTTCTAGCCATAAATGAATATGACCGTTATGATATGTGACGTTAACCACTTAACGTGTTTCACGGGGTCTGTTTAACCATTTCCCTATCATGGCCTGGTTTGGACAATTCTACAGGATATTTGTTTAATAATATTTGTTTTTATTAACCCGTGGCAAAAAGACGAACATGTTGACAACAAACAATTTCTTTATTTCCCTCAAACATGTAAATTATTAATTGCAGCTAAATGTTTTATTCAAAGTAACGTTTAGTCGTCTGGAACTCTTTCCAATTTGAATCAGCTCGAAACAATTTTGCTAGATAATATAAAGGGTTAACATTCCATAAATGTAGTTCCTCGGGCATAGTCTGTATTTGCTAGAAAGGTTTCGATTGTTTGGGCGTCGAGTCAGTGTTTGTGAAGAGGTGCAGGTCTCTGCAGAACGCAATATAGATCTATTTGTTAATTATTTTTGGGCGCCGACTTAATTTTTGTGAAGTTTTATTTTCTGAAAATCTTTTCTCGAAAGATATAGTGTATCTATCGTAGAGTGCGTTCGAACACGTCTTAACTTTATCATAAATACAGTATGTGACCCGTCACATTAATCGGGACCTTATCAGGAGTCCAAAAATCCATATTTTGACAAACTTGTCAGACTCAGCAAAGGTCAACCAGATACTTGTCAGACTCAGCACAGGTCAACCAGGTTCTGTATGCAAAAAATGAACATATAGTAAGACAGGGAAACATTCCAGATTTACAAACCTAAATACAAGTGAATAGTGTCGGCCCTTGTCTGGCTGCGCGGACTGCGCAGACAGACTAGGGTCGATATTTTTCACACATCCGATAAGGTACCTTTTAGCGAGACGGGTCACATTATGCTTTAGTTTAGGTGTTTTTTGAACGCACAAATCGGTATACTGTTAGATTTATTCGGGTGCCAGGTACATTTGTGCGGTATGGCTCCTGAAAAGTGCACGCTATGTTGCTCGAATTTTAGTAATACCGGTAAATGATACTGGTAAATAAGGGTAAATGATACTGGTAAATAAGGGAGCATTCATCTTTCTAGTGCGGCACGACAAAGTGTGGTTTCTAAAATGACATTGTATTGGTTCCGCTTGTTCCATGGATATGGCAAACTTAACTAAATGTAAAATAAACAAGAGCGCCATAGTCACAATATACGCCGCAACTTATAAAACTTGAGACACAAAAATGACGTTGACAAGGATTTATTAATATTCACTCAAAAACCTGTAAAAAGTTGTGTGCACAAGGTTTTATAAATATCTAGTCAAAAACCTGGAGCGAATTGCGTTCACAAGCCTGAAATATCATCTACCCATTAAAGTGATAACATCCACCAAGTTTCATCAAGATCCAGCCAGAAACTCAGGAGGAGTTGCATTCACAAGGCTGCAATTTCAATAAGCCCAATAGACTATGTTTTAATGGGACATAACTCAAGCAAAAATCTATGAACCATAAAATCCTTACTTCATGAACATCTACAGAGTGTCCCAAAAAAACCGGAACCCATTTTTGAAAGTACATTTCTCATGCATCAGGCAATATTTCTCCACCAAATTTACATATGCAATAGCAACGACAGTTTTCTATTAGCAGTTAAAATTTGGTTGAAAAATAATGATTGGTTTTGAAAATATTGACATTAAAATGAATATACCCGGAAAACCATTTTAACACGATATCGATCTTTTCGTTGAGCAGCGCGCGCTACATTCATTGAATAAATTGACGCTATACAATTGGTTAATATATTCAATACAATACAAAAATGATTTTGAAACATTGTACATTCACAATAGTGTATTTTCATTTCATTTTTTTTTTTTTTTTTTTTGCTAATAAATAAACTGTTAATACTGCGAGCTGCGATGTAAATTAACTGAATACTAACAAAATATCAAAGTGCATCACATAATCATGAATAATAATCATAGGCACTTATTTTATTTCTGACCAACATGCCTGTCACCGCTCAATTTAAAGTATTACGGGTTTCATTTAACCTGACACTGACCTTTATGCAAAACACAAATAACACAAAATTCACCAAAATGAATTAAATCATAGTCCACAGAAATGTATACTTTGCAAGAAAATTAAGACTGGACTCATTTTAGGAAGCATACCAAGCTTGTAATTTATGAAAATAAAAGTTAAAACTGTGCCATGTAAAAAGAATCACATAATAATTTGAAATTAATTCAGGTAACCATCCTATTGACTCAATTTGAACGTATAGAACGTGTACATATTGAATTTTGAGAAAATCGGTACATACATGTACTACGTTACAGTGTTCAACAACTGGCCGTTAGTGCGCTTTCACGAACAAACAAGACGCAAAAATCAATATCATGTCATATCGGTTTTTAGTGTCATTATTAATTTGCTTATAACTTTTGAACCGACGCATATTTTCAAGTGAAATTTGGAACACAAATGCAAAAATAATGTATCATCTGTATTGCAAATTCAAAAATTAGATTTTTTGCTTACGCTTTGAAATATTTGACTTTGAATTAGGGTTCCGTTTTTTTGGGGGGGACACTCTGTATCTGTTAAGGTGATAACATCCCCACAGATCCAGACAGAAACTCGGGAAGAGCTGCGCTCACAAGAAAAGTGGACGGACGTACGGACGGACGGACAGACGGAGAAGATGATGCCAATATACGTCGTAGACATTTACTTGAAAACTTCTGATTCTCTAGTTGGTAGAGTCCATTTTCAAAGAAGACGTTTTTTTTAAAGATTTGACGTTTATGTTTCATGATCTTTCTGAGTTCGACGGTAGATGTCTTCTTAAAAACAGCGTAACTACAGCTTTCAAAAATCTGTGGTTATGAGGATTTTGGTGAAAAGAGGCGTGTATACCTCACAACAAATGACCTGACAGAGCAGCCCATGCTAATCGAATGAAATGCTCTGCCAGGTCAATTCTCGTCCGCTATATGTATTCTTTTACGTGGTTCCTTATGTGGGGTTGGTTTTACAGACACTGAATCCGAGGCATTCATTGTTCTTTATTTAATTGCAACACGTTTGGTACATCCCCTTTTATGATCTTTGGATTAAAATTCAAGTCTCTACCAGGTCATTTATTGTGAGCTATACAACGTTTCTATCATGCGAAGTATACAAAACAAAGCACTCAAAGTAACCTACCTCAAAATCTACCGGATCTGTGTTCTTTTTACGTGGTTCCTTGGGTGGTGCTGGTTTAACTGACACTGAAGCCGAGGCATTCATTGTTCTTAACTAAAATGTACAACTTCCTGTTCGCACTTTCCTTTTGTATGATCTCGAAATTACAATTCCGGACTTTTGAAGTTATATACTCGTATGTTCACTCGCACTTGCTTTATTATTCAAATTTTGAAAAGATGTCTTTACCAAGCCAAAAAGAGCCGGTTGCACAGGACCAGTTTAGTAATTCATCAGTTTTTCCGTTATTTAAAATGGGAAACTTTAAATAAGCTGCAGATAACAAGAGAAATGCCATAAAATCTTAAAAATCTCATAATAACAGTTACGAAAACATTGAAGACAAAGAAGAAAATGCTGAATTTTATCATTTACATCTCTTCCTGTGATGCTTACTTAATTCATATCCGTTTGGGCTTTCTTGACAATTCACTGCTTGGGAAAATTTTAACATTTAGTCTTGGATGAAGCAATGCTGATGCCCATTGTATAACCCATGTTTCACTTCAATTTGGTTTCTGCAAAGGACATAAACATTCTTCAAAACAAAGATTTAGCGAATTTCCAATAATTCACTCACCGAAGTTCGTGAATCATGTAATAATGAGGTTATGACGTCACTGCATCAAATTTGATACCACTAACATCATAAAAGAGATCTTTGATATAATATTCATCTTTCAAAATAAAAAAAAGTTTGTAAACGAAATAAACACATTAACTTTGAATTATGTAATGTTTTAATCAGATACAGAATTTCATTTCCTGTTGTTGACACTTTCGGGGGCACTTTTGGAGCGTGACGTCATTTCCGGCATTTTGTTTTTCAATGCAACTTTTGCCGTCAATAAAAATAAGCACTCATTGATTTTGAAAGAATTTCATTATATTTTGCAATCTATGACAGAAGTGTATTAGATTTAAAAGCAGCAACTATACATGTTCTTATTAGGAGAAAAAGACATACGGACACGAATCATATTTCGGTAAACAATATTTAAATCAAATTCCAAATTTTCTCTAAATATGCAAATCCTGCACAAAAGCAATTCATTTAACGAATAGATTTACTCTGAAATTGAATCTCACTTTCGTTCACTTATGGTAAATTGAATTGCGCTGGTATTTGAAAAGGGGTTCTAATGGAATTTGAAATATTTAAAGATGAAATCCTCTCTTTACAACCGTTCATACGTGCTCCTACGTGCGGTCTGCGTCTAAAACTTAGGCAAATTTTTGTGCGATGCTCGCACGTGCAACGTTCGATTTTGGTGGACACAACCACGACGCAGGCTGCACATAGCAAAGAATTGGCCGGATAATTCTTTGCTACGAACATTCTGAGTCTTTTAGAACGTCAGGAGCACGCAAGACAGAAGTGCACGTACTGCGTGTGCTCAATGTACTAGTACAGATTTTAAACATCTTTTATAACCTGTCGTGCGTCTGTATAAACCGTGCGTCTTCGGAGATTTATAAAACGCACAATTTTAAGGACGCATGACGTGTTGTAAAAGAGAGTTAGGATCAGTATTCTTTACTGGCGCTATGTGATTTGATCGGGATCTAAGCTTCTCTCTTGTAAATTAAATGAAGGCGTCATACATGTAAGAGAACAATATGGATCTAGATCAGGCTGTGCGTATGCGCGGGTTGATCTAGATCTATATTGGTCTCAAAAATCACTAAGGCACCTTTTCTCAAATCTTCGTTCAATTGCATTTCACAGAAATCGCTGCCATCAAATTTATTTCGTCTGTCAAGTTTTCAAAACCTAAACAGACGCGTTTTTATACCCAATGGAATTAAACTTATGGTTCGTTTCTAAATAAAATAATGCGAAAATAAAGTTTTCTCATTCGTTCAGTCTGCGGTTTTGAACCCAAAGGGGATATATGGAAAACACAAGTAAACAATTTTATTAGATGGTCCAGGATTGTTTTGGCACATTAAGATAGTTTTGTCTGAAAGATATTTAAATCATATTCTGAGAACCTATCCAATTTTAGCGCTTCACTATATTCCTAGCGGACTATATTCCTAAAGGACAGTTTTTCATATTCACTTTATTGAATCCATATGGCACATGCTTTTAAAGACGAATAAGACAAAGATTAGACTATACATGTTTGTCAAAGAATAAAGTTAACTTGTTTTCACGCAAAGTATAATAAAAGATGTCGATTTCATTTTCTGAAACATATATCTTATCATTTGGAATTTTTGACAAACAATTTCTCGGTCGCCAGGGTTTTTTACCGTCTCACTTGGTAAAGATCAATCTCCTTCGCAGTTATCTCCCCTGAATTGGAATTTGGTAGATCTATCCATACACAGCTTGGGTTATAAAGAGTTTAGGTGATTGATTTTTTTATTTAGATTTTTTAGTAAAGTTTTAAGAATATGAGGTGTCAGATATGAATCCAAATGAAACAAGAGCCGTCACAGACGGATTATGCTCCCCGAATAAGTGTTTGTCACAAAAAAAAACTATCATACATTAAGCCCCCTTTTCCTATGACAGTTTTTTGTACACACATTATTTATAGAATATGGTCTAGAACATCCTATTTATTACATGAGCACAAAATTTCATAAAATTCTGCCCATTAGATGAAGAGAAAAAAGAGAAAAACTAATTTTTACACTAAGGCCCCTTTTTCCATGACGCAGCCTTAAATTTACAAACGGAGAAAAAAGTCCCTAGGTATTGACCCAGGGAGTTCACATGTAAAGTTTCATTGAATTTGGTCCAAGGGTTGCTGAGATATGGCTGTGGACGGACGGACACACGGACACACGGACGGACGGACAGCGTGGCGACTATATGCTCCCCCGATTTTTTTTTCGGGGAGCATAAAAATAAAATTAGATTAAGAAAATGATTTCAGAAACATAACAACGTCATCTTTACGATATCACTTGACTATATATACTATGGTCACGAGACTGCATTCGACCACAGGCTGATCTTCAAACTTGGTTTTAGAAAATCACTGGTGGTGAACTCGGCCAAAGCGAGGGACGTTTTGTCGCGAACAATGTTTTCCGTCGGTGTTGAACTAAATTATAAAATCTCGGAACTAATAAAGCCGTAGTTACGAGATTCAATAACAACACTGACGGTTTGTCAATACAAAACGTTGAACCCGTTCTATTTCTAGACCAAATTCATTGCAATTAGAGTTAAAAATTTAAACTCACATTTAAACGCAAAATATCTATACCTTGCTCTAGCGAAAAACGTCCCTCGCTTTGGCCGAGTTCGCCACCAGTGAAAATGCTATAAGGGACCTTTTTCCAGATCCCGGCCCATATCTATTTCCCCAAGCAACGAGCAGCAGCCTTCAACTTTGACCCGAAACATGATTGTTTTGTTCTAGAAGATATATAATTGATGATAATTGGTTCAGCAATCTTATGTTTCTCATGTTTCTCACCGAAAATGGCCTTGTAATAATTGCACGTGTTTTGGCATATTTTTGTACCGATGCGTTTGTCGAAAACGGAAACAACTATTATATGTTTATTTTTGAATACGAAAGAAAACATGCTCTATTGGTGAATACAGAAAAGCAATGCGTATTACTTTTTCACCAAAACAATCAGATCTTTCGTGTTGTCCAAGTTAAAATATTGCATTTTTGACAAAAAAAAACTAAACAAGACCATTAGTTTAAAATTGTAGGAAGTGTGTGTGTTGGTTACGAGCATTTTGTACGTTTGCTTCTGAAATCATTGATATTCATTTTTGATAAAATTCATAGGTGTTTTTGTAATGACTGCAAAGATAGCAATTAAAATTCTTTGAAATGTAACAAAGAGAAACTTTCTTTCTCAATGCTCTTGATGATATACATTTTTATAACTTTCCTTTTGGAAAAATATTTTTAGGTTCGTCCAAACGGCTCTATGTACATGTAATAAAGAGACTACCAAAGCACTAAATTTACTTAAGGTTTATTGAAGTTTTTTGGGGGTCGATACTGCCTGCTTTTCAACGCTATAGGTAATTTGTACATAAGATGACACTGGATATAGGATGACAGCATGGAACTTGATCAGATTGCGTCTATGCATATCCCATATGATAATCGAAACGTAGTTTCGGACAAACAATAGTATTTTCGTAGGTGTTGTTATAAAATCAAGCCGTAGTTACGGGATTTTATAACAACACCGAGAGTTTATCAAAACATAACGATGAACCCAGTCTATTTTTAGCACAAAATTCATTGTCATTTTAAGAGAACATAATCACGACGAGGAATAACGTGGCACATCAACAACAATTGCAGAAAATATTTTATAACAAGAGCTGTCATTGTAAGATGACAATGCCCCCCACACTTCTTTGATTTTAAATTATAGCCAATCTATGTTCAAGGTCAAGGTCATCCAGGGGTCAAGGTCACCAAAGTATGTGCCTACAGAAAGGTAATGTACCAAGGAATGTTGTGGTAAAGTATGAAGCGAATATGTTAAGTAATAAGGAAGTTATGGCCAATGTTAAAGTTTTTGGACGGAATGACGGACGGACAGACAGACGGACAGACAGACGGACGGACGGACGGACAACTCAAATTTATGATGCCTCCCTATCGGGGGCATAAAAATATGACGAATTTGAAATGTGTTCGAAGCAAAAAGACGATAACAGTCATGGAATTTATGGATGCAGTTGTTGGTATTTTGAGACAGCACATGATAAAAAGTAATTGACAAGCAAACGATTAGTAGTCCTGTTTATTCGAGCAGTAAACCAGAGCGTTACTTAAAAGTATGCATTGGATGAATGTTTTGAAAAAGAGTTTTTGCAAAAAACAAGACATTTATGATTTAAAAAAGGGCATTGAAAAGGAAAAGATCGATTAGATTGTAAATGTGATGTGTGTCAAACGTTTGTTCATACTTTTCCTTCACAAGATTTGTACTGGCCCCTCTTCCTTCGCTTACTTACAAGACTATAATTATTGTGATTGCTTGATATCAATTGGAGTCTGGACGTTTGCGTATGCAATGTCTTTATTTGTTTGAGTAATCAATCGTATCCCATCTGATCGTAATGCTATTTTGCATCTTAATGCAATAAAATCTTAAGATTGAAACAAATGATTCACTGCATCACAGTTACATCACATGCAGTTCACAGCACTTGTAAAGCACAAACAACTTCGAACGCATTAGACCACGTTCAACATCACATAGTCCTAAAATTTCTTGTCATAAAATATTAAAGCAAATCCAGATTTTCGAATTCAATTCGCACAAAGATAAGTTTAAGAAAAACAAAACACAAGAGCAAGTTAGTACCTTGCCTGGAATCTCGTAACAGTACACACGTATTTTTGTTAGTTGATTATATATATGTGACCCGTCGCGCTAAAAGGGACCTTATCGGGTGTGTGAAAAATATCGACCCTAGTCAGTCTGCGCAGTCCGCGCAGCCAGACTAGGGCCGACACTTTTCACTTTTATGTAATTTTCTAAATCCGAAATTGTTTCCCTATCTTACTATATGTTAATTTGTTGCATACGGGATCTGGTTGACCTGTACCGAGTCTGACAAGTTTGTCAAAATTTGGATTTTTAGAGTTCGGATAAGGTCCCTTTTAGCATGACGGGTCACATATGAGAGGTACGTCATATCTTGTGAAGAACTAATTTACAGTCATTCCAAGAACTGTGTTTCAATATCTTGCTGTGACTAGGTTCAGTCTGGCTGGGATCCATGCTACTCTCATAAGGATACTACAGACAATGAAGAAGCTATTAGAGAACAACATGGTTCCTGATCAGACTGCATGTATACGCAGGCTGATCTTGAACCATGTTGGGCTCATAAGCATTAAGGGACGTTTTTCCAGATCCTGGCTCATATACTTCATTTCTTGTGAAGAAGTAATTTACAGTCATTCCAAGGAACAAATAATATCTTCATTCGAGGGGCATGAAAAAACGGGAAACAAGCGTAGATGATTGGTGATATGACACCTGTATGAATGGGGAGATGTTTAACGATTAAATGGAAACATACCATTACTATGAATGTTTCTCTTAATGCTTTTCATGTTGAAAAATGCGATAAAGTTCGAAATATTGAAATAAATGTATTCGATTTGTAAACAATAGTACAATAAAGTTCAAAAGTGTGAGAAGAAATCAATTATTGGACAATGTTAACCCATTACCACACAGTGACTCTTTTTTACTCCCTACAAAATAATTGCATTGGAAAACATTGTGGAAAATGAAGAAAATGCTTGTCACAAGCAATTTCTTCATTTCCCACAATATTTCCTACCCCAAGAGACAAAAAATTGGAGAATTCCATTCATTTGAAATTGTTGTCTGCAATATCTTTGAATTTAAACCAGTCTAAAATTTTGTTGCTTGGTAATGGGTTAAATAACAACAGCGACATAGTAAATGACCACACAATATAGTAAATAGTTCAACTTTGAGAGTATGGATCGATCAGTAGGAACGATAAAATCTGTGAAGAGAGTAATTGCCATTTTCCGTTAACTTTTGTTCGTTCATAGATGCAGACAAACCAATGCAATTTATTATTATTATAATAAGATTACAATCACCATTTAATTGGTACCACATCATATAATTGCACTTGTAAGAAATTTCGGAAACAGCATTGAAGTTGTAGTTACGTTTGATTTCAGATTGTGAAAGCGTTACAAGCTTCTTTTTTCTTTTGTTACAAGATCAAAATGTTTGTATTCATGTTACAATAAAAAACACTTCTTCCAAGAAAAACAGATTATGTTTCTTGTTACTTGCCTCTTTTGATTACAATGACATTATAGTATGCATTTTTTCTTCATATATTCGGCACTTGTACAAGTGTGGGAAAAGGGAATACAAAATTTAAAAAATAGCCTAGTATAAAAGGAAAGAATAAAAACAGACGTCATGTTTAGCAAGACCAGACTTGCTTTTGACGCCAGTGGAAGACAGTATTTGAAAAGACGTTGAGGCAAAAGAAGAAAATTGATCTCCATTTTCCCCATTTGTCTACACAATCAGTCATTTTGTACAACGTGTTTTAGACAAATTGTATTTTCATAAACCTCCATTTGCATCTAAATCTGTTATTGAATTGGAGCTATCCAATTGTGAAGGAAGAATAATTTCACATTTGACAGATTTTTGGTTAGACCTCGTCTCCACTAGGACGCGGAAGGGTTGCCGAAGGGTTCCCGAAGTCAGCTATTTTTTTCATCTGCAACCCTTCGGCAAGTGATCGGCGTCCTAGTGGAGACAGGCCCTTAGTCTGAGATTCATTGTACAGTACTAAATGGTACCCATGTTTCTGCAACATACGCATATGTTTGTGTTTATATACCAATAAAGAAACACTTTTTTCCGAGAAAACAACGTTAAACTCCTTGTTCCCTGACTGTTTTAATTATTACGACATTATACAGAATAGTTAGTTCTTCATATTTTTGGCAATGGAACAAATGCGCAGAGAAAATGTAACTCGATTTGTTACCTTGAAATAAAGGGATATGACACGCGAAAAGGATGCATTGTTTTAACCCATTAGCACACAGTGACGCTTTTTGACGACCTTCTGGAATCATGCATAGAAAAACATTGTGGAAAATGAAGAAATTGATTGTGTTAAAGCAATTTCGTCATTTCGCACTATGTTTTCCACCCAAAAAAGACAAAGAATATAAAATTTCATTGACTTGAAATTTCATCTATGACTTATGACCGTTCTTAAATTTTGGTATGGGGTTAGATGTAAAAAGTTCTAAGTGAACTTGAATCAATACTATTTTATAGCATATGCAGTATCATCAGTGTAATCAGCTCTAAATGGTTTCACTTTGGTTGACTGTACAACAACAAATTAATACATTCGTCTAAAAAGCTAAATCATGTTTTGCAACATATAATAATATATCATTAGTCTAACAAAGAATCATTTTTGTTTCTGTCCATCATAAATTTTGCCATTGAAGTCCGTTTGTTGATTGTCTTAATCATAACACTGTTAGCAGATGTACGGGGTTCATGTTCGGGCACTACATGCATTCTTTTTCACGGTGGGGATTGTGCATGATGGGATGGATAACGAATATGGAGTATACGGACAAATTTTGCCTCGCTTCAGGTAAGAAATTGTGCAATAATTTTCTTATTTCTGCTCCAATTTTTCCTAGGATATATGACTTGTTTGTAGAATCTTTGTACTTTGTCCAAAAATTGATCCCAACCGACCAGAAAAACGACAAAAAATTCAAGCCCTTTTTCTAGTCGGTTGGGATCGGTTTTTGAGAAAAGTACAGGGAAATTCCAGATAAATAATACATCTTAGAAAAGGGCTCAGTAAGACGGAGTACATGCAACAAACCGCATGAAAATTGACGCAGAAATAAGAAAGTTATTGCACAAATTCTTACCTGACGCGTGGTTAATTTGGCCGTAGTCGTTACCATTTCGCTTTCTGGTCGGTTGGGACAATATTTCGGAAAAAGTATCATGAGTTATCTTATATGTCATACATCCGATGAAAGAGCTCGATAAGGCGGGGTACATGCATAAAACCGCTTGAAAATTGATACAGAAATAACAGAGTTATTGCAAAATGTCTTACCTGAAGCGAGGCGAGTTGGCATCAAATTTTGTGCAAAAAATAGACTGAGTTTACCGTTATGTTTTGATAAACCGTCGGTGTTCTTATAACATCTCGTAACTACGGTTTGATTCAAGCCGTAGTTACGAGATTTTATAACAACGCCAACGAAAAACTATTTATTTGTCCGAAATTACGTCACGGTTTACTTGATAAAATCGTTCCCTATTGTCGGTAGTCGTTATCCATCCCATCATGCACAATCCCCACCGTGTTTTTATTTCAATAATTTTGTAAATAACGTGATGCTCGAAAGTGTCTTTTTCGAAAAAGATTTATCAATAATTTGAAAAAACAGATAAGAGAAGAAAAGTAATACATTAAATCTGTGTGCTGGTTACTGCTTTTAATTCCAGTCGGTCAGATTTATTAATAAATATCTACAATAACAAGTTAACAGTTTTACGTACAACAAAATGATTAACAAAAGACAAAAATGCATACAACTACACCGACTCAAGCCTGACTAGGTAGATACCTATGGCCCTTGAAAAATCATTACTAGTATATAGTTTTTATCGCTGCTATAATAACAGATAACAAAATATGATATTTATGATGAGATTGCCAGCTTGAATTATTTTCCTCTGTGGGTTTATTGGTGAGAGAACGCGCAGGTAAAGAATGAGAAGGTCTCTTTCAGCTTAATAAGTATAATCATGAATAAATCATATGTAATGAAGGTAAATACGAAGGACAGTGTCACCGCTATTGATAGGACCAGTCAACGTTTTCTTTTAAAAAAAGAGCGGTTCTTTCGTTTGTCTTAATATTTCCGTTGCTGTATTGCAAACAAGTCCGATCTTTCTATCGCTCGCTATTTTGCCTCTTTTGCGGGGTGGCGGGTGATGGTAGAGAGAGAATTAAGTGGAAATAAAACTATGATTATTTGGCTGAAAACCTCGACCATCTCATTCAATACTTTATCAAAGTAGATCTATGCGTGTTTTCTCATTTTGAAATACACTTGTATATTGAATAAAAAATACATCTATTAGATAACAAAACGGCAAAATTCTTTTTGTTTTAGATTTTCTATTTCATACATCTCTTTTTTATATTGCAAATACAAACACAACACGAAACAAAGCAAAAACCTTTCGAAAATCTGATACTTTTTTTTCGAAATTTTTATTTATATGTTATATTTGAAAAAGCCTATTGCTAGTGAATTGTGTATTTTTCCGAGCAAATATGGAAACCAGAACATATAGTCCATCAGCATGTTTTCATTTTCCCGTGTGTTTTCTCCCAATCTTTTTTTTGATAAACCTCTTCAATAATTTAATTATGATTTTCGCTACATGTCTTTCTAATTCACTTAATTTTGGAAACATTCTGTGTAAGAGTTGTGCGAATATGTGAATGTTTCGTCTGAAAATCGACTGTTACCTCATCTGAAATTCTATCAACATTTGAGAGTTCGTGTAAGTGTTCAATTTGCCATGTAGTGGTTTCTTGAATCAAATTTACACAATGTAGTCGGGCAAATAAACCATCGACTCGAAATATTTTGGAAATCCTATTCTATTATTTAATTTTTTCATGTATGCGGTGGAAGCAGGGGAAAAGGAAAACGAAAATGCTGATTGCGGGTATACTTTCTTTTCTTTAACATTTTTTTCACTTTCATACCAAAAGCTACCGCTAATTTTGCTATTTTTTTTCTTTTCAGTTCCTGGTTACGTTTTATCAGTTCTCGGACCAGTAGGAACAGGGCGGTTAAGGGGGCTATATCCATCAAAATTTTAGCAAAACGAGAAATTTCAGCTAAGATTTTTCCATGAACCCGATTTATTATTCTATCAGCAATTCAGGGTTAGTGTAAGTTCTCAATCTATTTTGTAATAATTTAATATTAGTTGATTTTATTAAAATCTGAGCGTTTTGATTGGCTAAAAAATTTTTTTCATAACTCCATGAAAAAAAAATGACATTGCCGGAACTTCTTTCGGAGTCAACAATATGGATAAATGGATGTGCCCTGTACAAATCGGCATATTACGTTCGATTTGAGTAGTAAACTGCAAGTTTTATCATTAAATCTTACTCTTAAATAGATTTTCTAGTTGAAACAAACTCAATTTCATAAAGTTATTGCTTAAAACGCACTTGGGAAGATGGAAAATAACGTTACGACGACTGAATTCGCTGAAAACGACGTTGCAGTAACGCGCGCTTTTTATGACGTCATTTAAAGTTTTCGTCACGGAAAGGCACGTGCGTAAATTCTGAATACCTTGGCAGCGGACAGATATCGCACATCTGTCCGCTTCTTTGAACATAGTCCGAAAGATATCTCATTTTTTAGTCGCAAATATTACTATTCACGGTAATAAAATGTATTATTAAATTATAAGGAATGAATGCAATTTTATTTTTTCATGCAGGTATGAAAAATAAAATCTAATCAAACTTTTGTATGAACCGCTTCGCGGATTCATACAGTGTGATTAGATTTTATTTTTCATACCTGCATGAAAAAAATAAAATTGCATTCATTCCTTAAGTGGTATCTTAAATAACATTCTTCCCTTACGACGAGACACGAATCAAAAACCCTGGAGAAATGCGATTTTGTTCAGGAATCTATAAAATAGTCATTTTTCAAGTTGTGTTCTTTGTTCTCAAAAGATTGAGTGAAAAGAATGAAATAATGGTTATGCTGTAGCAAACATTCTTATTACCATTATACAATCTCCCCCGTTACAATTCGTTGAAAATTTTGAATATTTTGAATATTTTGGTTGAAATATCACTAACATCATTTATATATTTTAGCAATACTAGCCTGTTCGTGTAAGTGTTCAATTTGATCAGTAATGGTCCAATCTTCGAGAATAATTTTGCTAGCACCCTAAGGATATATAGAAACAATATTTGAAATGTAGCTTCGGATAAACTAAAGCTATTTTCATTGTAAATAAAGAAATCCGTGACCTCGTTTGATGTTCTAGTAACATTAGAGGGTTCGTGTAAGTGTTCAATCTGTTTTGTAGTGATATCTTAAAGAGACATTTCAGAATTTTTTGTCATAAATTTTACTTTTATTTTTATCTGAAAGAGCATATTTCCCTATGAAAATTCTGAAAATTCCAAGCAAAAATATTGCGCCGTTTACGAGAAATTTATATTTTTGTGTTAAAATTGAACAAATTGTTGTGGACAACAGTTCGGATTTATATGCAATTTATCGATTATGTCTCAACTTTAAATGCGTGTTTCTCGCTTATTGGCAACAACTTAAAAAAAAACTAATAGTATTTATACTCATTAGAATAACCAATCTTGGCATCAAGACATATACTTTAAAAAATTGAAATTGGAATGAAATGTCCCTTTAAATTAACTTCTCTCAGTACAGCGACACACGAATGAAAACCCCGAGGAAATCTTATTAGTGGGATGGGATTTTTGTCTTCAAAAAAGCCTGTGATAGTTTGTTATTGGCGAATGGTCTTTTGTTTTTTAAAGGGGCTCATTCTATGTTTTTATGCTTCCGAATTGTTCGGGAACTCATATTTGTGCATGGAAAACAATTAGCAATGCATAAAAACCTCAACCTCGGCGAAAAAACATCTTTCCTTTGCTATAGACCAATCCTTTACAAGCGTGTTTAAACATTCTATTTTTACTTCAAAACAAGACAAGGTCAAGGTCAACGAGACACATCTCCGCGATATTAACACACCGTACAACCGGCTGTGTCGATGCCTGTGACCTTATTTACGAGGAATACGTGAAAAGGTTTATTTTGTACAAGCACTGAACATTTATACGCGTATTTATCAACTATAGAATACCAAAGATCCTTTCGTTTATTTATAAAAGTAAATTCATTTGACCTACCATGCACATGACATCAGATGCCGAGTCTGTCTTCGCTGATTTTCTACGCAGCCGGTTGTACGGTGTGTTAAATCTCGCTGAGCACAGATGAAGTATCTCTGACGTAATTGATTTTTGAAGGTTGGGCATATGCAGCCGTTACCAAACAAAAACAAGGACGACCAGCATGTTATTAATTGACTTGGATTTTAATACTTAATAAAGCTCGACGAGTGTTAACAATGGACATAAATGATCTACCCCTTCAGGTTGGTAATTTCATACGTTATTTCTGGTTTGTAATTATTGTGCCATTTGCATTTTCGACAGCCTAGCTCGTCCCCCGTTAACGCTTGTAATGAACATTTTCTTTCTTTCTCTCAATCATCTTTTGTCATAACGTACATATGCTTAATTCTGCTTTAAGTGTCGCTCTATTTTCTTTCAATTTCTTGCCTTTCAATATATAGTCAGAAAATAACTATATTTCACGTATCGTGCAATGATGTAAAAATTCCACC
Organism: Fragum sueziense; assembly: GCA_963680895.1. Classification (NCBI taxonomy): domain Eukaryota; kingdom Metazoa; phylum Mollusca; class Bivalvia; order Cardiida; family Cardiidae; genus Fragum; species Fragum sueziense. The sequence goes on along the minus strand of OY804609.1, from coordinate 30,526,703 downwards.
GAATTCCATTGTATGTTCTAGTAACATTAGAGGGTTCGTGTAAGTGTTCAATCTGTTTTGTAGTGTTATCTTAAATCAAATTCTTTCAGTACAGCGACACACGAATGAAAACCCCGAGGAAATCGTATTGACCGGATGGGAATTTTTGTCTTCAAAAAAGCCTGTGATAGTTTGTTATTGGCGAATTTTTAACGCTTATAGTGAACATTTTCTTTCTTTCTCTCAACCATCTTTTGTCATAACGTATATGTGCTTAATTCTGCCTTAAGTGTTGCTCTATTTTCTTTCAATTCCTTGCCTTTCAGAATATAGTCGGAATATAACTATGTATTACGTATCGTGCTATGGTGTAAAAAATTTCACCGAATTCCATTGTATATTCTAGAAACATTAGAGGGTTCGTGTAAGTGTTCAATCTGTTTTGTAGTGCTTTCTTCAATCAAATTCTTTCACTGCAGCGAGACACGAATTAAATCCCGAGGAAATCTGATTTTGTTCAGCATTTTAATATTTAATGGTATTATTTCCTTTTTACGATATTGCTTCGAATCTTGTGACGTTGCTGTTTTTTGTTGTAATTATTCGGAATTACTTTCTCTCGAGATAAGGCTTTGCCTTGATGATTGATGGAAGACTTTTTGATATATGCATTACCAATTAATATGAACAAATAACTTGGGGCATTAAATATTTGCCAAACCATTCCAGGCTTAAAGGATACGTAACTCTCTAACAAACAAGACATCGTTTTGAAATCTCTGATTGGAAAGGCTTTGGGGAAAAGATTGAGACAAAAGAAGAAAATGCTGAGTTAACACGTCTACCTTTGTTTCAATATCTTATGCAATTTATTGTATACAAACACTTTCGTCCTACATCTACGTACATCCTTAAATTGTAGTGTAAAGTAGCTTCAAATTGGAACATTCCAAATCTTTGTCGTTTGTGAAAGCGTTAAAGTTGCTGCTTCGGGCGTTATTGTCTATAAGTTACAATACCCGTAATGTGGCAATTAATGTGGATTTCGTAAAGGTGGGTTCACATTGACGAATTTTCTTACGATTCTTTACGAATTGGACATTCGTAATCACATTGCCGATAAGTTCGCGTATTGTTACGATTTGAGCGAATTTAACGGACGGTTTACGTATTTCTACGACTAGTTTACGGACTGGTTACTGATTATTTACGAATCAATAGGAGCATTAACGACTTAGTTACGAATGTTAACGAGTCTTTTGTTATTATTTTGTTGTTGTTGTAAGAAAGAAAACCTCGTTTTTGAAAATCTGACATTCGACAAGACGGTATGCACGGTGGGGATTGTGCATGCTGGGATGGGTAAATCTACGGACAAATTTGCCTCGCTTCAGGTAAGACATTTTGAAATGACTTCCTTATTTCTGCGTCGAAACAACAAAAAATCTTGCCGTTTGGGAAAGAAAACTTAGGTGCTTCTACCGGAATAACCCTCATACTACCGTATTGGGTCATTTATGACCCCAAACATATATTTATGAATGCTATATTCAAAGTTGTTCTCCGATGCAGGTTTACTTTTTTTTACTTTTTCAATCTTATATTCGTGGATAATAAATCAATTTTTCTTGAACATCGAACAACGTTTGAAGGACTTATCGACAATTTTTGTGATATGATAAAAAAATGACCCCAGTGCACATAAACACATTGAAAAAAAAGTGCTCTTAGTCCTCATTTTATTGCAAATCCAATTGGGAATCGTTTGACGTTAAGCGAAACATTAAATAGTATTTCCTCTGTACATAACCATCATCAGGCCCTTTGTGGAGTCTGATCTGTTTTAGTATCATTCTCGGAATCTCATATCATAATTGCCATTTTTAAACATCCTGGCTCGTTTATATTCGTAAACTTGCCGTATTATATTCGTGAATCACTTACGGGTGATTTGCGATTAACTAAAAGTCATTTACGATTGAATAACGGAACATTTAATCCGTGGACATTCGTGAGAAGATTTTCGACATGTCAAAAAATGTCCCCGTATGAGCACGAATCATTAAGAATGTCACCGATTCACTGCGAGTTGTTTACGATTGCATAAGAGTTGTTTACGAATACTTGCGGTTAAATACGATAGGACTTTCCGAATGGGCCACTCAAAACGAAATCTGTGAATATGCACGATTTCTTTACTATGTCTATTATTTTTTTGGTTGCAAATAATAAGATATAATCTCCATATCATCATCAAGCAGCTGGCATTGAGAAATAAAGAATTTTATACTTACGAGTTATTTACGGATGCCAGCGTATTATTTACGAATGTTCACGGATGGCCTACGAATGTCCAATTCGTAAGGATTCGTAAGAAAAATTCGTTAGTGTGAACCTACCTTAAAGCATCGGCTTTGTTCGAGCGGCGTCGTTACATATCCGTACATATTCGGGCGCGGTCGTAAACATTCGGCGGTGGAAAGTTCCACCGCCGATTGTTTTCGACGTCACCCGAATAATTCCGACGTCGCACGAATCTCAATAGGGGTGGACTACCTTAAAAATCACCGATGGTCCTTGCACCTCAATGCTTTCTTCAAGTTTTTCTTTACATTTACATAATCTTAATCGTCTTTTCATTTTTTGTTTTCGTTTCAACATAAGTATTCGGAGAAAGCGACACACGTGGCGTGTTTTTGGAGTCTCTTCTAAGGAATGCATTAGAAAACATTTACATTTACATAATCTTAATCGTCTTTTCATTTTTTGTTTTCGTTCTAACATAAGTATTCGGAGAAAGCGACACACGTGGCGTGTTTTTGGAGTCTCTTCTAAGGAATGCATTAGAAAACACGAGGACAAAAGAATACTTTACTAATATTCACGATTTGAGCTCTCTTTCCGAAATATTTTCTTCTCTATTACACACATGTTTCCTTCTTTTGACAAATCTCATTGAAAAAAATCCACAATAAAGATTTTGTTAGTCGTCGAAATAATCAAGTATAATAATCGCACAGGATAATAACGATTTCAAAAAAGCATATGTCGATTTATTGGGCGAAACCAATCGTCACCAGTTAAACGCATGGCTTGATTATTACAATATTATATTATTTTACTGACTGTCATTTCTTCAAACTTTGAAAAGTCGAGAATTGGGCCATTTCTAAAAGGGTATAAAACACATCATCTCTCATTCAGGGAACTAAATGATCGATTGTTATATTAGAGGAAATAAATTCCGTTTTGTTTCCATTATAAACAAAACACAAAATGCTCAAGGGAAAATAAGATGTTCCTAGATAAACGTTTTCTCATAAAACGCTTTATTCCACCTTTTATGTCATACAATGCAAAAGAAATGTTTCCACCTCCCCATTCCCTGGACCAAAACCAGAGGCCAGTTTCGTCAAAGCATTTTAATGCTTTTAAACGAAAACCTCGTAACTACAGCTTGCTTTAAGCTGCAGTTACGAGGTTTTCATTGAAAAGTGACGATTTGTGTCTTATCAATGTCCTACCATTGTTAAAGATAAGAATTTCGTTTCAACATCTTGTGAAACCCTGTAACCAAAATGTCGGTGAAACATTGGAGAGACAAACAAACAAATCAAATCCTAACCGCTTTGATGAAACTTGCCCATGGTCTTGACATTGCTCCGAAAGAAAGCATTTGAAAGGAATAAAAGCATCTGAAAATAATTTTAAAAACAAAGGAGGAAAATGTCAATAATGTATGGTATTGTATTTGTATCCTTAAAATGTTCAAATGTTTTAAGCACGTATCTCTCAGTGTGGGATTGAAATGATCGATCTTTGTAAGTGCCAAGGGTAGAGATTCGTTTTTGTTTCCATCATAAACAAAGCACAATATACACAGGGGGAAATATCGCTGCTTTGCAACGACACTCTCGTAACTGCAGCTTAAAACAAGCTGCAGTTACGAGGTTTTTGTTGAAAGCTACGATATTGTAGTAAGAAGAAAAGGGTTTTTTATAAAACACTTCATTACATATTTTATGCTATGCCATGTAAAAAAAAGAGACATATTGCAAAGGAAAATAGATTTGTCGATTCGGTGTAGGCTGTGCGCAAATCTGCAAAGGTTTGTCGGGGGCGAGCTTTTTTTCTCTTTCGGACTTTTGAAATGTCTAAATACGAGTGCTTTGTATGTTCATTTTACCACCAAATCGGTGGGAAATATATGTAGATTAAAATAATCTAGACCAACAGTAGTAGCAATTTTTGCATTTGTCTGGAGACATTTAAGACGAATATTATTAGCATACGTATTAAAGGGGGAATGGCACTTAAAATTTTCCGAGAACTTCGTACAAAATAGATATGTATTATGAAAATATGGCCTTTAAATTGCATCTATGCCAAATCTTAGCTTTCTATCTTGTGTATTGGCTAGGATGTCGACGGATTTAAAACCCCATATGTTCCATTATTGTAAATATTATCCCCGGGACAACAAATCATGGGGTTTTAAATCCGTCGACATCTAAGCCAATACACAAGGTAGAAAGCTAAGATTTGGCATATATGCAATTTAAAGACCATATTTTAATATTATATATTTATTTTTTTTGTACGAAGTTCTCGGAAAATTTGCAAGATGTTAAGTGTTATTCTGCATTTAATAGCTCCTTTATTACATGTATCAGCCGTATTAGAGACATACAATGTATATCATGTAAAGAATTCACTCAAGAATGGCTTGAAACAATGCAATTACGACCATCTTTCAGGATCCTAGCTTAACTAGATAACTGTGACCCTTTACACAAAAACGGACCTAGAGGAAGGCCAAACAGAGAGTTCGAGAATATGATCAATTTCATCAGAGATCAACCAAATGTCGCATTTTGGAAAATGAACACAACATGTAGTAAGATAGGGAAACATTCAAAGTTTCCGAAAAACATATTAGAGTAGTATCGACCCTACTCAGTCTGCACAGTCCGATAATTTTCAATTTCCCCGGAAGGTCCCTTTCAGTCTAACGGGTCATAAATGCTAATTTAGAAAGCAAAACGATACGCACTAGTATAACTTTCAATTCTTGATAAATTTGTATCGAGAATACAATTTTACACGAACTCTGCAAGTTCACCAGTAAAAAGGGAAACAACTCATGTTTGTCTTTGGTTTCCTTTCGAAAGGGTTATCTCTGTAGCACTTCCGTAACAATTCCCCAATAAACAAGACCTGGTTTGGGCGTCCTCAATGAAAAGAAGCTTTGGAAAACATTGAGACAAAAGAAGAAAATGCTGATAATCAGCATTTTCTTATTTTGCCTCAATATTTTCTGTGTTATAAGACAATCATTTTTTCTTTTTATTATCGCCTATTTTGTCAACCGCAGCAGATTACAAATTAGACTAGTCCATATAATGTTCTTTCTAGAAAAGTATATAATGATAATTCTGGCTGAGTCCAAGTTCTTAGAATGAGCCTTGTTAAATTTTATCATTTATGTAAATGCAACACTTAAAGTGTGGATGGCTTTATTATTAGAATTCAGGTGATGAGAAAATAAACTTGCGTCTGCGTGGATGTTTTCTAATCACTGGGAAGAAGGGATGTAAACCAATAATTTCTACAAGTTCCATACACGATTGCTTCCCTTAGAGCTGTGCGTGACCAATTTATTGGAAATAGGCTGAAAGCGCTGTCTACCACTGTATGGAAACTACTGTATGTATAGTCAGCTGGGTTATCCGAAGTCAAAATAAAAATGGCGGACGGAATTTCTGTACAAGATAGGTGTCGTGTATTTTTGGTCACATATTATTGGATATGTACTCTCATGCAACTTGACAGATATCAGCGTGAAGACAATTGGTTGGAGAAGCAATAAATATAGCCCCCTTTTTACGAATTTGCCTCGTTTGACTGTAATGTTTGAATGAACACAGTGTCGTGTTGACCTTGAAATCCGAAGCGATCTATTTTGAAAAATCGGTCTGTATTTCCGGATTCCTAAGCTTCCTGTCAACGACACGGGGCTAGAACGGTGGGGAAATTGATATTCTTACCTGAAATGTTTCGATAGATCGTCTGTGTAGTCTACATTTGTTGTAATTACACTTTGAAAATTCGCATGCTGTACAGTTGTGTGCAAACCGAAACTAACCCGGTGTACAACTGGGTGAAACTGTTTTTCTGTATGTGTGGGTGCAATATCTAACCCCAAAACACTGTATGTTTGGGTTTTTTCTGGATAAAATCGGATACATGATTCCGAAACTCTTTTGTGTTGAAATATCGAAATATATATTCCAAACTATCCAAACGATTTTCATTACAGACATTTCACATATAATTTCTCATAAATTTCACCTTTACTTTTATCTGAATGAACTGAATTTCTTATGAAAATTCTGAAAATTTCAAACTAAAGTTTTGCGCCGTTTAAGAGGCATAGATCTATATTTAATATTGAAATTAAACTCATTGATGGATGCCGCAGTTAAAATGTAAATGAAATTTGTCCTTTTCGTCTCAACTTTAAAGGCGTTTCTTTTACTTATCAGCAACATTTTCAAACAACTGATATCATTTTTTTAAAAACGCATTAGAATAATCGACCTTGGCATCAAGACATACCTTTAAAAAATGAACTAGCAATGTTATGTCTTTTTAGTGTGCTTCAGAAAACGTATGAAATCGATGATCTTACTTCAGTCTTTCTGTATGTTTTTTTCTATTATCGTTTTCGTTCTTTGGCACACCTAAAGTGAATATTCACACCATCTTTTTATAACTAGTATCGGACTATCCCACAAATGAAAATATACACATGATTTTATAATATTTAAATCAAGAATATCATGCTTTTTTTCAAAGTGTAATTACAACCAAAGTAAATTACACAGACGAAATATTGAAACATATCCGTTAAGCTTAACAACCGTATCAAATTATGTACCCATCTAGTCGTGTGCTCTTTTCAGGAAAATTAGGCATTCGAAAATACATACCGATTTTTAGCCTTGCATTTTTTTTAATTTTTCAAAATCATAAAATTATTGAAATGAAATGTGGTACATGTGATACTATTGTTATTTTTTTCGTCATATTCCCCAAGTAATTATGGGGAAGCTGACCTTGTTCAAGGTCATACAACTTTTAATATTACGTAGTTGAGTCATATTTCGTTACATCAGGCGTAACTGCCCCTTCCCCAGCGAGATTTAATTTGCGAATTAACTCTCTAAAAAAGATATCATTTAATGAATAGATTAATGTAAACTGCTATCTTGTTTCTTGTTTTGTTTTTGTTCACAATAGGTTTTGAATGTATCTATGTCAAGTTTACTTCCATAAGATAGTTTCCGGTTTTTTTTTTTTTTTTGTCAACATTATGAATATATATTTTACTCGAGCTACCATTAAACAATAGCTTTGATGCAACGAATGTGCCAAATTGGTAGTGAATGAGTATTTGTTCCATCCGTAATCTACTTCAAATTGTAAAGGATGATAAGGTCGAACATAGTTTGACCACAAATATATGCCTTGACAGATTATATACAAAGTAAGTGTATGTATGTACCAGTAACTTCCCCACCCCCTTATTCGTATATATTTGAACCCCCATCATCGAAATCCTGGATCCGCCAGCGGCCACTGGCATAATATGTTCAACAGCATTAATTCTATATTTCAATTTTGTATAAAAAATATTTACCGTTTTATGGCCACACATCGAAAGATCGTAGTAGCCTGGAACCCAATTGTATCGGTCTACTTATCTTTAACAAATGACAGCCATGAAAATAAATAATTTTCCTTACTCATATCATGTCTTCTTGTAAAATAACATTTTTACTTCTGTTAATTATATCAAACAATCTTAGTCAAAATCCCAGTTCTATAGTACGAAAATGTCAACAATCGACAGCCATATCAAATTTGCTGAATAATGGTGTCACCCCATTATATGGTCAGTGCATTGTGATTGAATGTTGAAAGAGTTAAAATAATGAATTACAAACAGCATCAAAAAGTATTTTAATTGTATCCGCAGTTTCTTTTTGGCTAATAGGTGTAAACATTTTTGGAAAATAACAAAGTTTCAATATTTTTATCACTTTTAATAATGCATGGCTACCTGTTCAATTTAACCAAGTTTTAAAATATTTGAATAATTATTACCTGATAAACAGATATTTAATAAATTCGGTACTGGAAAGATGCAGTGACCTAGTTGTTAATGTAAATAATCTGAAGGTGTCACTACGATCTTTGTATCACGAAATTTGCAAATAGACCGATACAGTGGATAGACCGATACAATGGAGTGGTAGTATATTGTTTTACTGCGTATGTCAGTTGGAAAAATATAGGCCTACATAATTTCTGTCTGCGGACATTGACATAGTTAATTGTGTCTTATGAATCAAGCCAATATCACGCCTTTTCAATTTCTAGTAGATGTTATGTAAAAGTCTCTGACTAAAATGGTCGAGTCGGATTATTAAGCTTCTAGTGTAAAGGGTAATTGCTAAAATCCAGTCTAAGAAATGTTAAAAATGTCGGATTCAGGTTTTGGAGAAGGGCCTAAGGTCAATCCCTGTAGATCTTCTAATGTACATTGGCTTGAAATAGTTTAGTATATACAGATCTTTCTTGATTCTTACACCTTACGAAACCGTCAAGTATTTGTTCTGAAGCACACTAAAACATTGCTAGTTTACTTTTTAAAGGTGTGTCTTGATGCCAAGGTCGATTATTCTAATGCGTTTTTAAAAAATGATATCAGTTGTTTGAAAATGTTGCTGATAAGTAAAAGAACCGCCTTTTAAGTTGAGACGAAAAGGACAAATTTCATTTACATTTTAACTGCAGCATCCATCAATGAGTTTAATTTCAAAATTAAATATAGATCTATGTCTCTTAAACGGCGCAAAACTTTGGTTTGAAATTTTCAGATTTTCATAAGAAATTCAGTTCATTCAGATAAAAGTAAAGGTGAAATTTATGAGAAATTATATGTGAAATGTCTCTGTAATGAAAATCGTTTGGATAGTTTGGAATATATATTTCGATAGTTCAACACAAAAGAGTTTCGGAATCATGTATCCGATTTTATCCAGAAAAAAAACCAAACATACAGTGTTTTTGGGTTAGATATTGCACCCACACATACAGAAAAACAGTTTCACCCAGCTGTACACCGGGTTAGTTTCGGTTTGCACACAACTGTACAGCATGCGAATTTTCAAAGTGTAATTACAACAAATGTAGACTACACAGACGATCTATCGAAACATTTCAGGTAAGAATATCAATTTCCCCACCCATCTAGCCCCGTGTCGTTGACAGGAAGCTTAGGAATTCGGAAATACAGACCGATTTTTCAAAATCTATCGCTTCGGATTTCAAGGTCAACACGACATTGTGTTCATTCAAACATTACAGTCAAACGAGTCAAATTCGTAAAAAGGGGGGCTATATTTATTGGTTCTCCAACCAATTGACTTCACGCTGATATCCATCAAGTTGCATGAAAATACATATTCAATAGTATGTGACCAAAAATACACGACACCTACCTTCTACAGAAATCCCGTCCGCCATTTTTATTTTGACTTCGGATAACCCAGCTAACTATACATACAGTAGTTTCCATACAGTGTGTACTGAATTACAAAACTTTGGACACGTCCGGTCGTATGTGTTGCTGCTGTTGCCGACAAAGTGAATGTTGGTAAGAATGAACTACAGTATAGTCAAAAAAATATTAAAGCTTAATGAGAAAATGTTTTCCCCTAGTGTCGGCAAAACAGGGTTTTATTTTGGAAAGGGGTAAATAACGTTTCTCTTTTATAATGTTGGTGCACATGGCCAAGTATTTTCTGACATTTCTCGCAGTGCGTTAACAACCAGAAATTCTCTTAAAAATGTTATCAAAAAGCCCAAATTCCCGCGATAGATCTGTTTGTCTAGCAAAAATCCTGCAAGAATTAGAAAGTAAATGGGTTTTGTAATTGTCTTTGTCATGAATAAGACATTTAAAGGCAGTTCATGGATGTTTAAAAATTGTAAACATTTACTTAGAAACTCAACTACAAATTTATTTCGATGTTTCTCTATGAAAAGCGACGATATAATATATGATAACAAAATATTTTTCTCTTATGTAAGCATCCTATATTCCTGCGAGAGATCTGTTTGTCTAGCAAGAATCCTGCTCAAACTAAAACGTTCATGGGTATTGAACAGTCTTGTAAAGATATTTGACATGAATAAGACATTTAAACGCAGATCATGAATACTTAAAAAATCGTCGCGTTTCTTGGAAACTCAACTACGGCTTTTTTATGAGTTTTTTGAAGAAAGGTGCCAAATTTGAATGTTTTCTTACAAAGTATTTTTTTCATATATAAGCACTTTATAATCCAAACATGCCAAATTCTCGCGTTCTGTTTTTCTAGCACGAATTCTACCCAAACTAGAACGTTATTGCTCTCTGAACAATTTAGTGAAGACGTTTATCTCGAATAAAATTAATAATCTAATCGCAATGAAAAATACTTTTTATCGTCACTTTTCTTTGAAAGCTTTGTAATAACAGGTTTTAAATCTCTATTTACGAGGTTTTAGATGAAAAAGCGACGATGTATATTTTGAAAAAAAAGATAGTTATTCTGATAAGTATTCGATTTATATAATCCAAACAGCCATAATTCCCTCAAGGGTTCTGTTTGTCTAGCTTAAATCCTGCCAGAACTAGAACGTTTAATGGTTGCTTAAGACTTTTGTAAACGCAACAAGAAACGTATTATGACCTTTCTTCAGCATCCTCGTAATTATAGTTTCAAACAAGCTGTATGTACGCGTTTTTGGAAGAAAAGTGATAATAGTTTTTTTTTTATAAAGTAGGGGTTTTCGTGTTATGTAAGAAGTTTATGATACAAAAAGCCCAAACTCCTGCGAGAGATCTGTTTGTCTAGCAGGAATCCTGCCAAAACTAGAACGTTTAATGGTTATTAAACAGTTTTGTAAATGCTTTTGTCATATAAGACGTTTAAACGCAACAAAAATACCTAAACATGTCGTCGTCGATTTTCTTAAAAATATCCTAACTACAGCTTTTCATAAGCTTGTAGTAACTAGTTTTGGGGGATTTTTTTAGAAAACAGAATCGAAACAGACAAAGTTTCCGCGATAGCTCTGTATGTTTCGCTGTATGATTTGTATGGATCCTGTCAAAACTACAGCGTGTAAGAGGCAATGTTCCAGTTATTCGGAACACTCGGTCGTTTCTGTAGAAAATTCAATGTTTCGCACCATATATGTTTCGCTACCAGGTTTTCTACAAAATGACATGTCTTTACTATTACCATTGTTCGACTGTTGGAGCGTATTTTGTAATGTCAAACTGCTTTTTTTTTTCAAGATCGAAAGCAGTGATTTAGAGCAAGACTGTTGTAAGTGTGTTGCACTTACCACTGTTTTGCGTCATTTTATTTATGTGTAGATGATAAAAAATGCTGCTATTCACTTAAAGGGACATAACTTTCTGACTTCATTTTTGAAAAGTATGTCTTGATGCAAAGATTGTCTATTCTAATGCGTAGAAATGCTATCAATTTTTTGAAGTTGTTATTTATAAGCGACAAATTCGCCTTTAAAGTTTAGACAAAAATGACAAATTCCTTAGAAATCTGAACTGTTGTCCACAACAATTTGTTTCATTTTAGCACAAAAATATATATTTCTCGTAAACTTTTCCATATTTTGGTTTGAAATTTCTGAATTTTCAAAAGAAAATCTGCTCTTTCAGATATAAGTAAAAGAAAAAATTATGAAAAATAAATGTGAAATGTCACTTTAAAAGCGCGATGATCAGTTTTTACCAGAACGTGCTGCGTAATACATCGAGGAAGTTTTATCAAATTGTATTATGACGAACTTGATAATTTTACAAAAAAGTGCAATTTTTTACATTAATTTAGTTTAGTTTAGTTTTTTCATGACATTTGAAAGGGACAAAAATGTCACTTTTTTAATATGTATAGGTATACCATACGATTGCTGATAAAGTCCAAAACAAGATCAATCTTCAATGATCATTCATTTTTATTTCATTTTTCCGTTGGTAATAACTCGTTCTTTCGACAGAAAAAGATATAATTAAATTCTATAGCTCGGAAAAGTAATACTGGAGCATTGTCCATTTATGTTTATTATTTTGTAAAGCATTTATTATGAAATAGTTATTTAAACATAACAATAATACCAAAAAGCAAAATGATTGAATAGAATATGTGAATAATATTTTGAGGCGAAAGGAGCAAATGCTGATCATCAATATTTTCTTCTTTTTCATCAATAATTCCCAAACCTTTTATAATAGGGACTAACACCATTCAAAACCAAAACGTGCAGTAAGATATTGGAAAGTCAAAACTAAGTCTTAATTAGTTTGATGAAACAGGTCCCAGGTCTTGGTTTGGGAAAGGTTTCACATTTCGTGTTGCGTGCATATGTGCGCCCGTCCGTTGAATTCTACTGGACATAAACATCTGCAGGTATAAGTGATTGTCAAGATAAATTCTCACAATAATTGTCATTAATGGGTAAATATGCCTAGAAGCTGACACTTCTTATTTTTCAAAGATGTATGTTGACAACAAGCATTTGTTCGTAGTTCGTATTTGTGACCCGTCGCGCTAAAAGGGACCTTATCGGGTGTGTGAAAAATATCGACCCTAGTCAGTCTGCGCAGTCCGCGCAGCCAGACTAGGGCCGACACTTTTCACTTTTATGTAAATTTCTAAATCCAGAATGTTTTTCCTACATTACTATATGCTCAATTTTCGCATACAGTATCTGGTTGACTTGTACCGAGTCTGACAAGTTTGTTAAAATTTGAATTTTTTGAGTTTGGATAAGGTCTCTTTTAGCATGACGGGTCACATTTGTATAGATCTCCAACCTAGTCCCGCATATTGACTGTTTTTACGTCCCAAAGGATGAAAGTTTTGAAAACATAGTAGAAAATGAAGAAATTTCATGTCACAAGCAATCTCTCTTTTTCTCATAATATTTCATACACAAAAATACACACATAGAAAATTGAATTTCATTCATTTGATTGTCGTCTGCAGCATATTTGAATTTTGGCCAGTTCAAATTGTTGCCGTTCGGTAATAGGTTAAATGGAGGTGCATATCCCTACGCACGTTGATCTAGATCAAATTGATCTCAAAAGTCACAGGAGGCATTTGCCCATATTTTCTCAAATCTACATTCATACAAAGCATAATTTCCAATAGTATGACAAAACAATGTTATAAATTTGTGATTCTGTAATTGACCAAACGCCAATCACAGATCGCTCCGCCTAACATAGAATTTAGTACAAACAATGGACATGTGTTCGTTTATAGGGAACGATTTTATCCATTTAATCGTGAAGTAAATTCGGACAAACAAAATAGTATTTCGTAGGTGTTGTTATAAAATCTCGTAACTACGGCTTGGTTCAAGCCGTAGTTACGAGATTTTATTTAAAACTCGTTATTATTTAAGTCCTGATTTTATTACGAAATGCACTACTTTGGTCTCATTTTTGCGGGAATTCACCGGGATAACTACTGGGGAAAAGACCCATCGAAAAGATAAACGAACAAAAATTCAATTTTGTTTATTTTATTGACTAAATAATATAATTGATGATTTCAGTGAAAGCAAACCTCGTAAATTTACGAAGAGAATATATTTTGTCAAATACTTGGAACAAATATGCATCAAAATCTCAAAAAATCAAACCTCGTAAGTTTACGAGGTTTGTATAATAATACCGGAAAATTGAGAAGCTGAATCTATCATTTGTTGGATATGTACAGAGGATTTCTTTTCTTACAAATAGAATTATCTCATATTCAAACCTCGTAAATTTACGAGGTTTGCACATACTATTCAAATACTGAGACGGCTGTAGCTATCACGCGTGAACTATTTTCAAAACGTTTTATCATAAAAACAACTAGAATGATCTGATATTTAATCATAAAACTTCGTAAATTTACGATGTTTGCAGACAATACGAAAAATTGTGAAATCTATTTGATCATAAAACGGAAACAAAAAAAATGAGACGACAATTCTGCGTTGAAATTTCCACAAAATAAAACATTCTAAGATTGCTGTGATAACTTATTATTCTATAACATCAAACCTCGTAAATTTACGAGGTTTTCAATACTATGCAAATACTGAGACAGCAGTAGCTTTCATGTTTGAAATATTTTCAAAACGTTTTAAACTATCACAAAAACAACTAGAATTATCTGATCTATAATCATCAAACTTCGTAAATTTACGAGGTTTTTAGACCATACGAAAAATTGTGAAAACGATTTGATCATAAAACGGAAACATTTCTATGAATTTCTAAATCACAAAAACCTCGTAAATTTACGAGGTATGCATGAAAAGTCGAAAATTGAGACGACCATTCTGTGTTGAAACTGCCAAAAAATACCTCATTCTAAGATTGCTGAGATAATTATATTATTCTATAACATCAAACCTCGTAAATTTACGAGGTTTGCACATACTATGCAAATACTGAGCCATCAGTAGCTATCCTTTGTGGAATATTTTCAAACTGATTTTATCTATCATAAAAATTACTAGAATGGTGTGATCTTTGATGATCAAACTTCGTAAATTTACGAGGTTTGAAGGCAAAACCAAAAATTTGATTTCAATTTGATCATTAAAATGTAACATATTTAGGAATTTTTAAATCACAAAACCTCGTAAATTTACGAGGTATGTACATGAATCGCCGAAAAACTGAGACAAAAATTCTGCGTTGAAACTGCCAAAAATTCGTTTTAAGAATGTTGAGATAATTATATTATATGAAATCAAACCTCGTAAATTTACGAGGTTTTCACATACAATTGAAAATGGCCCACCAGTAGCTATCCTGTGTGGAATATTTTCATAAAAAATATATATCATGAAGAAAAAAAACTAAAATTGTGTGATCTATAATCATCTAACTTTGTAAATTCATGTGGTTTGCAGGCAGTATAAAAAAGTGAAAACAATTTGATCATAATGAAGAAACATATTTAAGAATTTCTAAATCACCAGAACTCGTAAATTTAATACGAGGTATGCATGAATCGCCGAAAAACTGAAGCGACAGTTCGTCATTGAAACTGTAAAAAAATACGACATACATTTTAATATTGTTGAGATAATTATATTATTCTATAACAGCAAACCCCGTTAATTTACCTTGTTTTCAGATACTTCTAGGTTTTTGAGAATGATTTGATTGAGGGAAAAAAAGCTAGACCTCGAAAAGATACGATGCATGCACATTAGATCAAGTTCAATAACATGTTAGATGAAAACAAAGTTCATAAAATGAGAACACTGGCATTTCAAAATGAACCGGGTATTTACGATGTTTGTTCATATGATAATTCGAACAAGAGCCGTCATATACAGATTATGCTCCCCGAATAAGTGTTTGTTACAAAATAAAAACTATCATACATTAAGCCCCCTTTTCACATGACAGCTTTTTTGTACACACATTATTTATAGAATATGGTCTAGAACATCCTTTTTATTACATGAGTACATAATCTCATTAAATTCTGCTCATTAGATGAAGAGAAATAAGAGAAAAACTCATTTTTACACTAAGGCCACTAAGGCCCCTTTTTCCATGACGCAGCCTTAAATTCACAAACGGAGAATAAGCTCACTAGGTATTGACCCAGGGAATTCACCTGTGAAGTTTCATTGAATTTGGTCCAATGGTTGCTGAGATCTGGCCGTGGATGGACGGATGGACACACGGACAGCGTGGCGACTATATGCTCCACCGAAATTTTTTCGGGGAGCATAAAAACCGAAACATTTTTTTTTTCGGTTAAATATGTCCAAAATACACTTCAGAATAGTCGTAGTATGCTGACTGTTATATGTCATTTGTACATTAAAAGAAATGTTTAACATCGATACTTTTTAAATTCATCTACTCCTTTCAAAAATATGTATTGGAAATGTCACGACCAGGTGTTATGTCGTTTGGGAAATGGTTACACCACCAAACTACGAATTACGAAGTTTGGGGACTTCGAATTCCGAAGTTAGAGAGTACACTACTGTTTGAAAACTGAGAACGGTTTGTTCATAAAATGAAGACAATTTCCAAAAATGTTGACTTGTACATATAAGTAATGTCATCAAATTACTTGTGAACTCACATAATTTACATCAAGCTGTAGGGAACTGACTACTACAGCTAAATGAGCTGTGAGGAGCATTCAAATGTATATGAAAATGCCTGTTGCACAATATTTGACCCAAACTATGCTTCAAATTGAAAGAAAGATACAAAGTTCTTCAACCCTTTCTCAAACTAGACCTAGTTTTTGACATCCCTTGAATGTAAATTTGGTCAGAAAACCGAGGCAAAAAAGGAAAATGTTGATTACCATTATATTTTCTCCTTTTTTGTCTAAATACACTCTGTGATTTTTTTTAAACAACCCCTATAATTATCAAAATTCAATTTGACGTCTGCACCAGCTTTTCGATTGAATACATAAACAAATGAAAATTAATAATTCGCTTCGGAAGAAGCATCAAGACCCTAAAAATATTACATACTATTATACTTTAGAAAATTGTGCACCAGGCATTAAAGTGACAATCCACAATTATTTTTACATAAATTTTACTTTTATTCTATCTGACAGAGCATATTTTCTTATGAAAATTCTGAAAAATTCAAGCCGAAATATTGAACCGTTTACGAGAAATATACATTTTTGTGCTAAAATTAAACAAATTGTTGTGGACAGCAGTTCAGATTTATATAGAATTTGTCATTTCTGTCTCAATTTTAAAGGCGTATTTTCCGCTCGTAAATAACAACTTAAAAAAACTGATAGCATTTCTACACATTAGAATAGACCATCTTTGCATCAAGACATACTTTTAAAAAATGAAATAAATGTGAAATGTCACTTTAAGATAAGTTACAGATTTTGCAAAACGAAGTCACCTAGATCCAATACTAATGCATGTAACAGTTAACAAGATCTGGGTTTGAAGTCGCTGATAGTGAAGACTTGAGAAAATATTGA
Source organism: Fragum sueziense (assembly GCA_963680895.1). NCBI lineage: Eukaryota > Metazoa > Mollusca > Bivalvia > Cardiida > Cardiidae > Fragum > Fragum sueziense. The sequence continues at coordinate 30,509,577 of OY804609.1, read as the reverse complement.
GACGAGAGAAGAAATAATATTCAGCATTTTCTCATTTTGCTTCAATGTAATCTTAGTTAAACTCATAACCCTTTTTTATACATCAATTTTGTGATCTGCAGTAGCTTTTTAATAGAAGCGGTCTATTTTTGTCGTGTGGTAAAGGGTGAAATGCCCATAATAAAAACATATTTCAACAAGCTGGCATGTATTATACTGTATAACTTGTATTGTCATATTTGATATCATAATGGGTCCGTTTTTGTGTGTGTGTGTGTGTGTGTGTGTGTGTGTGTGTGTGTGTGTGTGTGTGTGTGTGTGTGTGTGTGTGTGTGTGTGTGTGTGTGTGTGTGTGTGTGTGTGTGTGTGTGTGTGTGTGTGTGTGTGTGTGTGTGTGTGTGTGTGTGTGTGTGTGTGTGTGTGTGTGTGTGTGTGTGTGTGTGTGTGTGTGTGTGTGTGTGTGTGTGTGTGTGTGTGTGTGTGTGTGTGTGTGTGTGTGTGTGTGTGTGTGTGTGTGTGTGTGTGTGTGTGTGTGTGTGTGTGTGTGTGTGTGTGTGTGTGTGTGTGTGTTTTTTAAGTAAGTTCCAATTATTGTTCCCTTCATCGCTTTTCTTCTACAACTAACATTTAGATTCACGAAATATGTACGTTGTCCAAACGATATCTGATTTACGGTAGTTGAAAACCATTTTCACACACCCTGGTAAGCTGTTTTGTACATGCGACGTCTACACTAATGATTAGCAATCCCTTCCTGAAAAAGCACATATCGTCGGTGTAAATGAAAACATCGTATGTCGATTTTTGCGATTTTAAAAATGTATAAACGTGTATGTCCCTTTAAGACAATTTATGCAGGTTTTGTGATATTTTAACTTGTCAGTATCAATGAGACATTATGTCCGAACAACATGTCCGAATTTCAAGTAAAACCCTCGAGTTTCGGAAAAGTAATAAAATTTTATTTCTCCCTCTCTAAGATTTTCTTAAAAAAAACCGAGATGCCAGGTTTTCCACTAACTCCGACGATATTCTTGCTGGTTAATGTTAAAAACAAATTATTTTTTAGCATTTCCCAAACGATAACTCAACTTTGAAATATGTTGCAGACGACAAGGTTAACAAAATGCAAAATAATGTTAATAATGATATACAACATTTTACCCCTTTCCCAAACAAGACCTGGTTTTGACGCCCCTGAATAAATAAGCTAGTGAAAACATGAGACAAAAGAAGAAAATGCGGCATTTTCTCCTTCTGTCTCAATATTTTCAGTGCTATATTGAGAGAATTCGATATATACACAAATCTTATCTTCAATAACCTCCATTTTGTCATCTGCAGCTGGTTTCAAAATGTTGTATGGGAAATGGTTAAAGAAATGGATAATACCTGAACAATGATGGAAAGGGATAGGGTTCTACACACAAGAAATGCCGCTATAGTAAGTTATAATGGACATGCATCCTTATCAAATTGAAGTTTTTAACTATCAAAACAAAGTTTATGGAGAAACCGGGGTTTTCCCTTATCTGTCTAGATATAGAATCTAGATGCGTCTCTTTCTGGGTAAAAAAAATGTAATTGGTGCACATAATTCACTCAGATGGAAAAGAAATATAAAAGGTATCTTAATCAAATGCGGTTTGGTCTGCGGTTTGGTCACCATATTGAACAACCAAATGTTTCCTAACTAAAAATGGTTAGAACTCACTGTAAAACAAAAGCTTAAAGACATCTTTATAATTATTAATTTTTGGTAAAGTGTCTTAGAAAGTAACGACAGCTATCACACTTATAAATTGATAAAAAGGAAAGTTGGACAAGAGAAATGCTTAATTGAAGCTCCCCTGCACTCTTGAAATAACTGATTAAAGGACCTCTATTGATAAGGCGAGAAATCTCCCTAAAAGGCCGAAATGGAAAAGTCAAACTTCAAAACATGCAAATTGATAATTATTTCGAGCTATATTGTTAGATATATACCTAAATCATATGAAAACTGATTTTGTACAACCAAAACGATTCGACATGTACAGATAACTCTTGGTTTCTGTACCTACCCCGAAAATTACATTTTCTTACCCCACCGGTATTCATTTAACCATAATTAAATTTTCTGTGGTTTTATTAGCAAGATTGTTTCTGTAAATGTAATGGCAATTGGTGTTGAAATTACAAACCAGTTTTCGTTTTGTCCTTAATGAGCATGCGCATCATTGAAAAGAGTTTAAAGGCCGAATCTTCCCGCCAAAAATATGGCAATTGGTATACGAATACTATCTTTAGTATAAAAGTACGTTCCACCCCGTGACCCAGGAAATCCTTTTTACCAAGGAAGCCTATGGTCAAGTTACCCAACATATGTCAATGGGAAGCTGGGTTAAGGGGTGGAACGATTTTCGCTAGCCTAGAGAAGGTAGGTATTCCTCGGTTTTCGGAGGGAAAGTGCGCTTTTAAAGCTGTTTCAATGATGCACATACACAAAACGAACAAAACCAAAGCTGGCAAATGATGTCAACATCATTTATCCTTGTATCTGTAGAAAATAAATTGCAAAAAAACCAAAAGCAACTTCATTTTACCTCTATATATACCGGTAGTGAAAGAAAATGAAACCATTCAGGTGGGTACTAAAAACAGAAGTTATCTGCACCTATTGAACTTTTTAAATGACACAATTTCGTTATTCATTTCATTTATTTATCTAACTTACCATAAAGCTTAATTTTTTCTCAATTTGTAAGTTTTGGAAATAGACTCATCGAACTGAGCCTTTTAGGGAGATTTCTCGCCTTATCCATAGAGGTCCTTTCGAACCAATAATCATAAATTACCCATTGAAGTAGGAAGACGGTCTAATATTGAAATAAGAGAAAGAACTTGTAATCTATGTAATAATTCCATTGGCGACGAATACCACACTATGCCTTTGAATGTGATCACCACTATGCCTTTGAATGTAACATTTTCAAAAATGCCAGAAAAACTTTTTTACCAACTAAATGAAAGTTAGGTGCTCCTCTCTACAGAAACCATCGAGAGAAACGAAGAAAATGCTGATACCAGCACTTTCTTCCATTCTATCGATGGTTCACAAACAAATGACGTCAAAACAAGCCAATCGTTAAAAAGAAAGGGTTAAACAGCAATTTGTCGTTGTCATTACAATAATTCGTATCTCGTTTTTTGAAAATTGTAAAGGGGAAGGAAAAAGGCGTAATAACTTTTCCCAAACTGAAAGGTTTTGACTTGAAATTTGGACATATCGTTCACGAGTACTGTGTCATTATATTGGTCCGTAAAAATATATCTAAACTTGCAAGAATTGTCTTTAACCCATTACCACACAGTGACTCTTTTTGACTCCCCACAAGAAATTGGCTTGGGAAAACATTGTGGAAAATGAAGAAATGTCTGACCTTCTCTGCTTCAAACCGAATTCAAATTGGTCAAGTATTAACAAATTTTATTGATGATTTTCTGAAATTCCGAGTCACGCGATTAACCACCGTGTTTTATAGACAGCTAGAGTATATAACCTCTCTGTATTTGGGATACATGCTCAGAATACTAACTTGATAGATGGAACGAAAGTTTTACGACAAAAGTGCAATTTGTGCTAATGTTTTAACATAACGTCGTTATAAATGCAAAACCTCGTATCTTGTTTTAGGAAAATTATGAAGGGAAGAGGATAAAAGAAATAAACTTTCCCAAACTAAAATGTTTTACTTGAAATTAGGACACATTGTTCATAAATGATTTGTCATTAATACTGATCAGTTAAAATATCTCAAAACCTGCAAGAATTGTCTTTAACTGGGCACAAAAGTTTGTACTTTGAAAATCGCAAGAATCGACATACGAGGTTTTGCATTTACACCGACGATAAGCCAGAGTCAAATTGGGGATCAAACACCGGTGTCAAAATTAATCTAATGAATTTATGTATAATATATAACAAAGACATTTGTGCAAAGATAATACAAAGTGGTTATCAGTATTTTCCTGATTTTTCTAAAAACGTTTTTTTTTTATTTGGGCACGCTATTAAAGTCATGTCTTGTTTGGAAAAATATTAAAATTCGTGTCAGTTTGAGAAGAAAGAAAAGAATTTTTAACTCTTTCACAAACGGCGAATTTTAAGGGTGGTCAAATTCGAAAGCTACTGCAGAAGACAAAACAAATGTTGCGTAAGAATGGAATTGAGCTCAAAATAACTGAGTAAATCTTGAGGCAAAAGGAGAAAGTGCTGATTATCAGCACTTTCTTCTTTTGTCACAATATTTTCCCAAGCCAATTCTAATAGGGACGTCAAAACCAGGTCTTGTTTTGGAAAGGGTTAATTAAAAGAGTGTTGTAACTTTCTCATTTTTCAATTAAATTTTAGATCTAGCAAAAAAAAAAAAAAAAAAAAAAAAAAAAAAAAACAGAAAGGCATCAACAATGAATTTTGATTGTTTCAAAACTTTTTTTTCTTTTCAGTCGACTGATCAATGTAAATAAACCAAAAGATAAATACCTCGGCAAATTCCGTCTGCCTGTAAACAGTAGCCATATGATAGTGAAATCACGGTTACACAAGAAAATGTGTAATCGGCTGTGTAACACGTGGCTCCCTTTTGCCTACTGATTGAAATGCCGCGGTCTTCAGTCTAACCCAGAACACCCCTTTACACCTGTCTGAAACAAGCGGCGTTTAGTTACGAGACCCTTTTAAGTTTACATTTACATTAATCTTGTCTAGTGAAAATCGCCCAGTTCATTACTTACATGTTGTGAAGGTCTATACTTTCGTTACAGATCGATTTTTAAAAAATGAAATAAAGACTGTCGTCGATGTTTGTAATTAGGCAGTTTTGATATAATACTTAGTAGGACAAAAGCCCACTCCTTATAAATTAATTCATTTAGTTTGTTTTAATCAAAATTAATGTTTTGATTGTTTCTTATGTGCATTACAATCTATATTATTTAATTAATTTATAAACACCTAATGATGTATCAACACCAAACAAATAATGAAAACACATAGATGAGTGATTATAACAGTGACTTTATATTTTGAATCAATATGCTAAAATTAAATGAATAAAATGAATCAAATAACAGGGCTTTTTCAGGATGGATTGGGGGAATATCCTAGCTTGGGGTAAAATTGTAAAACATAGAAAAAGTACATTTTATAGGCTAAACCCCTCTTACACCCACTCCTGTAGACTTGAGAACAAGCAGGGCTAGTTTGTAAAGCTGCAGAAAGTGAGGAAAAGCTTTCCTTGTTCTTTTATTTGGGTTTTTAGTGTGATTTTTGAAAATATATCTTGGGGAAAATTTTATTTTTAGGGGGAAAAAATCATTATTTCTGTAGGGGAAGACGCTGGAAACCAGTGTCACTTTCTTAAGGGGAAAAACCCCTGAATAAGCAACAAAGTATAAATGTTATCGTAAGAAATGAATTGCGAAGAAAATTGACTTTTTCCATCAATTGTGTTTTTCCATTAGTTACAATAAGGAGTGGGTTTTTGTCAAGTGGGCTCATGTTCAGTCGGCTTTTGAATCTCCCCCCCCCCCCCCCCATTTATATGTTTGAAAGCCGTTTGGACACCCTTCACAGAAATTGTTGATCCGCAAATGCCACTGTGTTGTAAGTTGTACGTTAGATTTGTGTAGTTTGTACGGAAGTTTTGAGTGGTCAATCAAAGATGGCGTCGGGGGAAAATCGTTAGAGGTAGGTGTCTTAGTTTTTCGTCGATAATTTCCTTAAATGGCCGTATCTTGTCTTGATACTGATATCATTGCACAGGAGAAATGTATACCTATTCACGGTGCTATATAGCCAGGTACCAGTGTTGTCCTATCGTACTCAGTCGTTGTGCAAAGACAGCCCAACACGGAAAACTTTTTTCGACGCGAGAAAGTTGCCCTTTTAAGGATGATTACATAGTAAACAGCGAACTAGGGAACAAACTATTGCTCTAACTTGGATGTTTTTAACATGCTCTTTTCTATGGTTACCGTTATTTTACACACAAATGTCTAGAATGACCACAAACGCTGTGTTTACTAAATGGCCAAACAACGGTGTAGTCACAGTGAAAATATGCAGACACAACGGTGCAGTTTCTGTGTTATCTGTACGGTGTAGTTATTATTTTCACAACAAATTGTGAACGGTGTAGACTTGGTATGTTGTATAGGGCGAACTAGCTCTAACAGATAGCAGATCATCTGTTTTATCTCCCTCAAATACTTTGGTCTTAGAAAACTCAGATGAAAATGCCGCCATCCTCAAAGTAAATGAAAACAAAAGTTAAGAAAATATGTTTTCTCTTTTCTTCATTCTCCTAAGCCTTAAACAGTTCAATGTATGTTTGATTTAATTTTCGGGAGACATTTTTGTTATTTGTGATTGAATAAACATCTGACGGAAATGATAATCAAAAGGAATACCATCACAAAATATCAAATAAGACATACGATAACCGTCATTTTGAAGCCATGTTAAGTGCAACGGCAAATTTCTTGTTCATCCGTTCATTTGATTTGTAGATTCGAAATTTCGGCTCTGACTTTGAATTTTTCTTTGTAACTGTTTTAATTGGTTATTACAATCAATTATTGTAATTAATGAAATGATTTCAACTCATGGAGTATGATAATTATTGATCGAAATGTATCTTGTTTTCAAATTGACCCCTCATTGAAAAGTCTGATTTTACCCAAAATAAAGGATTCAATCAACAAAACATAAATTATAAATAACAAAACATAAATTATAAATTTGTGTCATAAACATTTGGGCCTTTTTTTCGTCTTGTTCGACTTAAGTAAATAAGTCTTGAAAATAGAATTCTGGAACTGCAAAATTCATTTTGGAATTTCATACGTAATGAACTTCTTCTTCAGGACTGACATTTTTCTGACCAAGATTTTTTGGGGTCACTCATAAAATGTAACCATTTGCAATGAAAAAGACAATATTCTATTCGCCAAAACCGTTTGACTATTGGAGTAAAACGCATTGAAGTACTACCAAGACAGTGTAACTTACACACATCCATAAATAAATGAAATGCAATGTTTTCCATCGAGAGCCGACCTTCATTGACCAAAATAAACAAATACCAAGTTGATCAACGCTTCTCAATGACTTAATCACATCTGGGAACAAACTGTTCATTTCAGCCATTGTTTTCATGTTCTCGTGGGGAAAGAGAAGAGACCCTATCCGTTTCATCTGTTATAGCACGTCCAATGGAAATATCAGGAATTAAGGTCGGGGCTTTTTGAACGACTTTATGGGGTGTTGAACTTCGTCATTTTTTATGTTCAGGACTCATGCATTCAAAACCGTAGATATCATCGATAGAAAGAATCTTGTTAACTCCAAAATCCTTTTTTCTACGTCGATGAGGTCTATCTTGTGTATTCTATGCTCGCAAATGGGGATGATGTCCTAGTCTGACTTCTTGATAATATCAGGAATAATACTAAAGTTCAGAGTTTTCAAATCTTTTTGACCTGTCTGATCATTGATCTCCCCCGCCCTGCGCACTTTTAATATCTGACTGGAATGGTCCTGTTCCGAATGCTTCACAACATTTTCGAAACTCACTTCGAAATGACAGTAGTAATAGGTGAACAGCATGGAACTGAAAATAAAGAAAAAAATAAAACGGACGCCAGCAGATTCTTGGTAATTTGTACTATTTGACCCTTACGGAATTGCTTTGACAAATAGCAAGGAAACTAGATTCTGATATATTTTGATTAAAGTATATTTTGTAGACATATTGTCACCTTCTTTGCTGCAAAGCATTTACAAGTTAGTCACATAAAAAATTATTAACATAATTGTTGAAGAATTTCGGTAGTAATTGTAAAACATGATTCTCAGCCGTGAAAACGTTATCATTAAACATAAAAATATTATCATTCCAGAAATGATAAGTTCTGTATTACTTCAAGTCTACACCGTTCACAATTGCATTATGTCTACACCGTTCACAATTTGTTATGAAAATATAACCACACCGTACATAAAACACAGAAACTGCACCGTTGTGTCTGCATATTTTCACTCTGACTACACCGTTGTCTGGCCATTTAATAAACACGGTGTTTGTGGTCATTCTAGACATTTGTGTGTAAAATAACAGTAACCATAGAAAAGAGCATGTTAAAGACATCCAAGTAAGAGCAATAGTTTGTTCCCTAGTTCGCTGATTACTATGTAATCATCCTTAAAAGGGCAACTTTCTCGCTTCGAAAAAAGTTTTCCGTGTTGGACTGTCTTTGCACAACGACTGAGTACGATAGGACAACTCTGGTACTTTGATATATAGAACCGTTGATAGGTATACATTTCCCCTGTATAATGATATCAGTATCAAGGCAAGATACGACCATTTAAGAAATTTATCAATGAAAAACTAAGACACCTACCTCTCATGCTGTATTGTTGTCGCCATCTTTGAATGACTACACAAACCTAACGTACAACTTACATCACAGTGAATGCATTCTTAACTTTTTCTTATCCGAAAATATCCAATTTGAAGTTAAATCGGACATTTATATTTCGTCGGTGTTATATTGCAAAACCTCGTATCCGCAACTCTTGTTACACAAAGTGGAGTTACGATGTTTTGCAATAACGCTGACGATTAGCCCCTTCTCAGAATACTGAAATCGTTTGGTTTTATCTGGCTTTCTAATTCTCGTGAATATTTCCCTTTTTATCAGGAGATCGCGTGTAAAGAAAAATAATTTCAGATCAACTAATAAACAGAGCATTTGATCCCAGTAGCTTTTTAATCAGAGTAAAGCAGACGGTATTTTTTATGGATTTAACTCGTTACTTAACGACAAAATTCTAGAGAAGTCCATATTCAAAGATGTGTAATAAGAAAATGAGTTTTTCTTGAAGCTCTAAACAGAAACCATTTCCGAAATAAAGAATTAGCTATCATTTGTAAGCGATTTTCTTTATTTTCTATGGTATCTAAATATGCGACATAACGTGTGAGAAGGGCATTTCTTAAATGCGTTTTGTACTTTTCCAGAAATTTAAATTATATAGGATAATTATGTTGTTTTTCAACTACTCGTACATTTAAAATATCGTTGATTAGTCTGCTAAGACTCTGTATTATCAAACAGACGGCGAAAGGGTTGGATGGGGAGATCAGTAAACCGTTGCTAAGCAACAGTCGGATACCCGATTTCACATGATCACGTGATGGTTCATGTGTAATTAACTAAGTGTTCGTGGTGTGTAAGAGATACATTGCTATGTTTGTACACAAAGTTATCGGACGTCAGTACACGAGCGTCAGGACAAACGGCTTCGGACCACGCAAATACAGGTTAGTTTAACTTTTTACATGTTTAAGTAAAAGTTGTTTAAACCTTTCCCAAACAAGACCTGATTTTGAATTCTAACAGAGTAAGATCGGGAAAACATTGAGGCAAAGGAAGAAAATGCTGATTATTAGCATTTTCTCCATTTGTCACGATATTTTCTGTGGTAGATTGCACACAAATCTGGTGACGTCTGCAGCAGCTTTCAAATAGGATAGTCTTAACATTTTCTGTTTGGGAAAGGGTTAATAATTTTAAGATCGTGAAAAAAGAGTGTTATCCGGAAGATACACATATTTTTTTTATTATACCTCGCTATATTCTCGTCCACTATACCTTTACAAAATCAATAATAACAATTAATTATGCAGACAACAGACAACAGAGATCCTGGTTATAAAATTATACCAATTTATTTTTTCCAGAAATTATTGATTTTGACATTTCACACAGAGAACATTAAGAAAAAGCACGAGAAAGCGAACACTTGAAGTCTTCTATTTCCCAAACAAGGCTGGAATTTGGCGCCTCAAAAGGAAGAGGTCAGAAAACACTAAATGAAGAGAAGAAATGTTGAAAATTTGTATTTGTAACAGCTTTTTTGACCACTCAAAATAATGGCTTAAGAAAACATTTTGGGAAATAAATAAATTTTAACAAGCAATGTCTTCATTTTCCACAATGTTTCCTACTCATTGATTCGGTCGGCACAATCCCGTCAGCCAATCAAAAACGTCTTCAGTCGACCTGCATTCATTCGGTGGAGGTGAAAGCTTCGGTCTTTTTCCTTAAAGCATTACCAACTTTCAGCATTAATATCTCGACGACTACGCAAAATTATTAAAAATGCGTTGGTAGTTAGAAAGTTTAAATCACATTCTTTAGAGAAAGAGTTTTGTTTGTGAATACGGGTTTTTCAAATAATTATCTCCCTTGCGAATTTCTTAGTTAAAAAATCGATAAATTATCTCCCTTTGTCGGCGAGGGGGCATAGGTAAATTATCGCTCTTATTTGTTTGTAAAAAGCCCATTTCAAAATCCTGATTATTTACCCATTTAAACAGGATTTTCTGTACAATTTTTTGCGAAATGAAGCTTTAATATCTAAAAATGCCAAAACCAATCGAGTTTGCGAATTTTCAGGCGAAGAATTAGTAAAGAAGAAGCATTTCTATACAGTGGTGCACATCTTTACGGGACACAATTGCACTTAGTGGAAATAAACAAATATCGCTCTCGTTTCTTTGCTAAAGGCGTCTTACAAAATCGGGTTTATTTATTGATAGATGCTTGATTCTTTTATCTTAATCATTTTGAAATTAAAATTTAAGACGCGTAGCCTCAAAAGTAACATGTTTCGGGTATTTTTCATGCGAATGGTTAGAGAAAAAGACGCCTGACGGGACACGGTTTGAAGCATTGGACATTATAAAACGAAATAAATTATTTAAATATTCTATCGGTTTCTTTTTATTTGATTAATATTATATTCACAGAGTTGTCACGTAGTTAGTTGATCTGTCTTCCAACGCACTTATAACTTATTAGTCGCTTTTTTTCATTTTGAACAAATATTTTAAACAATGTACAAATATTTTACTTACAATTATAAGATTCAAAATCAAATTTAGATGTAGATAATTTCGTTTTCGTTCAAAGTTTAAGAAACTTTTGCTTGGTGAAATTCGAGCAATTAGATCTACGAATATTTAAATTTTGATTCCGAATGTAATGTTAAAAGAAAACATCTAAATATCTAGGCATTAAATTTTTCATTGTGAGGAAAAAGAAAACTTTTCTGTCAAGATGTTTTCATCCATTCATGTGTCGTATATAGTGATATATTCGAGTGTAACAGACTTAACCCTTACCCAAACAGCAAAATTTTAGGGCACTCCTGTTTAAAGTTGCTGCAGACGACAATATTGATGTTGATGAGGATTAGATTTTTGTATGATATAGCTCAGAAAATATTGAGGCAAAAGGAGAAATTGCTGGTTATAAGCAATTTCTTTTTTTTTTTTGTCTCAATGTTTTCCCAAGATATAACTATCAAGGACGTGAAAACCAGGTCTTTTTCGGAAAGGGTTAAACTCTTCTGTTTAGGAAAGGATTAAGCGTATATCACATAATTAAGCTCCCGTTTTATATATCACAAGTACCAATATGCATAACACGTGCCTACAGATGACACTTATTCAATCTACAACTGACACCCTTATAAGTAACTAAGTTTTTTATTATAGTGACATGTGTTATATAACATTTTTTACAATAAAAAGAGCAGAAAACTGAAGAAACACCCGGCCCTATGGGCCTATATGTCACCTTGACATTTCATATTTTTACTGTGAGTGACAGTCAAAATTTTGTTATAGAAAATTCTTATACGTTACATGATTTTACCACTATGATTGAAAAAAAAAGATGAATAATCATATGATGCACGCGAGTCTGACCTCACCTCATATTTTTTAAACTATAGATTTTTACATGAGTGAACAGGTATTTTTGATCGTTTTATAACATTTACAAAAAAGTAGTTCTATTACAGATGGGCTTTCTGTGAATTTCAGATAAATATTGCATGATACTTTTTTCTGAATAGTTACATTCTAAAATGAAACATTGGTGTATAACGTATTCAGCTTAGGAATGCGAGAAAAAAAATGATTAAGAAAATAGTAATCATGCCGAATTAGGTATTTCCATTTTTGATATAAAATGACTAGTCTATCTTTATTACAATCATTGTTAATTACCCGAATATTGACAGAGTGTATTTTAGACCTAACTCTTTCCCGAACTCTTTTCATACTTGAAAACTGCTGCAGACAACATAACAGATTTTGGTAAAGATAGGGTTTTTGTGCAAATTGACAAAAGAAGTATTAAGACAAAATGACGATCTACTCACCATTTTCTTCTTTTGCACATAACAAAAATCAAGTTTTCCTTTTGCAGACGTAAAAAGCAGTCTTTTACGGTAGATGTTTAAGTCCGGTACATAATACTGAATCATGAATACGTCCACCTTTTATCACCGAATATTTAGGAAAATTGAAAAAATATATGTGTTTGACAGTTTTCCCTTCTGAGTTCACATCAATTTGAAGAAATTTGTTAATCAAAGCAGCTTATTAACCCGTCACGGCTACCAATTCCTATCTAGGATTAAGTTGATTGCCCCCTCGCGTGTAAAGCCTCGTTTCCACACGGCTGACGCGCATGCGCAGCGTTATGTGAAAATCCTCTATTTTAGCGATAGATTTTGGAAATATTCTGCCTCAAAAATGGAATCCCGTAACGATAAAGACCGAGGTTGTACCCTCGATGAAAAAATGAAAGTGAGGCTATGACCGTCAGACGTCATGCCGACTGATTCAATACAGGCCTAAAAATGTAAAATTTCATTCACTTGAAATTGTTGTCTGTAACGTCTTTAAATTTGGGTCAGACTTCAGGTTTGCCGTCTGGTAATCGGTTAAGTTTGCATTCTGGGCACAATGTCTAAATTGCAAAAAATATGGTCTTCATGGGTATACATTTAAACATTTCCTTTACTGCAAATATTTAGACTGAAACAATTAGAAAAGGAGGGTGCACACGACCTCGTCAATTTCCAAAACAGGAAATGTTAATGAAATTGCATATACAATATTGAGAGAGAGAAAAAAGAAAATACTGAATTCCAGCATTGTTTCTTTCCTTTATCAATGTTTCCTGAACTGTACTAAAGAACGTCAAATAAAGGTCTTGTTAAAGGAAGCGCTTCAATGGAAACGCACTGGGTTTTAAAAGGGACATACGTGGCTATTATTAGGTTTATATTGACATGAAATATTGTTCTGATAAACTTGACCAACAATGAAAAATGCGATGTTCTATTTGCAACAATTGTCTAATTCAAAATATAACATTTTTTGAGAAAGATGAATAAATGTATTAAGAAAAATAAAATAGAATTGACAAATAATTAATCAATATATCATCGCAAAATGGTCGAAGTTTACTACGTTGTTTTTGCTTTTTCACAATAATATCGAGACAATTTCTTTGAATCAAATCTTAGCAAAGACAATTCACTTATTTTACCATTACCCAAGACAAGACCTGGTATTTACATCCTTCATTATATAAATAATACAAACGGCATTGATGATTAGCATTTTCTCCTTTTGTCTGATTATTTTCTGCGCATTATTTTACTGCAACATCTTTCAAAATGGGAAAGTCTAAATTCAGGCCGTTTGGTAAAGGACTGTTTAGTAAGATAAACAGAGCATGAGAGTGATAAGTAAAGGTGCAATATCATATTGTGCTATTGTCTTCTGTCAGATTGTCATTTCCAAAAAGGAAAAAACATCTTTTTTATGGACTGCTTAAATTTGCAAAAAAGCTTCAAACTCCATAATTGTTGTTGATAAAGACAAAAGGAGAAAACTGCTGGTAATAAGCATTTTCTTCTTTTTCCCGTATTTCAATTCTAAGGCGTTTCCAATTACGGAAGTGAAAACCAGGTCTTTCTCGGAAAAGGTTTAAGAGACTGCCATCATTAGGGTTTATTGCCAACCGTGTAACCCTTAGCCATAACAGTTTATCAAAAACATACGAATTCCAATAACTGCTGAATTATTTGTTAGCCTAACTAAAATTATATTTGGGTTTAACCCAACATTCTCTAAATGTATTTTCATGAAGAAATACGGTACGAATCTAGGCCTCGGGAATTCCGAGAAATATAATATAGAACATCTGAAGGAGTTATCGTTCGTGGCAAAACACACCAAAATCTAGGGGAATTTATTAATCAGCACACATTTTGTGATTTTCAGCAGCTTTCCAATATTGGAGCAGTCTATATTTTGCCGTTTGGGAAGAGGTTAAAGTGATATTTCTCATTCATTTGTTATAAATTTTATTTTTCTCTGAAAGAGCTAAATTTCCCATTACAATTCTGAAAATTTCAAGCCAAATTATTGAACCGTTTACGAGAAATAAATTGTTGTGGACAACAGTTCATGTTTATATGGAATTTGTCATTTATGTCTCAACTTTAACCCTCTTCAAACGGCCAGATTTAAGGATGGTCCAACTTAAAGACTGGTGTCAAAGGCAAAATGGATGTTAATAATGATTAAGTTTATGTACATTAAAAATCATAAAATATTGAAGCAAAGGAAGAAAGTGCTGATGATCAGCACTTTCTTCTTTTGTCTAAATGTTTCCCAAGTCTTTTCTACTAGGGACTTCGTAACCATGCATGTTTTGGAAAAGGTGAAAGACGTTTTTGTGGTTTCTAAATAACAACTAAAAATGATAGCATTGCTACGCACTAGAATAACTTATCTTTATATGCTTTAAAAAATGAAATTGGAATGTTATGTCCCTTTAAGCGTTCAGTGGAAAACCCGGTAGAATTGTATCATTTTCTGAAATCAACCCACGGAGTCTATTGTACTAAACCGTTAACGGACGACCGATACGTCGTTTCAGCATTTCGTCGTTGTTAGTGCAAAACCTCGTTTTTGAAAGCTTTTAATGGGTAAGGAAAAAGGTGTAATAACTTTTCCCAAATAGAAAGGTTTTGTCTGAAATTTTGACATATTGTTCATAAATATATAATGCATGGGTGAAGGTTTTCAGGCATATGCCTGAAGTTCAGGTTTTTGAGTATCCCAAAATGCCCCATTTTCTCGATTTTTACTATATAAATACAGACTTTTCCAGGTTTTCAGGTTTTTGAAAATTTTGTACTTTCACCCATGATAATGTGTCATTAATAGTGATCCGCAAAAATACCCCAAAACCTGCAGGAATCGTCTTAACTGGACACACACACACAATTTTACTTTGAAAATCGCGAAAATCGACATACGAGGTTTTGTATTTACATCAACGATTTACTCTTGTTGTCGTTATTACCTTTCTAAGTTGACTTGTCGCATGGGAAAGATTTAGAGTTGATATATACTCGACAAAACTGCTGAACGCTAACGCATCAATCAGATCTTTTATTTGTTTATATATTTTTAACGAATCTACAGAATACGTTAAAAAATTACACATGCCAACTATCACCATTTATTAAGAAGCTTGTGAAATTTCATAGTAAATGCTGCAGTCTGTTGTGATATATTTAACTTTCATTAATGATTAAGGATACCCGTTATTCTAAAATTCATAGAGGCTGAACGTTGGGTAAAATGGGAAATTCACACATAACCTTCATAACATTTTGTATTTGCCGAAATAGTTAATGTGTAGAAAAGTTACCTTCCTTAAACAAACCGACGGCTTTTGTACGTTTGAAATCCCGTACTTTATTTTATGCACATGAAGGTAATGTTACATCGCTAGTGTCGTTGGTGTCAATGCTGACAAAAAAACTCATTGGTCTACATCTTACGAACTGTATAAGATGTAGTCTTGATATTTCACACATAGACATATCTCACCAATGCCTTTCATTGGAGACCATGAAATTTGACCTTATGACCTTGACCTTGAAACGTTGACTTTCTTTAAAAACATGGGCTTACTACGTTGTCCGCGAACAGCCCTTGTTAGGTAAGATAAGGATTCGGTTTTGAGAGACTCCAATTTCACAATCAACCAGCTTTCAGAATCAATTCAAACAAAATTGATTTAAAAAAGAGCACAAGTTACGCGAGCCGAAAAGTATTTTGGTCCCCTTTTTGTACGACACGGTCGCATAAGAGAGAAAACTGACAATAGGCCTTCTTTAATGGTTGTGTGCAGAAACTTGTCGGAAAGACACATGCCAATTATAAATCTAAATCTTCGACAATAAAGAAGAGTATGCAGTTTTAAAAAGTGACGCGTTAGCAGTTTTGTCGAGTATATATCTTTTCTCCCGCGGGTCTCCCTTCTCTCCTTTCAGGAATATGGTTCACCGTTGCTGTAAAGGATCCCAACATCAAATGCTTACCAGAGCATGAAAACGGTTTTCAACTAATTCGCACTGAAAAATATAATCGAATTGACTGCTTTACATGCCCACCTTTTTATATGACAAGATACGCGTGTCAGACAGTTGAAATACCAGCTAGGGAAGCAGTGTTGGCCATACTACGACTCCGCGTAGATGATTCCGCACGCTTTCAAAACTTCCCCATGGATAAATGTCTTCAATTTTGCTACTAATTAGCGTTTTCTCAATAAGACCTGGTTTGGACGTACCTATGCTTGGGAAAATATTCATGCTAAAAGTGAAGAAGGAAATGCTTATAATAACATTTCCTCATTTTGGTTCAATATTTTCTAGGCTATATAGTACAGAAATTAAAATCTTTAACATCGTCGATTTTGTCGTTTGCAACAGCTTTTGAATTATATAACATACAAAAAGTCCATGTCTGGGAAAGGGCTTTGTGGTATTTTGAAGTAAATAGATAATAGAAAGCATATTGGGAAAAGAAGAAATTGATCCTTTTTATCATTTTCTTCTTTACACTCAATGTTTTTATACTTAACTTTTTTGCATAAACACTGTACGTTTTAGGTTTCTGTATAGCGGACGATAATCGACCTGGCAGAGCAGCCCATGCTAATCGAATGGAATGCTCTGCCAGGTGAATTCTCGTCCGCTATATATAGGTAAAATGACACTGGGCCACTATAGCTCCAAAATATTCTGATATGATTTTGTTGTTTGTGAAAACATCGTATTTACGAGGTTTTATCTTATAGAATAATATAATTATCTCAACAATCTTACATTTTTTTTGCAATCTTAACACAGAATTGCCGTCTCTGTTTCTCTGCGGTTCACGAATACCTCGTAAATTTACGAAGTTTGGTGATTTAGAAATTCTTAGATATGTTTGGTTTTATGATTATATTGTTTTCACATGTTTTGTATTGCCTGCAAACCTCGTAAATTTACGAAGTTTGATGATTATAGATAGGATCATTCTAGTTGTTTTTTTTATGATGGATATTCGTTTTGAATATTCGACACAGGATTGCTACTCGTGGGTCAGTAATTGAAAAGTATGTGAAAACCTCGTAAATTTACGAGGTTTGATGTGATAGAATAATATGATTATCCCAACAATCTTAAAATGTATTTTTAGCTGTTTCAACGCTGGATTGTCGTCTCAATTTTCCCACGATTCATGCATACCTCGTAAATTTACGAGGTTTTGGTGATTACACAATTCTTAAATATTCTTTTCTTTTCTATGATCATTTTTCCCACTTTTATGTATTGCCTGCAAACCTCGTAAATTTACGAAGTTTGATGATTATTCAATGAAATTCATCACACCATTCTAGTTATTTTTATAATAGATAAAAACAGTATGAAAATATTCCACACAGGATAGATAATGCTGTCTAAGTTTTTGAATAGTATGTGCAAACCTCGTAAATTTACGAGGTTTGATATAGAATAATATGATTATCTCAACCATCTTAAAATGTATATTTGGCAGTTTCAACGCAGAAATGTCGTCTCAATTTTTCGACGATCGATGCATACCTCGTAAATTTACGAGGTTTGGTGATTTAGAAATTCTTGAAAATGTTACTTTTCTAATATAATTTCCCCACTTTTTTGTATTGCCTGCAAACCTCGTAAATTTACGAAGTTTGGCGATTATTCATCGCTCCATTCTAGTTATTTTTATATCACACAGGATACATACTGCTGTCTCAGTCTTTGAATAGTATGTGCAAACCTCGTAAATTTACGAGGTTTGGACCGTTTGGTGTTATAGAATAATATTATTATTTCAGTAATCTTAAAATGTATTTTTGGTAGTTTCAACGCAGAATTTTTGTAATAATTTTTCGGTGATTTACGCATACTTCGTAAATTTACGAGGTTTAGTGATTTATAAAATTCTTAAATTTGCTTTTTCTATTATCAAATTGTTTTCCCCTTTTTTGGGGTATTGCCTTCAAACCTCGTAAATTTACGAAGTTTGATGATTTTGATAGGTTCATTCTAGCTGTTTTTATGATGGATAGAAACGTTGTGAAAATATTTCACACATGATAGAAACTTCTGTCTCAGTATGTTTAAAGTATGTGCAAACCTCGTAAATTTACGAAGTCTGGAGATGAGATAATATATTTCTATGATAAAAAACCCTCTACGTACCCAACAAATGATGTAATTTGTTTCTCAATTTTCCGATAGTATTGTGCAAAGCTCGTAAACTTACGAGGTTTAATTTTGTTGACATTTCGATGCATATGTCTATTTGAACTTCCATATGTGTTCCAAGTATTTGACAAAATATATTCCCTTCGTAAATTTACGAGGTTTGCTTTCACTGAAATTATCAATGATATTATGTAGTCAATAAAATGTACAAAATGGAATTTTCGTTCGTTTGTCTTATCGATGGGTTTTTCCCCAGCAATTATCCCGGTGAGTTCCCGCAAAAATGAGACCAAAGTAGTGCATTTCGTAATAAAATCAGGACTTAAATAATAACGAGTTTTAACAACACCGACGGTTTATCAAAACATAACGGTAAACCTAGTCTATTGGTAGCACAAAATTATTTGCCATTGGCATGTCGATTGTTTTGATTGTCAGTCGATAAATCGATACAAGACCACGTGCAACGAAGAACAATTGGGGCATGACATTTTTCTGATCGTCCATAGGCTAATTGATGGTTTTGATTGACAGACGGCGTTTGGTCAATTGAATAAGGCTCTGAACCACACATTTTATGTAATAATACTCTCGTCTTTATTACCATTTCCCAAATTACAAAATTTTCGGGTATTCAGATTTGAAAGCTGCTGCAGACGACAAAATTGGTGTTTTTAAAGATAGGAATTGTGAAAAATATGACACAGAAAATATTGAAACAAAAGGAGAAACTGCTGATTATCAGCAGTTTCTTCTTTTGTTTCAATGTTTTCCAATGCCATTTCTATTTGGGACGTCAAAACAAAGTCTTGTTTGGGAAAGGGATGAAGGTTTTGCTAAAACTCCCTTGGAGATATTCCTAACATTTCTGAACAAAATTCGACATTGTGCTATTCAGCAGATGCTATTGCAATGCTAAAATTAAACATTTTGTAAAAAAAAATCCCTGAGAAGTTATTTCTGTTTTATTCAACTTATTACCTTTCAACGCCCCGTGTTTTAAATGTAAAACATTGCACAAAATGAAACAAAAATGCTTTTGACAAGCAACTTCTTCATTTCAAACATCAGGATAGATCTGACACTTTTACTGTCCGGCAAAAAGGTTAATAGTATGACTTGTTCTTGTATATCAGAGCTTATTTGAATCACCAAAAAAGAAGCAAACCAAGTTATACTGTGTCATTGACGAAAGTTGATTTTTCAAAACATGATTTTTTTCGGACTTTATAGCAGTAATCGTATCAACACTAAAATCCACATTCTACATAACATTCTATTGCTGAAAATACATGTATTACTAAAACTGGCAATAATATTGCAATTTGATAATTGCGTAAGGCTCTGAAATGCACATTTTATGTGATTACACTCTCTACAATAATAAAAGTCTTGATAAAATTCCCCTAAGGATGTTTCTGACATTTCTGAGCAAAATTCGACAGTATGCTATTCGGTAGATTATTGCTCTGTTATAATTTAACATTTTGTCTGTGTTATCAAACAGGAATGTTCGTTATTTGAGAAAATATATAGTTTAATAATCTCCCCTAAATGAAAACGCCTTTTTACAACCTAGTGAAAAAAACAGAATTTCTTTCCGTTTTTTTAAATGTTTTATACGCATTTTTTTTATTTTTACATGTATCATGCTTTTCGTGTTTCACTTTCACTTTTATTTTATTTTATTTTTTTTTTTTCAATAGAATTGGGGTAACAACTGTTTTAATATACAATGACCACTCATTATCTCTTATCACATGCTATTTAGCAAAATGAGCAAAAATATCGACAACATCAACGACCTAACAAAAAACGATTCTTCTTTTCTTTTGACGTTTTCGTTAAATACCTTCTAGCGAAAGTGTAATAGCAATAATATGTCTATATTAGTAGAGATATAAAGCATGGGTTAATTAAGATACACGGGAAGCAAAATTTCTGGTACAAAAATTACACTGGGTGATAAAAACCTGCATTCTTGTAATTGCACAAGGTACTAGGACGCACTTTTAATGTGATTATTTTTTCGACTAAAATAAAGTTCCTCTAAAACTCCCTTGGGTGATTCATGCCATTCCTGAAACAATTCAAAATTACGAGTACGCTTTTAAATTAGTGCAAATTTTGTTTCACCGAATTGACCAAACATTTCGTAAATGTAACTTTGTTCTGAAGCTGAAATTCCTTTACATTGCTTATATTTACATAGAAATCCGTAGTGTTTACTCGAAGATCTTAGTACTTTTTCATCTCACTGAGAGGACAACCCAGGGTAGAAGCCAGTAATTCAATATTAAGATATCAAAGAATTTCGGCATTTTCCTGTGACTTTGTATTACATGTAATCTTTCCACAATAAATGAGACAAATCCCACGAACCGTATATTTCACATGAAATTGACATTTGTGACACATGGCAGTAAGAAACGCTGCCAATGAAATATCTAGTAGCTCTTTCCTAGATTTTCACACCCCATTATTTATTTACGAGGGGCGTTCATTAAAGATTTCCACTGACCTACTTCCAATAAGCCGAGAGAATTGAAATTTGGCACAAATATTAATCATTCTCTACATGGCCTATAGCCAGAGAGACATACTTCTCCCATCCTTTAATGCAGTTTTGTAGATCTCCTCTGTAGAACACCGTAGGTTGTGCCCGAAACCTTACATTGACTTGATTATGGCATCACCAATGACAAACTGTGGGCGTCCAGGATTGGGCTGTTTCCACAGATTTACGTCCACACTTGAACTGAGTATACCAGTGTTTGCCAATGTCATATGATGGGACATCATACCCACAAACTTCTTTCATCTCATCAAATACCTCTTTGGGAGTGCGACCTTTCAAATACGGGAATCTGATGACTGCTTGCTCCATCACGCTACCTTACTTAACTTCGGCACATGGAGATGAGAAACAAATTACATTTCAAAGCTGCAAATTTTCATGTGACCTATAGGGGTATACGGTAGTGTATGTGTAAAATTTTAACTTCCTATCTCAACAGAAAGTAGGTCAGAACGCCCATCGTATAATTCTAGATATTGCAATATACCCGCAGAATATACATTTCATATAAGATGCCCTTTTTTCTTGCATCAAATTTTCTAAATTCATTAAAGAAAAAATACAATTCTCATATGAAAGGTCAAGTTATCTTTCTGTCATAAATAAGTAGCTCAAATAATATTGTCAGCGAATCATAAATGACACGTAAATGAGACGTAATTTTGTCTTACAAACCTTTAATGTTCTCAAAACAGGATAGTTAGGACAGTAATTGACCAAACGCCGACTGTCAATCAAAAACATCGATTAGCCAATGGGCGATCAGAAAAATGTCATGCCCCAGTTGTTCTTCGTTGCACGTGTTATTGTATCGATTTATCGACTGACAATCAAAACAATCGACATGCCAATTGCAAAGAATTTTGTGCTAACAATAGACTAGGTTTACTGTATGTTTTGATAAACCGTCGGTGTTCTTATAAAATCTCGTAACTACGGCTTAAATTAAGCCGTAGTTACGAAATTTTATAACAACACCTACGAAAATCTATTTTCTTTGTCCGAATTTACTTGACGATTAACCGGATAAAATCGTTCCCTATAAACGAACACATGTCCATTGTTTGTATTAAATATGTCTTGGTACATCTAATCGGTGAGACAAAAAATGTGCTAATTGATTAACCCTTTCCAAAACGACAAAATTTTAGGGTGATCCACTTCAAAATTTGCCACAAATGCCAAAATGGATGTTATTAAAGATAGGATTTGTGTAAAATATGACACAGAAAATATTGAGACAAAAGGATAAACTGCTGGTTATAAGCAGTTTCTTCTTTTGTTTCAATGTTTTCCCAAGCCTTCTCTATTAGGGACGTCAAAACCAGGTCTTGTTTGGGAAAGGTTAAATGAAATTGGTCACTGGACTACACACGTCGTTCACCGAATAACGAAAACGTCGGAATTTAGAATATCATTACTACAGCTGATTCGAGCGATTTAAGATTGCAAAACGAAGCAATGTTTTGTTATCTTTCTTGTATCTGCGTTTGATTTCCAAGCGTCACTATGCTATATTGCCCTGTCAGATTTCTTTATTGAAATTGTCTGTCATCTATATGTTGCAGTTAGCAATTCCATGTTAATATAAAACTCTGAATATAGATATTGTAAATCTATACTGATTTTAGTGAAAGGGAATAAATGTCTAAACTGTTTTAACAGTTCCAATTTGTAGAATATTTGAATTACGATGCATATACAGTTATCTCTTATATCATCTTGAAATACACCAGCTTCAATCCTTTATAAGCTTTCTTTTATTTTTAAGTCCATACCGAGACTCAAACCTGTATGTTTTATGCCCTATTATTTTCGTTATATTCATGAAATAAACGTCGTCGCTAAGGTACCTTTAATACTACTCACTGTACATACATACAGGTCACGCCTTTTCACAATGACTCGACTCATTTTGGATTGTGTGTAAAGCAGTGCTTATTGTTCGATTGCAATAAATTTCAGCCATACCAGAATAGATAGTTATGATACTGAAAACAATATAGATAAAGCCAACATGTATTATATGGAAAACACTAAGGAAAAGTGGTGTCATTTATATCTCATTGTATTCATATTTTTGCCAGGATAATAAATACAGTCGTTTTTTGGAAAAGGACTAACATTTCCAATACAGGGATAATTTACTACACAAATAGACCCATATAGAAAGATCTTCCTACATGTAATTTGATTTTCATAATATTAAACCCAATTCCAGTATTCCAAGATGAATCAAATTCAATTGTATGCTATTCGCAGGCACCGATTATCAAATTATGTAACGATAAAATTGTATGTAAATCAATGTTTTCAATATCTAAACGCTAAAAAGACAGCCTTCTATTGTTGGGAACTTCTAGAAAAAATCAAGGTAAACAATGTACGTAACTTTTACCAATTCTTTGTATGAACATGTAAGTAAGGACAACGTAGGGTATGTACACTGCTACATGCGCTAAATTGCAATATTGTTTATATAGAAATGTTCCATAAAGACCGGTTTTGTAGTTACAGAAGCATGTGAAAACTTTCATTGCAATAGCATCAATAGAAACAAAGATATATGTATGACACGTGAAACTTTAACCTCCTCATACTACCAAAACTAACGCCAACGCCTAGATGACTGGAAGAGCTATTTCAAGTTTTACAAAATATATCAAAGTTCAAGGTCAATCTTACAAGGTCAGAAGTCAGGATCCTAAATGAAATATCTTGGCAGGAGGTATACATTTGTGATATATCAAGGGTTGATATCTTAAAATGTTCAAGATATAGACCAGGTTAAAGTTTGTGGAAAGCAGGTAAGACTACAAGGACAAAGTAAAAGAGGTCACAGGGACAACAGTTGTGGTCTTAAATGAAAGGTCTTGCAATTAGGTATCCAAGAGAAAAATATCAAGATTTTGTTTTGAAAAAAAAACATACATGAAAACCTACAAGATCAAGGTCACAACATTAAATGTTCATAAAAAGGTTTGGTAGGAGTTACAATTATTCATGTGTGAAATACCAAGGCTCTATCTATTATACGTGTAGTTTACAACACGGTGGGTAATCGATATATTCAGAGCCACTGGCTCCGCACTTTAAGCATTTTACTAGACTTCCGGTCCACTTGCGGCTCCGAAGTTATTTGCAGATTTTGATAAACAAAGAAAGGTAGGTGCTGGCTTTTTTGCTTTTCTTTCTTCTTTGACTGACTCTAACCACAAAAATGCAATGCTTTTCGATGCCTACGATATTTTCCCCTTGAAAAACACACAGCATATTGAGCAACACCTCTTATTTTTTTCTGAATCACTTTCATTCCGAGATCAACTGTACAGAAAGCTAAAGGAGTCGGGTGATATCTTTCTGTAAAAGTGTATGTTTTGAACCTGTTTGACCAGATGTTGCTGTTTGAAGTATGGTTATTTGATAATTGAACAAGTTCAATGTCCCTCGAAATGTCACCAGACAAAATCGTAGAAAAAATACTGAAAAAGGGTGCGGCTCTGATTATGTACGATGGATCTGATTATGTACGTTGACTCTGAAGTTGTTGACAAACGACTTTTCTGTTGGTCCAATGAATATTAATGAGGTATAAACATGACTTTAAAGGTACGTATGTGTGATCATTTACAGATGTCATGATTTTATTTACAGATGGAGCTCTAGAAGGAAATACCCGAGCAGTTTTTGTAACAAAGTATTTGCACGACAATCAAGTGCCGAGTTCCATAAACACAATATACATGATCAAAGTGTTGAACATACTAAGTGTTCAGTGTGTGATAAAACTTTTGCAACAAACCAATGTAGAAGACGACACGAGGCAATAATACATCAAATTGTTAGGCTTTTCCAGTGTGTGACAAGCAGTTCTCACACGAGCGATCGCTAAAAGCCCAGGACCAATCGGTACGCAATGGCAAGAGATCAGTTTGTGAGATTTGCGGCGAGGATATCGTCGTTTTAGCTGCAGTTACGAGGTTTTCGTTGAAAAGCGACGTTATCCAGTGTTTGACTCAATGCTTCCTCTTCAGATGTTTCTTCAAGCTGTTTGAGTATGCAAATTCCTCGCCGCAAATTTCACAAATTGACCTCTTGCCATTGTGTGCCGATTGGTCTTGGGCTTTTAGCGATCGCTCGTGTAAGAACTGCTTTTCACACACAGAACATGCAAAGCCTTTCGGGTTTACACCACCATATTTCTTTTTGTGCTCGTTCAGCGACCATGAATATGCAAATGTTGCCTCACATTGCGGGGTTGGGCACTTCAGTTTCTCCTCCCCATGGTCTGATCTCATGTGGCCCTCGAGATTAGATTTGATCGGAAACGTTTTTGAACAAACATCGCATTGGAATGGTCTAATGTTTTGATGTATTATTGCCTCGTGTCGTCTTAAACATTGTTTTGTTGCAAACGTTTTATCACACACTGTACACTTAGTATGTTCAACATTTTGTTCATGTACATATTGTGTTCATGGAACTTGGCACTTGATTGTCGTGCAAATAGTTTGGTACAAATACTGCACGGGTATTTCCTTCTCTCCATCTGTAAATAAAATCATGACATCTGTAAATGATCACACATATCTTTAAAGTCATTTATTATACCTCATTTATATTCATTGGACCAACAGAAAAGTCGTTTGTCAACAACTTCAGAGCCAACGTACATAATCATAGCAAATCTACACAATCAGATCCATCGTACATAATCAGACCCGCACCCTTTTTCAGTATTTTTTTCTGTGATTTTGTCTGGTGACATTTCGAGGTACATTGAACTTGTTCAATTATCAAATAACCAAACTTAAAACAGCAACAACTAGACAAACGGGCTCAAAACATACACTTTTACAGAAAGATATCACCCGACTCATTTAGCTTTCTGTACAGTTGATCTCGGAATGAAAGTGATTCAGAAAAAAATAAGAGGTGTTGCTCAATATGCTGTGTGTTTTTCAAGGGGAAAATATCGTAGGCATCGAAAAGCATTGCATTTTTGTGGTTAGAGTCAGTCAAAGAAGAAAGAAAAGCAAAAAAGCCAGCACCTACCTTTCTTTGTTTACCAAAATCTGCAAATAACTTCGGAGCCGCACGTGGACCGGAAGTCTAGTATAATGCTTAAAGTGCGGAGCCAGTGGCTCTGAATATATCGATTTCCCACCGTGTTACAAGATATGTAACAGGTTAAAGGGGTTTTTTTCTACGCAGACGTTGATGCAGATGCTACGACTGTGGCGTTAGTCCCCAGGAAATTAAGCTCCGACTCGATATCTCGATATCAATCAGGTTATACCCCGTAGAAGTTATTTGTTTGAGGGGGGGGGGGGGGGGGGAATGGTTAGAAATATGACCTTCCAACTAGACAAAGGAATGAGTTTTACGCAGTACTTGACAAAATGGGATTTTTTTTGTGTGAAGTTTTGGTTTTCATCTACTATTGTTTTGAATATCGACTAGCCTATTATTTCTATTACTTCTTGCCTTTGGAGCAAATGGATTTCGTACGGTTGGCGACTTTGATTAGACTTTAACAAGCATGGATGTTGCGTGAAATTACAAATATTGAAATAAATTGGATTTCTGCATCACCCAGTCTAAACGAAATAGACTGGCTATCCTCCTCTTTTAAATCAATTCAAATGGAACCAAATGGTTTACATATGTATCTTTTGTTTTGTTTTTCTCAATTTAATATGCTTATACCTCTCCCAAGAGGCGTGCTATTAACCAATTACCAGAAGACAAAACAGACTGGTTCAAATTCAAAGATATTGAAGATTTAAAGGGACAAAACATTTCAATTTCAATTTTTTAAAGTATGTCTTTATGCCAAGATTGTTTATTCTAATAAATGATATCATTTTTTTTAATTTGTTGCTTATAAGCGCCTTTAAAGCTACTATTTCCCAGATTTGGACCCAAAAATTGTCAAATACAAACGAAATGTACACTTTTTAAGCTTTATATGACCCGATTAAATGATTACGACAAACTATTGAAGCAACGACTCATTTTTTCGCAATTTGATACCAAATTCATGAAGCGATGTCGAAAGTAGGTCAAAACAGTAGGACATGCGACTTTCTTAAATGACGTCACAACATACATGATAACGTCATATTGAAATTCAAGTATGAATCTCGTTTGAATCATGGTCCGCGCTGTATGCGCATGCGCAACAATTTAAAAATAATTCTAACCCCATCTGAGACGGGGTTGAATTTAGGTTTGGATTCTCCCTAAATTCAGCTATCTGTATTGTAATTTCGGCTCATTCTCTATCTGAATCGCATATTATTAACCATCCCGAGGTGGTCAACACAAAAGTTTTGCATATTTTTTCAAAAAAATTCATTTTTTGCAATTAGACCATCTGTTACCGTCGCCCTTTAAAGTTGAGTCAGAAATGTAGAATTCCATTTTGTCCTCATCATTTTGATTAATTTTAACACAAAAATATTTATTTCTCGTAAATGGCGCAATTTTTTGGCATGAAATTTTCAGAATTTTTGTAAGAAAACATGCTCTTTCAGTTTGAAATAAAATTAAAAGTTATGACAAATATCTTATTCTGTGTAATGTCACTTCAATATCAAGTGAATGCAATTTCATTTTTGTCTTTCCTGATGAAAAAAATGGGAAATGAAGAAACTTCTTGTCACAAGCAATTTATTCATTTTCCTGAATGTTGTTTCAAATCCTTTATCTTTTGGATCGTCGAAAAAGTGATGTATTATGAGAATACGTTAATCTTGTTCGTCAACATAGATATTGCACTGAAAAGATGTGTATGATAAAGAAAATGTAATCACAAATACACTGTAAAATGTTGGACATATCGCTTTGTCAAAAGCATCCCATAACCATAGTTTTTGGAAAAGGGAGTAAAAGCTCTAAATTCTAACTCAATGTATTCGTTATTCAGATGGACGTATCTACACGGTATATAATCACGTGACTCAGAATTTCCGATAATCTTCAATATCTTTTTTAATACTTGACCAATATGAATTTAGTTTGAAGCAGAGAGTGTGAGAAAATGCCAGGAATAAGCTGGATATGTTGGATTTTTGAAAAATCAAATGATAAAAAAGTTTTTGAAGATAAACCAAAATTTTGGTTTATCTTCAATAACTTTTTTATCAGTTGATTTCAAAAATCAACCACGTCCATCTAAAGAGTGACGTCTGTCCACATTCTCTGCTTCAAACTGAATTCAAATCGGTCCAGTATTTACAAAATTATTGAAGATTTTTATGCTCCCCGAAAAAATTTCGGGGGAGCATAATTATAGTCGCCATGCTGTCCGTCCGTCCGTCCACAGTCATATCTCAGCAACCCTTGGACCAAATTCAATTAAACTTCACATGTGAACTCCCTGGCATAATCCCTAGGGTCTTTTTTCTCCGTTTCTTAATTTGAGGCAGCGTCATGGAAAAGGGGGCCTTAATGTAAAAGTTAAATTTTCTCTAATTTCTCTTCGTCCAATGGGCAGAATTTAACGAAATTTTGTGCTTATGTGATAAATGAGATGTTCTAGACCATATTCTATAAATAATGTGTGTACAAAAATGCGTCATGGGAAAAGGGGGCTTAATGTATGATAGTTTTTATTTTGTGACAAACACGTATTCGGGGAGCATAATCCGTCTGTGACGGCTCTTGTCTGAAATTGTTGTATCACGTGATTATCCACCGTGGTAATACTCAATTTTACAAGACCTTACACAAGACTTAAATATCGTCGCTTTTCTTCGAAAACCTTGTAATTCTAGCTTGTTTAAAGCTGCAGTTTTGAGGTATTGGAAGAATAGCTATGTTATTATATTTACCGGCGGTACGAATCTTGCATATCAATGCCCTACATTTTTATTGTGCATAACAATATTCTTTATTCGGTCATCAATAACATATTATTCCTAAGGCATTAATATGTCTGATGTAATATCGTTGGTGTTATTACAAAACCTCGTAACTCCAGCTTTAATCAAGCTGGAGATACGAGGTTTTGGAATAACACCGACGATATATTGATAATACAATTGAAGAAATACGGTTCAGCGACAGGTATTACGTTGATATGAAAGCTGAAAGTTTAATTGAAGTAATCAAGCAATCATTAGATATCAATCATTTTGCAGAACTTCGCCGTCATCGGAAGCTAAGAGCCTGTTCAAATAAGTATCCAAGCAAAGGATTGAATAAGAAATTGCTAATTCAGAATAATTCGTCCTTCTTCGAGAGGATGTCAATTATATTTTAGCATTGCAGTTTAGATAAAGATTCATCATAGACATTAATGTAGAATGAAAGCATTACAAATGGCTTAATGTCATACGTGTAGTACTGCTACAACTATTTGAAAGAATTATACAAGAGAAAAAATATTGAACTACGCTAATGCATACAAATGCCCCTCAGCAACTATGGTGCATAGCAATATTCTTTATTACACCATCAATAACACGGAATTCCCACGGCACTTTAATGTCATATGCAATATTATGCGCAATGACATTACAGTCAGAGAAACACAGTTCATGGGACATCTCGACATTTTCATAATGCAAGAATATAACTATAGAATTATTGAATGTGTTATTCTAAAACTTGTACAGCTGTAGATATGACATTTTAGAATTATACAGACTAAATTCTCAAGACATTATATGTCATATTGAATATGATGTTCATTGTCAATACAGTCCGAGAAATACAACTCACGGGACCTTCTTGCTAGTTCTATAGTCGACACTGATTAACAACACCAATGCCCATTTGCACCAAAATCTGGATTCAGAGTATGATATCTGGTAGTGAATCAACAAAATAAGCTAGTTCTATAGTCGACACTGATTAACAACATCCAGGCCCATTTGCACCAAAATCTGGATTCAGAGTATGATATCTGGTAGTGAATCAACAAAATAAGCCAGTTCTATAGTCGACACCGATTAACAACACCCAGGACCATTTGTACCAAAATCTTGATTCAGAGTATGATATCTGGTAGTAAATCAACAAAATAAGCTAGTTCTATAGTCGACACTCATTAATAACACCAATGCCCATTTGCACCAAAATTTGGATTCAGAGTATGATATCTGGTAGTGAATCAACAAAATAAGCTAGTTCTATAGTCGACACCGATTAACAACACCCAGGCCCATTTGCACCAAAATCTAAATTCAAAGTATGATATCTGTTAGTGAATCAACAAAATAAGCTAGTTCTATAGTCGACACTGATTAACAACACCCAGGCCGATTTGCACCAAAATCTGGATTCAGAGAATGATATCTGGTAGTGAATAAACAAAATAAGCTAGTTCTATAGTCGACACTGATTAACAACACCCAGGCCAATTTGCACCAAAATCTGGATTCAGAGTATGATATCTGTTAGTGAATCAACAAAATAAGCTAGTTCTATAGTCGACACTGATTAACAACACCCATGCCCATTTGCACAAAAAATCTGGATTTAGAGTATGATATCTGGTAGTGAATTTTTAAAAAAAGCTAGTTCTATAGTCCACACCTATTAACAACACCCAGGCCAATTTGCATCAAAATCAAAATCTGGTTTCAGAGTATGATATCTGGTAGTGAATCAATAAAATAAGCTAGTTCTATAGTCGGTACTGATTAACAACACCCAGGCCCATTTGCACAAAACCTGGATTCAGAGTATGATATCTGGTAGTGAATCAACAAAATAAGCTAATTCTATAGTCGACACTGATTAACAACACCCAGGCCAATTTGTACCAAAATCTTGATTCAGAGTATGATATCTGGTAGTGAATCAACAAATTAAGCTAGTTCTATAGTCGACACTGATTAACAACACCCAGCCCCATTTGCACCAAAATATGGGTTCTGAGTGTGATATCTAGAAGTGAATCAACAAAATACGCTAGTTCTATAGTCGACACTGATTAACAACACCCAGGCCAATTTGCACCAAAATCTGGATTCAGAGAATGATATCTGGTAGTGAATCAACAAAATAAGTTAGTTCTATAGTCGACACTGATTAACAACACCCAGGCCCATTTGCACCAAATTCTGGATTCAGAGTGTGATATCTAGTAATGAATCAACAAAATAAGCTAGTTCTAGAGTCGACCCTGATTAAATACACCCATGCCCATTTGCACCAAAATATGGATTCAGAGTATGATATCTGGAAGTGAATCACAAAAATAATGCTAGTTCTATAGTCGACACTGATTACCAACACCCAGGCCCATTTATACCAAAATCTGGATTCAGAGTATGATATCTTGTAGTGAATCAACAAAATAAGCTAGATCTATAGTCGACACTGTTTAACAACACCCAGGCCAATTTGCACCAAAATCTAAATTCAGAGTATGATATCTGGTAGTGAATTAACAAAATAAGCTAGTTCTATGGTCGACACTGATTAACAACACCCAGGCCAATTTGCACCAAAATCTGGATTCAGAGTATGATATCTGGTAGTGAATCAACAAAATAAGCTAGTTCTATAGTCCACACTGATTAACAACACCCAGGCCTATTTGCACTAAAATCTGGATTCAGAGTATGATATCTAGAAGTGAATCAACAAATTAAGCTAGTTCTATAGTCGACACTGATTAACAACACCCTGCCCCATTTGCACCAAAATATGGGTTCTGAGTGTGATATCTAGTAGTGAATCAACAGAATAAGTTAGTTCTATAGTCGATACTGATTAACAACACCCAGGCCCATTTGCACCAAAATCTAAATTCAGAGTATGATATCTGGTAGTGAATTAACAAAATAAGCTAATTCTATTAGCGACACTGACTAACAATACCCATGTCCATTTGCACCAAAATCTGGATTGAGAGAATGATATTTGGTAGTGAATCACCAAAAAAGCTAGTTCTATAGTCGACACTGATTAACAACACCCATGCCCATTTGCACAAAAATCTGGATTTAGAGTATGATATCTGGTAGTGAATTTTTAAAAAAAGCTAGTTCTATAGTCCACACCTATTAACAACACCCAGGCCAATTTGCATCAAAATCAAAATTTGGTTTCAGAGTATGATATCTGGTAGTGAATCAACAAAATAAGCTAGTTCTATAGTCGGTACTGATTAACAACACCCAGGCCCATTTGCACCAAAATCTTGATTCAGAGTGTGATATCTAGTAGTGAATCAACAAAATAAGTTAGTTCTATAGTCGACACTGATTAACAACACCCAGGCCCATTTGCACCAAATTCTGGATTCAGAGTGTGATATCTAGTAATGAATCAACAAAATAAGCTAGTTCTATAGTCGACACTGATTAACTACACCCAGGCCCGTTTGCACCAAAATCTGGATTCAGAGTATGATATCTGGAAGTGAATCTAGAAAATAAGCTAGTTCTATAAGCGACATTGGTTACAGCTCACAGGCCCGTTTATACCAACGTCCACGCCCATTTGCAACAAAATCTGGATTCAGAGTATGATATCTGGTAGTAAATCAACAAAATAAGGTAGTTCTTTAGTCGACACTGATTAACAACGCCCAGGCCCATTTGCATGAAAATCTGGATTCAAAGTATGATATCATATAGTGAATAAAAAAAAACAAGAGCCATCACAGACGGATTATGCTCCCCGAATAAGTGTTTGTCACAAAATAAAAACTATCATACATTAAGCCCCCTTTTCCCATGACAGCTTTTTTGTACACACATTATTTATAGAATATGGTCAAGAACATCCTATTTATTACATGAGCACAAAATTTCATTAAATTCTGCCCATTAGATGAAGAGTAATAAGAGAAAAACTAATTTTTACACTAAGGCCCCTTTTTCCATGACGCAGCCTTAAATTTACAAACGGAGAAAAAGGTCCCTAGGTATTGACCCAGGGAGTTCACATGTAAAGTTTCATTGAATTTGGTCCAAGGGTTGCTGAGATATGGCTGTGGACGGACGGACGGACGGATACACGGACACACAGACACACGGAAACACGGACGGACAGCGTGGCGACTATATGCTCCCCCGAATTTTTTTCGGGGAGCATAATAAGCTAGTTCTATAGTTGACACTGATTAACAACACCCAGGCCAATTTGCACCAAAGTCTGGATTCGGAGTAGGCTATCTAGTAGTGAATCAACAAAATAAGCTAATTCTATATATATAAGCTAGTTCTATAGTTGACACTGATTAACAACACCCAGGCCCATTTGCACAAAAATCTGGATTCAGAGTATGATATCTGGTAGTGAATCAACAAAATAAGCTAGTTCTATAGTCGACACTGATTAACAACACCCCGGCCAATTTGCACAAAAATCTTGATTCAGAGTATGATATCTGGTAGCGAATTAACAAAATAAGCGAGTTGGACACTGATTAACATTACCCAGGCCCATTTGCACCGAATTCTGGATTCCTAATATGATATCTGATAGTGATACAACAAAATAAGCAAGTTCTATAGTCGACACTGATTAACAACACCCAGGCCCATTTGCACCAAAATCTGGATTCAGAGTATAATATCTAGTAGTGAATCAACAAAATAAGCTAATTCTATAGCCCACACTGATTAACAACACCCAGGCCCATTTGCATCAAAATCTTGCTTTAGAGTATGATATCTGGTAGTGAATCAGCAAAATAAAATAATTCTATAGTCGACACTGATTTACAACACCCAGGCCCATTTGCACCAAACTCTGGATTCAGAGTATGATATCTGATAGTGAATCGACAAAATAAGCTAGTTCTATAGTCGACACTGATTAACAACACCCATTCCCATTTGCACCAAAATCTGCATTCAGAGTATGATATCTAGTAGTGAATCAACAAAATAAGCTAGTTCTAATATCGACACTGATTAACAACACCCAGGCCAATTTGCACCAAAATCTGGATTCACAGCATGATATCTGATAGTGAATCAACGAAATAAGCTAGTACTATAGTCGACTCTGATTGACAACACCCAGGCCCATTTGCACCAAAATCTGGATTCAGAGTATAATATCTAGTATTGAATTAACGAAATGAGCTAGTTCTATAGTCGAGACGGATTAACAACACCCAGGCCAGTTTGCACCAAAATCTGGATTCAGAGTTTGATATCTGGTAGTGAATCAACAAAATAAGCTAGTTCTATAGTCGACACGGATTATCAACACCCAGGCCCATCTGCCGCAAAATCTGAATTCAAAGTATGATATCTGGTAGTGAATCAACAAAATAAGCTTATTCTAATATCGACACTGATTGACAACACCGAGGCCCATTTGCACCAAAATCTTGATTCAGAGTATAATAAACTAGTTCTATAGTCGACACTGATTAACAACACCAAGGCCCATTTTCACCAAAATCTGGATTCAGAGTATGATATCTGGTAGTGAATCAACAAAATAAGCTAGTTCTATAGTCGACACTGATTAACAACACCCAGGCCCATTTGCACCAAAATCTGGATTCAGAGTATGATATCTGGTAGTGAATCAACAAAATAAGCTAGTTCTATAGTCGATACTGATTAACAACACCCAGGCCCAGTTGCATCAAAATCTGGATTCAGAGTATGATATCTGGTAGTGAATCAACAAAATAAGCTAGTTCTTTAGTCGACACTGATTAACAACACCCAGGCCCATTTGCACAAAAATCTGGATTCAGTGTATGATATCTGGGAGTGAATTAACCAAATAAGCTAGTTGTATAGTCGACACTGATTAACAACACCCAAACCCATTTGCACCAAAATCTGGATTCAGAGTATCATATCTGGTAGTGAATCAACAAAATAACCTAGTTCTATGGTCGACACTGATTAACAACACCCAGGCCAATTTGCACCAAAATCTGGATTCAGAGTATGATATCTAGAAGTGAATCAACAAAATAAGCTAGTTCTATAGTCGACCCTGATTAAATACACCCATGCCCATTTGCACCAAAATATGGATTCAGAGTATGATATCTGGAAGTGAATCACAAAAATAATGCTAGTTCTATATTCGACACTGATTACCAACACCCAGGCCCATTTATACCAAAATCTGGATTCAGAGTATGATATCTTGTAGTGAATCAACAAAATAAGCTAGATCTATAGTCGACACTGTTTAACAACACCCAGGCCCATTTGCACCAAAATCTAAATTCAGAGTATGATATCTGGTAGTGAATTAACAAAATAAGCTAGTTCTATGGTCGACACTGATTAACAACACCCAGGCCAATTTGCACCAAAATCTGGATTCAGAGTATGATATCTGGTAGTGAATCAACAAAATAAGCTAGTTCTATAGTCCACACTGATTAACAACACCCAGGCCTATTTGCACTAAAATCTGGATTCAGAGTATGATATCTAGAAGTGAATCAACAAATTAAGCTAGTTCTATAGTCGACACTGATTAACTACATCCAGGCCGATTTGCACCAAAATCTGGATTCAGAGTATGATATCTGGTAGTGAATCAACAAAATAAGCTAGTTCTATAGTCGACACTGATTAACAACACCCAGGCCAATTTGTACCAAAATCTGGATTCGGAGTATGATATCTGGTAGTGAATCAACACAATAAGCTAGTTCCACAGTCGACACTGATTAACAAAATAAGCTAATTTTATATGTGAATTTGATTAAAAACTCCCAGGCTCATTCGCACCAAAATCTGGATTCAGAGTATGATAATTGTTAGTTTATCAACAAAATAAGCTAGTTTTTAGGCGACACTGACAAATTACTCTCAGGCCCATTTGCACCAAAATCTGGATTCATAGTATGATAACAGGTCTTACATCAACAAAATAAGCAAGTTCTATAGGCTACACTGATTAAGAACTACCAGGCCGATTTGCAACAAAATCTGGATTCAGAGTATGTATCTGGTAGTTAATCAACAAAATACGCTAGTTCTATAGTCGACACTGATTAACAGCTCCCATGCCCATTTGTACCAAAATTTGGATTCACAGTATGATATCTGGTAGCAAATCAATGAAATAAGCAAGTTCTATACGCAACACTGATTAACAAATCCCAGGCCCATTTGCACCAAAATCTGGATTCAGAGTATGATATCTGGTAGTAAATCATCAAAATAAGCAAGTTATATGGGTAACAATGATTATAGACTCCCATGCCCATTAGCACCAAAATCTGGATTCAGAGTATGATATCTGGTAGTCAATCAACAAAATGGCTAATTTCTATAGGCCTCACCGATTAAAACCATTGTGACCTAGCTAGTGACCTGGCATGGCCCACTTCTTGACATGGCCTAGATATCATCACGACAAACATTAGGGACGATTTGACAAAGTTTGGGGCACAATTGGTACGTCCAGAGTAAAAAAAGATGGATTTTACAATATTTGACCTTGTGAACTATTTTTTGACATGACCTAAAAATTATCAAGAGGAAGATTCTGGACAATTCTGATAATGATTGAGACACAAATGTGGCCCATAGAGGAAAAAGAAGATTTGACCTCGTGACCTACCTCTTGACCCCATTCTGGCCCCAATTCCAATTCTTTTCTCATTTCTCCAGTACATTAGGAGAAGAAGATTTTTTTGTAAAAAAGTCGGACGGACAGACAGACGGACAACATACCGATCATAATACCTCACCTCGAGCACTACGTGCTCCGGTGAGCTAAAAATGAAGCAAGTGTACTGGCATTTAAAACGAAACAAACATTTAGGACACGGAATCATATTATCAATTATGATATTTTCTGTTTCCATGAATGATTTTAAATTAAGGTACATCAATGACGTCATTCATGCGAACGATACTACATGGTGTGGCACTCTATCCCAATCTTTAGCCATGGATCGTGTTATTTATACGTTATATGCTCCATATATATATATGTACGCTTTGCAGACTTTGGACAAGATGGTTAGTGGGGGGTTCGGAATCTGCCTTTCAAACACAAAAAAAAACGAAGGTGAAACTTTCCATATCGTTTTAAAGGGTAGATGTATTGTCACTCATAGACTTTATGTAGTTTTTGCAAAGAAATAGTGGAACATTCGTTTTTTGGGCAAAAACCTGAAATTTCGCCATTTCTATAGAAACGTTTAGTTTAATGGGTACCCCTTTTGAAGCCTCGTGGTTGTTTTATCCAAAGTACAACAACACGGAGACAAACGAACTTTTATTTGTAAATGGTTAATCTACCAGACAAACTAATATACAGGTTAATATTTGAAATTGTGTAAGAAATATCAATGTTTTAAAAAGTGATCCTCAGCAAATTTTGAGTAGTATATATTTTCCCTATGGCTCTAAATGTGAAGATGTGTAAGTAGTAATTGATTCAACCCTACTTTTCAGTGCAAAATTATTACGTAGATATTTTGCTGGAAAAGTAATTCCTCCTTATTTAACAGAAATGATAAATTCACATTTTCCTCTCAAACGCGAGAAAATTATTCTCTAAAGTACTATTAGTAGCACGATCTTCATTTCCTTAGCACCTAAAAGACATTATTTATGTCTCGTGATAGAGTAAATTATATTTAATGCATTTGGTGTACAAAAAACGACAAAAGAAACAGTTAAGAAATATATTATGTGTCTCAAAATTGGTTGCAGTATAGGAGCTAACATTGTCTTTTTTATTCTTTTTTATGGCTACAGAACTTCTCAGTCTTTCCATTAAATAAAACTTTTTAAACATAGTACTTAACATATGAGAAGTTTTCTGCCATTCAAACAGGGTTTTAAAAATTAAAAGTTGAAAAGAAGAAAAAATAGTGTTGGCCATAGGGGTTTTAACGACATTTTCTTTTAGGTACTTTCCTGTGGGTACTTTTAATGACAGATTGGTAAATAATTGTCTTTGCCCAAACAAGACCTGGTTTGGACGTCCCAGTATACCGGTAAAACATGTAAGCTTGAGAAATCAATGATACAAAAGAAGAAGATGTTGATAACAAGCATTGTTCAGTGCTAATGTTTTGTGTTATATTATAAACAGTTGCTATCTTTATTATATACTCAAAGTTAAACGAGAATCGATACAAATATTTTGGTTCATTTAAGGGTTGAACAGGTATCAGTGTGTATAAGTTGTTACTATAAATAGTCAAATATACATCCTGCCTCCCCTCTTTTCCGTTATCGGTCTAGTCCCTCATTAGTAAAAGTTTTTGAATCGTTTATACTACAATCATCTACTTGCCGTCTACAGAAAACAAATTGGAACCGTTTAATCTTTAGATATTTGGAAAAGGATGAGGGTTTGGGAAATACAGATCTGTAGACGTTAATTGATTAATAGGCCATTCCATCCCATTTGATATGAAGTCATAATTTACACGTTTTATTTGAACATCAATTTCTTCACATTTAACATAGATGATAAATTGTCATGATCTTTTGAAATATGAGAAAATAATTCCCAAAAAGATACTTTATTAGCACGAAACTGCAGCTTGTTTTTAAGCTGCAATTACGAGGGTTTTGTTGAAAAGCAGCGATATCGTAGTTTACGTTAGTAAAGCTGACGTTGCGATATTTTCGAAAGCAATGTTCAGTGATATGTTAAATTAAATCAATAATATTCAATAATAATACGAGGGTTGATTGATAAGTAGTGACTTTCGCATAGAAATGCTTGAATTGTAACTGTCAAACGATTTTATCTTTTTAACATAATCCCCTTCTTTGTCTATACACTTTTGTCAGCGATGCTTTATGGCCTAATTGCCACTTTTTTTAGAACTTCTTCTCCTGATCGTTCTAAAAGGCCTCCACTGCATGTATGACGTCATCATTTGACTGAAAGTGGGTACCAACAATAGCTCTTTTCAACTATGGAAACAGGTGAAAGTCTGATGGAACAAGATCAGGTGTATAAGGCGGGTGTTCTACTAGTTCAAACCCACAGTCATTGATACTCTCCATTAATTGTTTGGCCCTTTTGTAGATAATCTACCATTAAGATGCCATCAGCATCCCAGAAAACCGAAGCCATAACTTTTCCTGCTGATGGGACAGCCTTTGCCTTGGTCAAGTTTCATCCGTAGTCACAAACCTCTGCAGAAAGTTATCTGGGTCTGCCTCTAAAAGACTCAGATTAGCACGTGACAAATTGCGCCTAGCGTGCTTTTGGTCAACTGTCAGAAGCCTTGGTACCCAGCGGGCAGAGAGCTTTTTCATCTCAAGATTTTCCGTGAGAATAGATTGAACTCTTTCCTGTTAAATATCAGTTTTGCTGGCTACATATCTCTCTGTAACCCTCATGTCAGTCATAACAATATCATGGCCTTTATTGACCATTTCTAGTGTTGCAACGGTGACAGGCCTTCCAGGGCGGACTTCGTCCTCAAGACACTGCCTACCACGCTTGAACTCCCCTATCTATCTCTTTACTGTTGCATACGAAGGGGCATCATTCCCTATTGTTGAAATCATATCTGCATGGATGGCCTTCGAAGTTAGACCCTTTTTATACAGATATTGAATCAATAGCTCTTTCGCCAACCTTGTTCATTTTGCAAAAGCTATTTGCCCGGTTTACTTTAGAGTGCTACCTCTTCAACATAAACGGACCAAATGACACCAATTTTTGGCTGCACACCTTTATGTGGCCAGAGAATACAGGGGCTGAAAATCCCTTCTTTGAGAAGCTCACTACTTATCAATCAACCCTCGTAATACAGTGCGAGACATATAGCCCAGAGGTCCATAAAAATTGTTGGGAAATGTCAATGAACACATAAAAATGAGTATTTTCGAACGCACCAGTGATCTGTGACACATGTTTTATTTTATTAAACACTATAATACACGACATATGGCCAAGATCTACGTAAAAGATTATTTGGAAATTTTATAAAAGAAAGATATCACCTTTCAATAAAGAATTTTTATTCTTTTGGCTGTTCATTGGAATCATCGATGCCTCATTATGCGATTTAGTTGATCAATCAAACCTGAGACTTGAATAAGAAATTGCCTTTTCAGAATCATTATTAAAATCTATGTCCTGAAGGGTCCATTCGACATGTTCGTAACGCTGTTGGAATATCAATTCAAAGTCGACATCAAGGTAAAGAAAAATCATTTAAAGGGACATGACATTCCAATTTTTTTCAAAAGTATGTCTTGAAATTTTCAGAATTTTCATAAGAAAATATGCTCTTTCAGATAAAAGTAAATGTAGAATTTATTAAAAAATATCCTGAAATGTCACTTTAAATGGCTTAATGCCACAATCCAACTATTGTCGTGTTTTGTTTAAGTGGGACAAAATTACAAAAGCTATTACGTTATTGAACAACAATTCTGCACACAAATGCCCTATAGTATTATGGTGCATAACAATATTTTATTTTATCATCAATAACAAGGAACTTCCCATGGCACTAATGTGTCATATGCAATATTATGGGCAATGTCAATACAGTCGGAGAAATACAACTCACGGGACGGGGACGTACATGTTATTTTCATAATGCAACGATGTAAAGATGTCAGACCAATTCCATAATATAAGTTTACAATTCAATCTGGAATACATAAGCAAATAGAAGAGTTATTTGAAAAAGCTTATATTTATCAGAAAAAGAAACATAGGTTTATAGCTTAGAAATGCTCTAGAAGATCATTTATCGGGACCTATACATTAAGTCACAACACTGCTATAAAGAAAAAAGAACATATGGATTATTCCTGCAGTTGTTGCTCATCTTGTTTCTCATCTACTAAAATGCTTTAATCACATTCTACCGAATACCAGGAATACAAAAGGGCCAGATGATATTGGTCTGAAACTGTTGGGAAATATTAGAATTTATGAATATATAAGAATTTATGAGTATATTATGAAACACGAAAGATATGTAATGTAGCACAAAGGTTCTCTTCTCCTTTGATTAAAATTCCATATGGATAACAACCTTGAGAATCGACATTAAAATGACAAAAGATTTCGATAAGTTCTTCGTGTCTTTCAACTGGTTATTGTTTGGCAATCTTATTTAAATCCCTTTTCCAAACAATGACTCATTTTGTTACACGCATGTTTTTGCAATTACATAGGAGATGGAAAGAAATGCTTATAAATGTTATACATTTTCTCCCTTTTCCTTAATATAATCCAACCTTTCAATGTAAACTATCATAACAACGATGTTATTAAGTTTGTCATCTCAAACGTCTTTGAGAACCTTGACATGCCAAAATGTTGTCATGTAGGAGATGGTAAAAAAGTCGTTTGCAAGATGTCTTATTAGCTAAGCAATTGTTCATCATCACACGGAAATAAAAAATCGACATTTTCATCCCAAATACGAGAAAATAAATCCCAAAAGTAACATTATTGGCACGAACTTCATTTTCTTAGCACCCAAAATGCATTATAGGTGTCTCAAAGTTTATTTTGCCTCTGGTATAGAAAAATTATAACTGAGGCAGTATGTGCTTCTTTAATCGATTCGATACAAGAAATGGACCAGAATTGCTCGTGATAGTGTCTATAAAACATTAAAAATGAACAACAGTAATGAAATTTAAAACAGCAAAAGCATTTAGAACACGGGATCAAATTCTTAAGTCTGAAATTTTCTGTTTTCATCAATGGTTTGCACAATAGGGAACGATTTTACAATGTAAACAGTGACGTAATTCCGGACAAACAATATTATTTCGGAGGGGTTGTTATAAAATCTCGTAACTACGGCTTGATTCAAGCCGTAGTTACGATTTCTTTAACAAAATCGACGGTTTATCAAAACATAAAGGTAAACTCGGTCTGTTTTAGCACAAAATTCATTGCTATTGTTTCACTGAGGCTTTAAAGGTGACGAATGCGTACGTAGTAATTGTTTCAACCATTCCTTCCAGTGCAAAATTATTACGTAGACGTTTTACTGGAAAAGTAATTCCTCCTTGTTTAACAGAAATGATAAATTCCCATTTGCCTACCAAACGCGGGAAAATAATTCCCGAAAGTGTGATTATTAGCACGATCTTCATTTCCTTAGCACCTAAAAGACATAATATGTGTCTCAAGGAAAAGTAAATTATATTTAATGCCTTTCGTGTAGAAAAAAACGACAGCAACAGCAGTTAAAAATTACCGGTATATCGTCTCAAAATTGGTTGCAGAAAAGGAGCTCACATTGTCTTTTCTATTCATTTTTAAAGTCTACAGAACTTATGCAATTTTCTTCCCAGT
This sequence comes from Fragum sueziense, assembly GCA_963680895.1. Classification (NCBI taxonomy): domain Eukaryota; kingdom Metazoa; phylum Mollusca; class Bivalvia; order Cardiida; family Cardiidae; genus Fragum; species Fragum sueziense. The sequence goes on along the minus strand of OY804609.1, from coordinate 30,467,299 downwards.
CTTTCCATTGAAAGAACAAAAATAAACATAGTAACACATGAGAAGTTTTCTGCGATTCAAGAGAGGATAACACATCATGGTTTACTCTTGATGTCTTATCAAAAAAAGCAATTGTTCATTTGCGAGGAAACTATAACTCGACATTTACTTCCCAAATACGGTAAAAAAATCCCAAAAGTACCATTATTGGCACGATATTCATAATTTTATTTTCTTAACAATGCATTATAGGTGTCTCAATGATATTTAATGTCTCTGGTATAGCAAAATTAAAACGGAGGCAGTTTAAAATGGCAATGCATTGCGTGCCTCTTTAATCGATTCGTCACAAGAGAGGGACCTGAATCACTCATGGTAGTGTCCAAAAGCATAAAAATGAAACAAGAGTAATGAAATTTTAAAATGGTTCAAACATTTAGGACACGGGATCAAATTATTTATTATGATATTTTCTGTTTTCATGAATGATTTTAAATTAAGGTACGTCAATTATGTCATTCATGTGACCGATACTACAGGGTGTGGCACTCTAGCTCAGAATTTAGCGATGGGTCGTGTTATTTATACGTTAAATGCTCCATATATATCACTATTTAAATCCTTTGTGCGAATGCAGGGTACGCTTTGCAGACCTTGGACAAGATGACAAGATGGTTAGTGGGGTTTCGGAATCTGTCTTTCGAACGCAAGAAAACGTAGGTGAAACCTTCTTTATCATTTTAAAGGGTAGAGGTATTGTCACTCGTATACCTTATGTAGTTTTTGCAAAGAAATAGTGGAAAATTCGTATTTTGGGCAAACATCTGAAATTTCGCCATATCTATAGAAACGTTCATTTTTATGGGTACCCCTTTTGCATGCCTCGTAACTGTTTTATCAAAAGTACATCAACATGAAGACATACGAACTTTTATTCATAAATGGTTAATCTACCAGACAAACTAATATACGGGTTGATATTTGAAACTGTGTATAAAATATCCATGTTTTACCACGAATTGTCCGCGGACAATAAAGCTCGACCTAACGAGAGCTTGTCACGAAGAAAAGTCATTTCCAAGGTCAAGGTAAAAGGTCATGGTCCGAAATGAAAATCCTTGGAAGGAGATATCAATGAGTATAAGATAACGGGAAGGTTAAAGATTTTGAATAGTAGGTCAAATTCAAAGGTCATGGTCAAATGTGAACGGTGTTGGTAGGAGGTGAACTATCAAGGTTGTATGTGTAAAAGGGCATGAGATATAGGCCATGTTAAAGTTTTTTTGAGTACGTCAAGGTCAAAGGTCAAGGTCAAAAGTGAAATGTCTTGGTTGGAGGTGTCATTGTGTGAAATATCAAGGCTGTATGTGTAAAAGGACATGAAATATAGGCAAGGTCAAAGTTTTTTAAAAGAAGGTCAAACTCCAAGGTCAAGGTCACAAGGTCCAGGGTCATGGTCAAATAGGAACGATGTTGGTAGGAGGTGTCCATGTGTGAAACATTAAGGCTGTATATGTAATAGGGCCTGAGATATAGGCCAGGTTAAAGTTTTTTAAAACAAGGTCAAGGTCAAAGGTCAAGGTCAAAGTGAAATGTCTTGGTTGGAGATGTCAATATGTGAAATATCAAGGCTGCATGTGTAAAAGGGCATGAGATATAGGCCAGGTTAAAAAAAATAAATGTAGGTCAAACTCCGAGGTCAAGGTCACAAGGTCGAAAGTCATGGTCAAATGTGAAAGGTCTTGGTAGGAGTAGTCCATGTGTGAACTATCAAGGCTGTATGTGTAATATGACATGATATATAGGCCAGGTTAACTATCGTCCCGGGCGAGCTAAAAAGTGATTCTTAGCAAGTTTTTAGTAGTATATATTTTCCCTATGACCCTAAAGGAGAAGATGTGTTAGTAATAATTGATTCAACTCTACTTTTCAGTACAAAATCATTACGTAGATGTTTTGCTGGAAAAGTAATTCCTCCTTATTTAACAGAAATGATAAATTCACATTTTCCTAACAAACGCGAGAAAATTATTCTCTAAAGTACTATAAGTAGCACGATCTTCATTTCCTTAGCACCTAAAAGACATTAGTTATGTCTCGTGAAAGAGTAAATTATATTTAATGCCTTTGGTGTAGAAAAAAACGATAACGGCAGTTAAGAATTATCTAATGTGTCTCAAAACTGGTTGCAGTATAGGAATTAACATTTTCTTTTCTTTCCTTTCTTTTAAGTCTATAGAATTTATGCAATTTTCTTCCTGTCGTTTTCTTTGATTGCATAAACTTTTTATCATATATAGATCTGAAGTGTTTTCTACGATTCAAGCAGTTTTGGATTAAAATGAATAAAAGAGTACTCCTGATTATCGGGGAGGGTTAGAATTTTCTTTTAGTTACAGTCGACACTCGTTATGTCGACATCGGATGTCGAATTTTCGCTTAAGTCGAAGTTGAAATATGGCCCGGTCATCAATGGACATCTAAAATGCTAAACAAAATCATTTTGAAATATAAACAGTCATTGAAATATAGAAGGAAGAGGACAGAAATTGCTCGTTTCGAGCAATTTCTTTCCTTTTCCTACTATATTTCAATTATTAACGCACTTGATGAGCAACGAAAATGGTCAAATGGCATTCAATTCGAAATTGAACAAAATCGGATGAGTCGAACTCCGGATATGTCGAGATAATTTGACAGTCCCTCTGACTTTGACACAACGAGTGTCGACTGTACTTTCCTCTGGCACTTCTTGATGGCAGATGTGTTAGTAATTGATTGACTTTTCCCAACACAAGACCTGGTTTGACGTTGAAATATAAATAACTTGGGAAAACAATTAGACAAAGAAGAACATTCTAGTAACCATCATGTTCTCCTTTTGTGTCAATATTTTTTGAGTTGCATTGAAACACATGCTATTACCTATTTGCCGTCTGCAGCATTCAAAGTCGAACAATTTGTTTTCAGGCGTTTGGAAAATCATGTGGTTTTGGGAAATACAGATATGTGCATGGTAATTGATTAGACATTTCCTTTCCACTTTGCACTAAGTCATAATTTACACGTTTTATTTGAAGAGCAATTTCTTCATATTTAACATAAATGATAAATTGAAATGTTCTTTCCATTTGGCACGAAGTCATAATTTACACGTTTTATTTGAACAGTAATTTCTTCATATTTAACACAGATGATAAATTGACATGTTCTTCTCAAATACGAGAAAATGATTCCCAAAAGAAACATTATTAGCACGAAATTCATTTTCTTAGCATCCAAAATTCATTAACCTTTTTCCAAACAAGACGTGTTTTGACGTCTTTCATAGCAAGGGTTTGGGAAAACATTGAAGCAAAAGAAGAAAATGCTGATGACCAGCATTTTCTCGTTTTGCCTCAATATTGTCTCTGCTACTTTACATACAAATATACCATCCTCATCAACAACCATATTGTCGGCGGCAGCAGTCTCCATATTGGCACAGTCCCAAGTTTTGCTGTTAGTGAAAGGGTTAAGGTAGTCGTAAGGAAGAATAAATTGCATTTAGTGCCGCTGGTTTCGAAAATGGTCATAAAAGAAGATGTTATTGTATGGAAACACTTTGCTATCCTAGGAAAGGAACTTTCCGAGAGAAAAAATAATGAATTACAAAAATGCATTGAAATTCAGCTTGACCTCGCTCGCGTATATCAGTTATAACTACTTGTAATTCGCCTACAATATTCTCACAAAATATACACAAGAAAATGAAGAGCATTTGCTCGATTAGAGCAAGACTTTGCTATTTTTCAAAAATACCCGATTCAATACAACAAAACATCAAACCGGATCTGGAAAGGGGGACTTAACCCTTTCCAAAACGGCAAAATTTCAAAATTTCCATTTCAAAAGCTGCTGCAGACGACAAATGGTCATTGTTTAATATATAATTTGCGTACAATATAGCATGGAAAATATTGAGACAAAAGGAGAAACTGCTGGTTATCAGCAGTTTCTTCTTTTGCCTCAATGTTTTCCCAAACCTTTTCAATTACGGACGTCAAAACCAGGCCTTGTTTGGGAAAGGGTTAAAGCATTTAGACTGCCATGTTTGAAGGCTATCTTGTGCCAACTTGCATTTTCCCATCGTGTCAACAATGCTCTCTTCCAATTGCTATAGGTCACGAAGAAAATACTAACTTAAAGGAGCAGCATGGATCGTGATCAAACTGTTTGTAAACATATTCTGATCCGGATCCATTTTGGTCTCAAATGCTACGAATTATGTTTATTTTTTAGATCTCAGCCAAATGGAACATATCGTCGCTTTTCATCAAAAGCCTTGTGAATGCAGCCTTTTTAAGCTGCAGTTACGAGGTTTGTTGTTGGAAATCGCGCATATTTAGATCTATAGATCATCAGTATTAGGATGCAGAATCCCAAATGGATCAGTGTATTAGGACAAATCCCATGACTTTGGGTGTCGAGTGTAAACTGTATAACCTTGGTAACATCCCAAAATGTCGTAACTACAGCTGAAGAAACTATAGTTACGACGTTTTTTAACATTGCCGACGATACCTACTATAGTTTATGTACCAATACAACTGGTGGTGAACTAGCGACATTTTTCGCTACAACAAGGTATAGATATTTTGCGTTTAAATGTGAGCTTATAGATTTTTTTTCCTAATGACAATGAACTTGTTCTACAAACAGACCGGGTTCACCGTTTTGTATTGACAAACTTTCGATGTTGTTATAAAATCTCGTAACTACGGCTTCGATAAAGCCGTAGTTACGCCTATTAGTTACGGTATTTTATAACAACACCGACCGAATACATTGTTTCTTGAAAAAAACGTCCCTCGCTTTGGCCGAGTTCACCACCAGTGAATACGCTGTATACAATGTGGGTCCCGCATTTAAGAAGCATTTTCAATTTGTTACTTTCCTGACTTGTTGCAAAATTTAGTTTGACATTCTGTTCTCTGTCTTTGGCAAAGAAAATATCGGATACATTTGAAATTTGTTAGGTTTGAACTCAAATGGGTCTTTACACACACAAAACTTATTTGAACGTATGAAATACGCAATATGATTTTCTGGCACTTTGCGAACTAATTTTTCGCAATTTAATGCCAAATGCATGCTTTGTAAAGTTATATTCAACAATACGCATACACCAACTCAGTTGGAAATTATTCTTCGTGTATACCTTGTAGTGATCGGTAGATATATACAATATCGCGTCCACGCCACGTCCAAAAATATGGTATTCGAGTAAGACTGACCATTTGTAGACGTGCTCATGCAGTGATGTGGACAAGAAATTGTGTATGTGACCATGCCTTAACCCATTACCACACGACAAAAATTTAGGGGGTTCCAAATTCAAAGGTGTTGCAGACAACATTTTCAATGTTATGAAATTTTGGAATATTGCTCTATTTTGGGTAGAAAACATTGTGGGAAATGAAGAAATTGCTTGTTACAAGTAATTTCTTCATTTTCCATAATGTTTTCTAAGCCATTATCTTGTAGGGTGTCTAAAGGCGTCACTATGTAGTAATGGGTTAGGATACTTGCTAAATTCAGTATTTCCGTCGTATTTTCTATTTTATTATCAAAATCTCAGTTGTCAATTCTTAAAATAAAAAAGGGGAAGAATGCTGTTTTATGCCATACTACACTAACCCATTCCCTGTTGGCGGATGTTGTTGTGATCTGTTGAATAGTAGCATTTGCATATTTTGTTGCATAATCATGTGTAAACATACGTACAAAAATCAAAAACTATACATAGTTATTTTTAATTCAATTCTAACAAAATTTTATTCTAGCAGATGTGGGCTACGTTACAAAATGCAACAACTACAGTTTATTTAAGCTGTAGTTACGGCGTTTACGCAAGTAACCACTATCCGGCGCAGTATTCAGCAATCTCACTTAACCCATTACCCAACGACAACATTTTAGGGAGGTCCAATTTGAAAGATCCTGCAGACGACAATTTCAAGAGAATTGTTTTTTTTTTACTTTTAGGTCATCTTTGATGGAAAACATTGTGGGAAATGAAGAAATTGCTTGTCACAAGCAATTTCTTCATTTTCCACAATACTTTCCATGCCCATTATTTTGTGGGGAGCCAAAGAGTCATTATGTGGTAATGGGTTAACCTTTGACACTGAAAGCATTATTCGTCAGGTTATTTCCTTTCTCGATTGATGATTTGTAAATAGTCATCAATGATACCGTTTGTCAAATATGATTGCGTTAAATCCCATTTATGGATATTTATATTTTCAGTCGCTTTGATAAAATTTTAGGCGTGTCCATATCTTGTTGTCAGCATTAAAAAACTAGTTCTGTAAAAGGAAAATGCATGAAAAGTAGCACGGAAAATATAGATGGAAAAGCACAGAATGATGATTATCAGTATTTTCTTCAGATATGAAAAATTTTCCTTTTGAACTTCATCCGTTTAAGACATTGAAACTACCTGTATATGATAAATGGAAAGAATGTTTTGCTAAAAATAGAATTGGTTCACCATTATGTTTTGATAAACCGTTGGTCTGGTTATAAAAGCTCGTAGCTACGGCTTGATTCAAGCCGTGGTTACGAGATTCTATAGCAAGACCTACGACATACTATTTGTTTGTCCGAATTTACGTCATGGCTAGCCCGTTAAAATCATTCCCTATTCAACGAGCATATTAATATGCCTATCATAAAAGAATGTTGCTCACAAGTAAAGACAGGGCCTAGATCTATATGAAATTGGTACGATGATTTTAATCCATTGGACAGACGAACCAAAGAAGGGTGAACAACATTTAACCCATTTCCAAACGGCAAAAGTTTAGACTGTTCCAAATTCGAAGATGTTGCAGACGACAGTTTAAATTGAATGGAATTTTACATTTTTAGTCTTCTTGTGAAGAAAATATTGTGGGAAATGAAGAAATTGCTTGTCACAAGCAATTTCTTCATTTTCCAAAATGTTTTCCAAAGCCATTTTCTTTTTTGGAGTCAAAAAGAGTCACTGTGTGGTAATGGGTTAAACATCCAAATTGTTCGACGCAATGAATGGGTAGGGGCTATAAGTAAGGTCCTTACCTCTAAATCGCCCGAATATTGGCCGGGCGTTTTCTTTCCTTTCCTCTTTGGCGACTGTCGAACCGAAACTGACGTCGATGCATTCATAATTCAATGAATGAAATTCCTTCTTATGCCTTTTTACAATTTTGTAGTCACTTCACAGCCTTTTTGAAATTCCTCTCACATGAATAACAAAACAGCGTAGTATTTTGTCCAGTTTGAAAGATATTGTAGACGCTTTCTTTTTTTTATGGACGTTTGTTTTCTGCTGATACTGTACTTTATAGAACACTATCACATTGAACTAAGTTGACCAACGCTTGTTTTAAGTTTTAAAAAAAGTTAAAATTTTAAACATGGTTAAGTCAAAAGATTTTGCAGATGACAACAAAATGATATTTAAAAGCATATTTGTTTTTGTCAAAGAAAACATTGAAAGCCAAGAGAAAATGCTGATATTCAACATTTTATTCTTTTCTATCTATGTTTTCAAAGTATTCAGTTTAAAAGTAGGTCAAAACAGTTAATTGTTAATCTTTTTTTATATTTTTTTTTATATAAATATCACACATTTTAAAAAGAACTAAGCCGCGTGCGATTTAGGCCAGAAGTTGTCTTCTGGAAGAAGAAGATGCAGTCTGGTTCCCGCCTCTGATACACTACGTAGTATTTTTTCTACTACGTAGTGTATCAGAGGCGGGAACCAGTCTCTTCTGGAAGAGCTCTACCGGCCTAAATCGCACACGGCTCTATTCTTTCGACCGCAACATAGACACGAAAGAAAAATAGGGTTACGAGCACTCTCTTTTGTTACGAAGGCAGCCATATTGAAAAAGTAAAGCCCGTGATATTTTGTCATTCCACACCTTTTTGTAACGGTTAAAGACGCTTTAATGTTATGTGACAACTTGTCATCAGTAATAATTAGTATAGTCCAGTCACGATATTAGGGAACATGTTTACAAATTTTACATATGTAAACAATGGAAAGTGTGTTCTTAATTTTCAGTACAATTTTGCATGCGTTGGTTCGAAACCTGCAGGTGTTTCACACCTGCAAGTTTCGAACCATCGCATGCAAAATTAATGTAGTTTTGAATTTGATATTGTGTTGTTCATATAGGTGAAAGTTGTAAACATGTGTAATAATGCCTTGATCGGACTATAGCTACAGTGTACATGTACAAGTCAGCACAATACGATTATTTCATTTAACGGAAACTTAAGATAACATGGTTTTATGTTAACCCTTTCCCAAACGACAAGACTTTAGGGTAGTACTACTTGATCGTTGCTGCAGTCGAAATATTGTTTTTTTACAGTATGGAAATTTGGCACTGGAAAACACTGAGACAAAAGGAACAATAACCGTCACAGACGGATTATGCTCCCCGAATAAGTGTTTGTCACAAAATAAAATCATACATTAAGCCCCCTTTTCCCGGACAGCTTTTTTGTACACACATTATTTATAGATTATGGTCTAGAACATCCTATTTATTACATAAGTACAACATTTCATTAGATTCTGCCCATTAGATGAAGAGAAATTAGAGAAAAACTAATTTTTACACTAAGGCCCCTTCTCCATGACGCAGCCTCAAATAGAGAAACGGAGAAACAAGTCCCTCGCTAATTTCCCAGGGAGTTCGGATGTGAAGTTTCATGGAATTTGGCCCAAGGGTTAATGAGATCTGGCTGTGGACGGACGGACGGACACACGGACGGACAGCATGGCGACTATATGCTCCCCCGAAATTTTTTCGGGGAGCATAAAAATGATGACTATCAACATTTCCTTCCTCTGTATCAATGTTTTTCCAATCCTTTTTTCTCTAAAAGATGTCATAACCAGGTCTTGTTTGGAAACTAGTATCTTAGTTGGAAAACATATTTAGCCGTTTCAGTCTTGTTTTATCACGCTCGTTTCTGCTTCCTGGAAATGTAGTCGCGCGGATTTTGTGGGCCAGTATAGAATCCAAGAACAACCTCCGTTATAAATCCACAAGCAAAAATTGACAGTGACGTAGTTTTGTGTTTATCGTTTACAACCAATCAACCTGTTCACTTATCACGTGCACATTGTAAACGGTACAAATGAGAAGAGTTTATTGGTTTAGAAACAGTAAACACAAAACTACGTCACTGTCAATTTTTGTGTGTGGATCTTTACTCACAGCCTCTTGGTCGAAAGACCGACTTTTTACCACTCGACCGCCGACACAACATAATTGCAAGAATAAAACAGTAATTATATTGAATTAACAATATCCCAAACAAGGCCTGGTTTTGACGTCTCCAACAAAGTGAACTTTGAAAAGCATTGAAGAAAAAGAAGAAATTGCTGACAATCAGAAATTTCTCCTTTTCCCTCAATTCTTTCCATGCTATGATGACACTATAGCATGCGTTATAGCATGCGTGTTATAACAATGATTTTGTCGTCTGCAACTACATACTTTGAATTTAGACCATCCTGAGATATTGTTGTTTGGGAAAGGGTTAAACTTTATTTCCTGAGATTTGAAAAGATACATGCAATCGATTTCTGTGAAAACTGTACCAATTTATCAAAATAACAAAATAATATTTTTGTCACTATATTTAAATTAAAAAGCAAAGTTTATCTTATTTATAAGAGTCAACATATTTTACTCATGTTTAAAATAAAGCTAGATGCACGTGTTGTCTCGAAATCAAATGCGCTATAAAAATATCCCGAGATATCCATAGTTTGAAATATCCATAATTGATATTAATTCAATAAAAACAGCCATTCTCTTCCATTAGCATTTATGTCTGAAATTCACTTTATTATTCCAAATAAGGTTTGAAACAAATTTCCACTCTTACCCATGCAGTAATTCCAATGCACCGATATTGACTTTGCGGGTGAAAACTATTCATACGGAATGGATATAAATCGAATATCTAACTACTGAAGCTTCAAATATAATATTATGATGTTCTTAAACGCCACATCGGTATAAAGTGGTTCAAAAACATAAAATTATTTTGTGAATACTTCTGCGGTTGCATTTAGAGTACGAATCAAGAATTATTGGAAATATCTGTACAGTCGTTGTGTCAAAGTGGGAGGGAATGTAAATTGAACTCGAGATATCAGGAGTTTGACTTTACGTCATATTGGACCACTTCTGTAGCTCATCAAGTATTCTATAATTGAAATACAGACGAAAAGGGGAAAGACTTTGCTTGAAAGGAATAATTCTTCTTTGTGTATTATTTCAACGGCTACATTTAATTTAGATAAACCGTTTTACATTTGTATTCCCATTGACGAAGACAGAAGTCGATTAACGACGAAATAAATACGAAAAATTAACATTTAAACAGAAATAAGTAAAAATAAGTAATTGTCCTTTTCGTTGGGCAATATTTTATGCCTGATGATTATATGTAAATCACATGTGAAATGCATTTAAAGTTGATGAATAAGAACAGATTTGATTGAATGGGTAAATCATATACTCAGTTCCAAAAGAAAGTGTGCACTTTTAAATTTTGAATATCTCGAAAATTATATCGTCTACCGCAAGGAAATTTTGTACGACACATCTCAAGACTATTGACAAACGATATATTGATGAAGAAATCACATAGCACACACGAATTTTTGTCTTGATTGCGATTTTGCATTTTTAGTGTTTTATGTATGCCTCACGTGCTGAATGAGTTATCGATCAGAAATTACACTCGCTGCACTCCTTTTGGCATATCATAGCATAACATCACATGTTCATTACATTTGTACATAGTGCATTAGCGTGAAACGAATTACAATTAACGTTGGTGAGCAAGACAGAACCTAGTGAAAACAAAAACCTTCCAAAAATTTGAATTTGTACGGTATTTATGTTCTAATAGCAATTGGTCATTTGTATGGCATCTTAAAGGCAAACAAATTCGCTTTAGAACGTTATTGCACCGTTCGACGGCAATTCACTAGACAACTAAGGTAGCGATTACTAACGTTGACATACACGTAACGTCTACAAGAATGTACAAGCTTTAACGTGGAAATGGCTTGGAAGGCCTGGCCAAACCCTACAACGGCATATAAGCTTGTAACTCTTTCCACAGGAAAAGCTGTAATAAGGAGTGCAAATCTCAACACCATCAACACCATAATGATCTTACTCTGTGTATGCAATATGAGCAATTCTATCGACATCTGTTTTGATGCCAATTTTCTTTAAGGTCTAATCTGAAGTATGATATCACTTTTACTCCCTAAATTGCCATTAACTTTGTGAAACTTAAGGTAAAGGTAAAACGCAAAGGTACACACTTTCTTTTGGAACTGAGTGTATAATATAATTTAGTTTATATAAATCAAAGCGCTGTCAGCACTGTAAATGGGGCATCACTTAGAAATTGAATAGAACTGTCCATGTTTTAATATTAAGGTTCTACATTTGGGCAATAGTCAATGAAAAATTTGGATTCTACTTTAATGTACAATAATGTAAATGCAGTTTCATCCTCTAATTAATCGTATTTAAAGAATTTCATTTCTCAAGATAATTGACCAAACGCCAATCGATAGATCGCTCCGCCCAATGTAAAATCTGAGACAAACAATGAAGAGGGGCATTGTCATGTCGACTGTTTTGATCGTCAGTCGATAGATTGATATGATATCACGTGCAAAGAAGAATTTTAGACAAACATTGGGGGTGTTGCATATTTCTGATCGTCCTTTGGCTGATCGATGGTTTATATTGACAGCCGGCGTTTGGTAAATTACATCGTCGGTGTAAATTCAAAACCTCGTATGTCGATTTTTGCAATTTTCAAAGTAAAACCTTGTGTGTCCAGATAAAGCAATTCTTGCATGTTTTGAGATAGTTTTACTAATCAGTATTTTTGATACATTATTTGCGAACAAAATAAGTTTCAAGTAAAACATTTTAGTTTCGGAAAAGTTATTTTCCCTTCCCCTTTCAAATCTTCTAAAAGCGAGATATGCGGTTTTGCATTAACAATGACGATATGATATCTTTGATGCTAGTGGTACACATGAAAGTAAAGTCTGGTTTACCTACAACTAATACTGCGTTTTTGGGAGAGGCACATAGTAACTATGACCACCTCCTGTATACTAATTTCGCTTCAAAGGTAAAGAGCAAAGTTTGTTAATTTTGAAAGCAAAGATATGACATTTATGAAATGGTAAACGGAAAGAAAGTAACAGGAAAAATAGTAACGGATAAAAAGTCACAATGTTTTATAGGAAAAAAGTAACGGGAAAGGAAGTAACAATGTATGTTATTTTGGCTTTAAATAAGGTTATATTTGAGCTGAGTTGTATTTTGAAATGTGTTTAGAAAAGTATTTTATAAATCTTTTGATTCAAAAATGTATTTTAATTAATTTATTGTCTACAATGTAGATAAAAAAATTAATAAATGTAGAATCTAAAAGAGTATAATCATACTTAGGGCATTTGATTAACAAAGACATATTTCAGATAGAATAAAGGATGAACTCTTTCGCTGCCTATGTCGCCGATAAACGACCAATACTGCATAGGAAGACTGCCAATGTCGCCGATCGGCGAATTTCCAACAATAGCTTAATGAGGTCATTCGGGCGAGGTCATCTGATCAAACTGCCTGATAAAAAGTATGCTATTAGGCAAAACAATTCATGTGCAATGATTCCTGAAAGTTTCAGCTTATCCCATTGCCACACGGTGACTCCTTTTGACTCCCCACATGATAATGGCTTTAGAAAACAACTTGGAAAATGTAGAAATTGCTTGTCACATGCAATTTCTACATTTTCTACGATGTTTTCCACGCGAAAAGACCAAAAATGCAAAATTTCATTCACTTGAAATTGCCGTCTGCATCATGAATTTGGACTAGTCTAAAACAATTTTGCTGTTTGGTAATGGGCTAATATTATTAAACTGTGAAACAATGATTTTTACTATTCTATAAACTGATAAGCCCTCTTATGAAGTTTCCAAAATTTGGCACTGGAAATAGGACAATTCCAGAAAATTTGGCAGCGAAAAAATTAAGTAAATCTATTTTTCATCATTTTCTAGTTTTATGTGTATATCAATGTTATCGCAAAGATAAACTTGATGTTTGACAAATAACAAACAAAAAAGAAGCTAGTTTTCAGTATATTTTAACACTAGCAGTAACAGTTTTACACGGTATTACTCAGTCAAAATTAAAAAAAAAACTTTGCTCTTTACCCGCTGCACAGGCGGTGTTTGGAAAATGGTTAATTAATGCGTAGGCAAACGTGCATAGGTGATAAAAAAGTTGAGTGCACACTCTCAAGGTGAATCCAAAATGCGAGACTGTTTGGGAAACGGAAAATGTTAACCTTTACCGGATTTTACATTAAATCAACATGATTTTTTATTCTAATAAGAATAATACCAAGTATGGACCAATTGTAGAGGCTTAACTGATCTGATCTCTGATCTGCGATCATTTCGATTAAGTAGAATTTGCACTTGTTCATTGGTTCAAATAATCAGTCTAAGAACAGTATGCGTGGTAAAAATGTTAAATTTCTAGAAAACGGCAAATTTAAGACGATGATTTTACTTTGAACAACATATTTTAACATCACAGTTTCTATACTCTATAACATCTAATCATTCATCCTTTCCCAGACAAGACATTGTTATGAAGCAATTAATATGAAATGTACAAAGATAACCGGAATTTTCTCCTTTGTCCCAATATTTTCTGTGCTTCATTGTACATAACATGATTTCATCTTCATCGTCACCCGTTTCGTCGTCTGCAACTCTTTCTTATTTGAACCATTCTAAGATATTGTCGTATATTTATCAAATTTTGTATAAGCATCTTCCTTATTTGTCGCAAAAGTTAATGCAATAAAGAAAAATGTAGATTGTAACTGGAAAGGCCGTTTCTGCGTTGTTTGTCTTGAACACATAGCTCAGTGGATAAAACGCAAAATGAAAGTGTCCAGCCTCAGTTAACGTGGGTTTTCACCACGTGATAATCATAACAGATTTTGATTGGTTGACAGCCTTACAACAGATAAATGACCGTTCGAGAAAAGAATCAGAGCAGTAATATTGTAACTGCCACAAACACAGTTAACCTATTGTACGTTTCAACTCCTTAACTGAACCGAAAAGCTTGTTATAAACACTGAAAATACTAACTGGTAATTACTAAAAGCGAAAATTACATCCAATTTTGAATAAGCCTCTTCCTTATTTGTCGCAAAAGTAAATAAGATAAAAAAAAAGTTTGTAGATTGTGACTGAAAAGTCCGTTTCTTTGGTGTTTGAAAACACATAGTTTGGCTCGAATACATTGCTCAGCGGATAATGGTAAAAATGTAGTGTGTCCAACAGATGGATTGTCTGAAAACAGTACATATAACTCGGGCTGCTGTGCAGCCCCATTTAAAAAACGCCTTACACAGCAGTATCTCCAAGTTAATCACATTAATTTCATAAACCCTTGGCCTGAAAAAACACCGGATTTATCCCCGATCAAGCACGTCTGGGACGAGCAAGATAGACGTGTTCGTCGACGTCCGATCCAGTAACAGACCTTACTTCAATTTGGCAACGCATTTGAGCAAGAGTGGAGGAACCTCATCCATCGATATCTCAGATCAATGAAACGCAGATGGCGTGCATTCATTCGTGCGACTGGGGGCCATACAAGATATTGATCTGATTTTAGTTTTCAAACGGACTTTCGTCATACGTCAAATTTCATTATGACGCTCTCAGAGCGAAATCTAGGCAAATGAAATGTGGTACACCTTTTGCATACCCCATCCACTAATCGAGGCAAATATGTGACAAAATTAATGACATATACGTGTTTGAAGTTTGTGCTTCGTTAGCTCTTTGGGTCAGTATATGATGGCTTGAAATTTAGTTAAAATATATATTTAAATCTCTATGATACACTCTGAGTACTTGATATAAGAATTACTTATTGTATAACAAACACACTTTTTTATTTTTGGAAATCAATGATTCTGTTGTATGCAACACTGTTCAAACTAGACTGGTCTAGAATTTTGCCTTTTAGGAAAATGTTTAACCCTTTCTCAAACAGCAAACTTCTAAGATGATCCGATTCAAAAGCTGCTGCAGAAGACAAAAGGGATGTTGTTAAAGATAGAATTAGGGTATAATACAGCACAAAAAATATTGATACAATAGGAGAAACTGCTGGTTATCAGCAGTTTCTTCTTTTGTCTCAATGTTTCCCCAAGCCATTTCTATTAGGGACGTGAAAACCAGGTCTTGTTTAGGAAAGGGTTTAACAAAGGTTTCGCTGATAACGACATACCTAATTATAGTGATGAAATCACTATACCTTTCCCAATACCCTTTCCGAAACGGCAAAAGTAGAGTAATCCAATTTATAAGCTGCTACAGATGTTGGTGAAGATAACATAGTATAACACAGACGATTATTGAGACAAAAGAAGACATTGCTGGTCATCAGCATTGTATTTTTCGTCATTTTTTTTTCAAAATCCGATGAAATGCTGCTTGACAAAAACCAGTGTTCGACCATGTTGAAAAAGTCTTCATGATAAATTCTTATTTTGACATATATCATGATTATTTTGTTGAAATGTCGTCATTTTGATTAAGTTTGAGTTTATTGGGGTTTTACGCCGTTTTCAACTACCAGAGTCATATCGCGGCGGCTGGAGCACCTACCCATGGATTCCTGTTGTTTCTCAAACCAGTACTACCACAACACCCTTACCGAGCCTCCAGCTGCTCGCCCACTTAGGTTAACGATTTCAAACCCATTGGTGGGTGACAATTTTGTCAGAAAGGGTATTAGCCGCGGCCGGGTATCGAACCCGGGACCTCTCGAATGAGGGTCAGATGCGCTACCAACTGCGCTAAAGCCGCGGCCATTTTGATTAACATGGAAGGAGTAATCCTAGTATGCCCCCAGTGTTAGCTTTTAAAACCCTATGATAAATGCATCGATCATTTGAATTGGCAAATTTGATAGATAAGAGGGGATACTTAATACATTCTTAATTACTTATTTCAGTTTTTCCAACCCCCGACGGAATGATTGGAATGAGTGCCTACAATATGAGATTGAATGATGAATAATTGAAACACATGTATTGTGTTTTGAAAGTTCATAACCATCTGAAGCTCTGATGATTTTCGCCATACAAAATAGCCATTTTCGCTTTTATGTAATCATTCATCGTTTTCACGGCGGAGATTGTGCATCATGGG
Source organism: Fragum sueziense (assembly GCA_963680895.1). NCBI lineage: Eukaryota > Metazoa > Mollusca > Bivalvia > Cardiida > Cardiidae > Fragum > Fragum sueziense. The sequence goes on along the minus strand of OY804609.1, from coordinate 30,450,966 downwards.
ATGGATAACAACTACTGACAAAAATAATCTCGATTCTGGTCAAATATTTCGCAAAAACTTTTTTATCTGTGCATCAATTTTCAAAAGGTTTGTTACATGTACCCCGCCTTAATGAGCTCCATTTACAGATAAATGAATTATTTGTGGAATCCTTTCACTTTTTCTATTAGCCACGCTCCAAGAAAGAGAGTGTACCCCGCCTTAATGAGTTCTTTTCTCGTGTGTATGACTAATTTGAAAAAAAACTTTCCACTTTTCTCAAGAATTGATCCCAACCGATCAGAAAAAGGATATGATTTTTTGTCGTTTTTTTTTTTTTTTTTTTTTTTTTTTTTTGGCAATGGGTATAAGAAGGTTTGGGGTGAGTCATACATCAAAGGAAAGACCACAGAAAGGCGGAGTGCATGCAAGAAACCGTTTGGAAATTGACGCAGAAACAAGAAAGTAATTGCCAAATGTCTTACCTCAAGCGAAGCAAATTTATCCGGAGATTTGCCCATCCTCAATCTAAATAAATCAAGATATTAATTGTTCAGTAACTGTAAACATTTTAGGACCATCCGTTAGGGGTCATTTTCTGTGACCTTTCTCTGCTCCAATCACCTTGATTCAAGCCGTAATTACGAGATTTTATAACAACACAGACGGGTTATCAAAACATATTGTCCACCCAAATTAACCCGGGACAACTTAAATTTCGTGTGCAAAGTCCGTTAGTTGAGTGCCTTAACAAAACATTGCCGAAGTGGGGTCATTACATATGCAGATGTCTCGGGTTAATCTTGCTAGACAATAACTGTAACCCATTCTATTTTAGCACAAAATTCATTGCCATTGAACACTGAACAAATATAAACACGTGCCATACGATGTGGCGCCAACTGTAGTGTACGGAGTGAACAAACCTTCACCTTCGATTTGTTACTATTTCAGTAACAATTCTCATACCGTATGCAAGCACGGTTTCGTCGTGCGTGGGTTTTAGCGTAGCAAATACACCGACACCTTCGATTTGCTACTATTATTGTAACAATAGTCTCAAACCGGGTTTCCGTGTATTATATTATGTGACATTTATTTTCAACGCCTCAGTCGTTCCAGCTGTATAAAGTGGGTATCAGTGAGGTAAAAAATTGTTGTCAAAGCATGTTCCCCCATATCCATTTTGGTTTTGTTGCCAGGAACAGACGACCTGCGTTTGCAACGAGCATTTTGATTGATTAGCGTAAAATAGAAAATCCGGACTTTGCTAGGTCACTGAACATATGACCCTCATGGGTACATGTAGTTCTCAGATGTTACATTATGAAATAAGATGAAACATTTGAATTCATTCTGATTGTACCCATCCCATGACGCACCGTGATATTGCTTATGTCAGAAAACTTTACCTAAATCATATAATTGGATATCTATTAAAAAAACTAAATAATCAGTTGTTGAATTGTAGCATTGTTTTAACCCTTCCCCAAGCAAAAAAACAGGGGTTTAATGTCTCTTGATGGAAAGATCTAAGGAAACTACTTTGTATATAACTCCATAAACATGTATATCACTTTCTTCTTCTCTCTTATAGGCCTGTCCCACCTAACCGAATTTTTACACCGAATGCGTACCGAACTTAATTCGGTGTATTCGTTAAAGGTTCGTTCCACAAACGGTTTGTGTTCGGTATGTTTACGGTGCCATTCGGTGCTTTTCGTCGACATTACGCGGTGTTCGCAGACGCCTAAAAAAGTTTTTGAGCATGCATGCTCGTTATATTCGTTACTCAAACGGTAGGGGTTCGTTGGTGTTTGGGAACGAATTGGGGGATATTTCGGAGAAACAACGTTGGCTGTTCGACACATTCGCTACAAGTTCGTTACGTGTTCGGTGTATGGTCGGTACACAATCGTTGAAAACCAAAGTTCACCGAACAAAATGACAACGAACACTGCGAATTTTGCACTTGGCATTCGGTACGAATTCGGTGCCACTATTCGGTTAGGTGGGACAGGCCTATTAAGTAGCTTATATATTTATCTATTTGCATTTGGAATAAGGTTAAACCGTATATGTGGCATTTGTCTTTAAGTCAAAGTCTACCAAAAGCATTGCTTGAAAAAAAAAACCGTTACAAAACAAGATTTAATTTTGACGAACCTAATAAAAAATCTTTGGAAAGCATAAGAATAACCAACATTTCTTCTTCTGTCTCAGTATTCCATGTGCTATATTGTATTACCTTCGACAAACTTCGTTTTGTTATCTGCAGAAGCTTTTAAATTGGAACAGACCGATTGGAAAGGGGTTAATTGTTTTTTTATCTTATCGAAATGGGCATTGTCCATATCATAAAAAAACAACAAGTTCTAAATATAAAACAATCACGTAAAAAAAACTATATAAATATTTGACTAAACCATTTGTTTTCAAAGAGTAATAGTTCGAGAGCGAGTTAATTTCACATGTTAGTTTTTATCAAGCAAGAAAGATATGGCAGCGGAAGGTAATTGTTTCTTTCTCTTTATCTCAACATCGAATAGCAAATACTGTCATTGAGGTCTTATTGTTTAATTATGCTCGACTTAGAATCACATTGATTGATTGATTGATTGATTGATTGATTTACCGGGGTATAAGCTGATTGATCTTTTGTTTGATTTGGTTTAATGTGCCAGCTAAGATCATATGGAGGCAGGATCTCGGAACATACAATTAGGTTATTTCATCTAAGAACCCCCACCCACCCCCGCACACAACAGCCACCGAAAGTCGTCCTTAGAGTCTAAAACGCCGCTCAAACGTTTAGTATTTGTTATTTTTAGTAACATACTCTCAATCCCAAAGCGTTTTGGTAACAATACTCTCGAACCCAAAGCGTTTTAATGTTGAATGCACGTGCTCTTTATCGCTGTATAATTAATGCACGTGCGTCGTCATTGTTTTCTTCGCATATTTAGGGAGCCTCGTTTTGATAATGTCGATTTGTGACTATTTTTAGTAATAATTTTTATGTATACAATGTTGATTTCCCATAAACACATCGTCTTTGCCTCCGGAAGTGTGTTCTTTGGGTACAGACTAAAACATAAGTGAAAGGACCTTATTCTTTATTCACTCTGTTCCATAATTACAGAAAACGAGATATCAAAAAATATCATGAAACAAAATGTGAACGAGGTTTAAAGTCTTATCTGAAACACTGAAAGTTATGCTGCACGATAATTTGATCATTTGTTTATTTACATTGACCTGCCAATATTACTGAAACAAATTCATAGGTTTCGATTTTAGAAAGTATTCGTTTATGAAAACGGCATTTTGCAAGTCTGTGATAGCGCATTGGAAAGACGCAGAATTTCTACTCGAACGGACAAAGTTCGATTCCGCTACAAGGCATGTGAAATCTGTTTTCATGAATTTTCATTTCATTATTTTTTCTAAATCCTTTGTTTTATACTCGTAATTTAACCCATTTACAGACAACCATTTTGCGGATATGTCTAGTTTTTTAAGACGACACAGGAAAATTGCGATTGGGATTTTTATTAAGAAAAAGAGAAATCTTTGAGAAAATAGAAGTGGTCGATTATCCATGCTTTTCTCTTGATGATCTCCACGTGAAATGCCAAAGTCAAATATTTCTGGAAAAATGAAATGGCACATTTTCATTAAAGGGGCTCATTCTATGTTTTTATGCTTCCGAACTGTTCGGGAACTCATATTTGTGCATGGAAAAACAATTAGCAATGCCTAAAAACCTCAATCTCGGCGAAAAAAAAACTTTCCTTTGCTATAGATCAATCCTTTACAAGCGTGTTTATACATTCTATTTTTACTTCAAAACAAGACAAGGTCAAGGTCAACGAGACACACCTCCGCGTTATTAACACACCGTACAACCGGCTGTGTCGATGACTGTGACCTTATTTGCGAGGAATACGTGAAAAGGTTTATTTTGTACAAGCACTGAACATTTATACGCGTATTTATCAACTATAGAATACCAAAGATCCTTTCGTTTATTTATAAAAGTAAATTCATTAGACCTACCATGCACATGACATCAGATGCCGATTCTGTCTTCGCTGACTTTCTACGCAGCCGGTTGTACGATGTGTTAAATCTCGCTGAGCACAGATGACGTATCTCTGACGTAATTGATTTTTGAAGGTTGGGCATAAAGGTGGTTTATAGTCTCAAATTTACAAACTAGGTCCATATGGGCATATGTAGCCGTTACAAAACAAAAACAAGGACGACCAGCATGTTATTAATTGACTTGGATTTAAATACTTAATAAAGCTCGACGAGTGGTAACAATGGACATAAATGATCTACCCCTTCAGGTTGGTAATTTCATACGTTATTTCTGGTTTGTAATTATTGTGCCATTTGCATTTTCGACAGCCTAGCTCGTCCCCCTTTAACTAGATCTATATTATTTGCATATTATTTCTTTTCTCTTAACATTTGTAGATGTATGGCAAAAAGATGATTGGTGGATTTTGTTGGAAGACCGTTTACAATAAAACTTAGGCCTATATTTGCATCTATATCTAGAGTATATTCGTCGAATACAGTCAAACTTTTAAAAGCTTTATTAAATTATACTCAGTCAAAAAAAGAAAGTGTGCATACTTCTACTTTATATATCTACGTAACCGCTACAATTATCTATACCAAACTTCTACACAGAGTTCACTTATCAACATTCTCATGTCTATTGACTAGGAAAGCAACTTTGGAGGATTAAATTATGGGGCATATCACCATAAGGTGTAAGCACCTTTTTTGCACGTTGTTGTCAAAACAAACGTTTCATAATACACTTCATCCTCTTAAATCTGTATTCAATGTGTATCAAAGCTAAAGCAAACATAAAATTTAAATATGCTGTGTAGCCAAATATGCTACGTCTTAGTAAACACACCAGATTTCACTCGTTAGTTTTCCTAATGTCTTGAAACGGCGCAAAATGTTTCGTTGGCGTTTGAATGTGATCGCAATGAAATTATAGGCTGTCGCAATTATTTTTCTAAAAAAAAGGATACATTTTTATAGGCTTCAGTCTGATTAACCGAATGCAGCAATGACTAGACAATATCGTTACATGACGTTGACGCCCTTACGTCAAAGCTTAAAAGTTACATCATTTATGGCGATTCAGTACAGCAAGCACATGTAAGCATCATTCGAAATCGATGAAGGCAGATAGACGGTCGATAGGAGATTTAAGACCGTATGTTTGTCACGTTATCAGCATGTTAAAATCTTACGTTGTGAATGCATTTGGCACGTCGTCATCGGCACGGGATTCGTCAAAATTAGTCATGAGTGTGGTGTAGGGCCGAACAATTTTTCAGCCTGAGTTTCGCTAATGTTAGCGTCCAGAATTTGCAGGACGAATAATATGTCTTGCAATAAGAACCCAATAAAGTCCAAAACGATAGAACGAGACATTATGTTCGATCAGTGAGGCCACACAAGTTTTCCATTATTCATTAAAGACATGTCACAATAGAAATTGAAGTAGAGGTCGCAAGAAAAAAAAACATTATTTAAATTTTTCACGTTCCGCAGCATGCTCTTTGATTTTTTAAAATGACCCCTATCTCAAATAACTTAAGAAAACACGAGAGATACTCTATTTCACACAATTTAAAAATACACCCTCTTTTAGGCAATTGAATTATCTTTGATTTGATACCAATATTATAATATCAATATTCAAAATTACCATATACTTTAAACTTATCCTCTCTGCACACTTTCTTTTTGGACTCAGCATATATTTGTGATTGAAAAAAAGATATATAAATGAAAAACAAAACGAAAAAATCGTAGACGACTATGAGTCTCGAACCCAAACCAAAATACAAAATGGGTTTCGCGTCTTTGACTGTTACCATTTGACCACGTTGACTTCATCTTTCTGCGAGACAATTTATTTGTACCTAATAAACATTAAATCAATCAAACATATCGGATAATTTTCCTGGATTCTCGTTCTTGACATTGACTCACCTAGGTCAATCTAAAAACTATCGTTTTCAATTATACAGTTTGCGTTTGTTTATTTTCCAACAATGAAAATAAAGTTTCTTAAATTATTAGATTACAAAGAGACCCAGCCAAAGAAGACGTGTATCGCTCCATTGGTTTCAACTTAAGATTTACCTATTTTTTAACCCCGGTTGGCCCAATTTTGAGCTCGTCAGAGACATCAAGACAATAATTCTGGCCAAATTTCAGGATATTTGGGCAAAAATGGTGTTCTAGAGTACATACAATATATATTTCCGTGTTTAGAAACGGTTCAGACTAAGCAAACGTCTACCAGACGCTGTATTTGGTAAATGAACAAATAGTGAGACATGTAATAATAATCTAGATCCAGAAAGTTACATTAGCATGAACATTTCCGATCTAAGTGTCGGTACTTTGCAAACTTTCCAGAGGGTCCATTTTATCGTGATGGGTCACACTTTTCTTACCATAGTTTCAGGTGACAGGAAAGGAACATTTCTGTGTAAGCCTAATCAACCCAATGTCCAACATATTGTGGAACAGTTTAATGGAGGTAACTGGTTAACTTTATGTTTATCTGTTGATTTCTAATTTGATATTTTCGTATGCCCGTGATATAATCCACGAGCACCAAAGGTGCGTATCATAATAATGATTTTGCTGCATGTTTTTACATATTGGATGATATATGCCATTTTATGTATCACTTACGACCATAAACAAATTAAATCACTCATGATCAGACACAGTTTGTGTAGGAAGTGCAATATGTTCCTCAATTCACAATGATTCTATTGATTCTGATTCAGTACTGGTAGTGCGTAATATTTGAGCTTACATATTTGCCACATGGTTACCTTTCGTAGGCAACCTCGGAACCGAGCAATTTAACTGAACACAGTTGAACATTCTTAATTTGCTCAAATATCACGAATACTGTTATTTTGAAGTTGATCTGTGAACCTTTACAGAAACAATTTTCAAAATTTTATGTGTGTGTGTGGGTGTTTTTTTTTTTTTTTTTTTTTTTTTTTTGTTTTGTTTTTTGTTTTGTTTTTTTTTTTTTTGGGGGGGGGGGGTGTTGTTTGATCTTAACTCACATAAACAAAATCATCTAAATATTGATTATCTGTTTTTGGTACCGAACAGTAAGAAAATCGTACCGAACAATACAATATTGTTTACAATATCGTGTATGGCAACGCAAAAGTACCGCATCGCCGTTCCTTGGTTCGTACACATACCTCCCTGAAAAGTCTTAGGAAGTGATAGGGTACATCTCCGAAAATAATTATAACGTTTTTCGGCAATCAGTATTCAAAATATGAATTAAGATTTACGAAATGGGCAATTTGTTTCGATAAATTACCTTGGAATAAAAGTTAAACGCTTGCTGTCCCACGAGATACATGTTTCAGTGGGCGGTTTTTAGGTCTATGATTTGCGTATACGTAGAATTGCAGACGTCCTCGTACATCTAACGGTCTTTGTTTAGCCTTTTAATGATGTTTGCATGTAACTTAAAATGTTATGATCCTTTGTGCAATATAAGTATGCCCCCTTTTGAAGAAAATGGGGGTATATTGTTTTGCAACTGTCGGTCGGTCGGTCCGTAGACCAAACTTTGTCCGGAGCATAACACAAAAAGCATGTAAGGTACAATCATGAAACTTCAAAGGTCGATAAATCCCATTATGAACAGGTGCAGTGCGCAAAAACCGTTACTCTGCTGATAAATTTTTTTTAAGTTATGACCCTTTGTTGATTTTCAAACTTAATTCTTGTCCGGAGCAATTCTTGTCCGGAGCATAACTCTCAGAGAATGTAAGGTACAATCATGAAATTTAAGCATAACTCATAGGGTACGTAAGGCAGAATTCTGAAACTTCATAGGTAAAAGATCTTGTAATGGAGAGGTGCCATGCATAACCGTTACTCTATCGATCATATGTTTGTAGTTCTTGCCCTTTGTTGTTTTTCAAACTTTATTCATGTCCAGAGCATAACTCAAAATGTATGTAACCTAGAATCATGAAACTGCATACGTAGGCAGATCTCATTATTGAGAGATGCAGTGCACAAGAACCGATACGCTGCCGATAATATGTTTGTAGTTATTATCCTTTGTTGATTTTCAAACTTGTTTCTTGTCCGGAGTATAATTGATTAAGTATGCAAGTTAGAATCATGTAACTTCATAGGTGGATAGATCTCATTATGGAGAGGTGCAGTGCACAAGAACTCTAACTCTGCCGATCAGATTTTTTGAGTTTTTGCCTTTTTTAATTCTCAAACTTGATTCTTGTACGGGGCATAACTCAAAAAGTATGTAACCTAGAATCATGAAACTGCATTGGTGGACATATTTTTTATTGATCAGTGCAATGCACAAGAACCCTTACTTTCTGACATACTGCCCACTCTCTCCGTTTGAACTATTAATATAAATACGTTATTTTTATATTACCCCCTTTAATGATTGTAAGGGATAATCTTTTTATGACAAGAGGTATAAACACTTTCAAATATGCATCCTTGGACACTTATTTTTCACATTTTGTTACTTTTATCATAAAAACTTAAAGGGAGGTAACTGATTATTTTTATGCAAATTGAGTTGAGTTATAGGAATATTTCATGGCACACGTGTACAGGAAAATTTAATTTTATATCAGTTTATGTCTTTGGCTCTTGTGATTCACAAATATAACGTGTTATAGCTCACAGCAAAATTATTGGCAGAGGAATTCTAGCTTTTAGATCGAGATGCTCTGCCAAGTCATTTATTTTGAGGTATAACTTTGAATATTTGTTCACAAAGATCACCGAAGGCTTGATATTTTGTCTTTGGACATGTTATCCTTGGACAACATTCTCGTTTGGTTTAAGCATAACTGCAAGTTAGTATGCAATGTATAATCATGAAACTTCAAAGGTGGATAGAACGTATTATGGATTAGTTCAAGAACTGTTACTCTGTTATTGCCTTTTTTATTATCATACTTGATAAAATAATATTGTACTATTGTACTCGGCCTCAATTATTAGATGACTACATCAAAGGACTTTCCCGGTATATGTTTTTAAAACATGTTGTTCTATATTAGTTCCTTTCCTTCAGATTTATTTAGTTAGTTTTACTGTTTTATAAAAATTTTACCACTTCATAGTTGACCCTTAACAGCTTCATCCGTTTACCGGACTATGTTTACGGATGTTTCCTTAGAGAGATATTCAGAAAACATTTCTGTTTACTATAGTAGAATTCCGATTCTATTGACAACACATCTGCTGGGCATTTTTTCCTTTTTAATTCCACTGGCCTTCAGTGTGTGTGTGCGTGCGTGCGTCCGTAAACCTTTTCTTTAAAAATCTTCTTCTCAAAAACTATCGGATGGATTTCAACTTTACTTCACAGAACTAATCCTTGGGTGACCCTCTCTCAGATTATAAAAACCTGAGTTATCTGCGCTTGAATGTCAAAAATAGCTTATTTTCACTTTGATTTCACTCTAACAATTACAAATATTGACCAATCAAAACAAGACTTGGACGGGATGTCGGTGACTATAAGATCTTTTTAGTGTGTAATTTTCAGCTCGATCGGAATCTTATATCATGAGTTATGTGCCCTTGAATTTGACAAAATTGCTATTTTCGCCTTTGTTTTCATTGTAACAAACATAGATATGAACAGTTCAAGACAAAACTTGTACAGAATTATGTTTACTATATGTTGTTCAATGTGTGTAAATCTCTGCTTGATCAGAATACCATATGCCGAGTAATGTACCTTTGGATTTGACCAAATTTCAGTTTTCAACTCTGTTTTCTTTCTTTTAGTTGCAAATATGGACCAATCAAAACAAAATGTTGACATCATATTGGTGATCATAAGATGTTACCTGAGTGTACTTTTCAGCTTGATCAGAAAATCACAACGTAAATGACGTGTTCATTTATATAGGATAAAATGAGTAAAGTGTAAAATAGATGGAAGGGTAACTGGTTGAAGCATTTGTCTCTCAGAGGTCAATTAGCCCATTACTAAATGACAACATTTTGGGTTGGCCAAAATCCAAAGATGTTGCAGACGACAATTAAAATTATTGATGTTTTACAGCAGTTTTTAGAGCCACTGTATGGTAAAGGGTTAAGGGTGTACTTAGAAGTGCACAGTGTGTCTCCAAATGTGTTAACTAAATAAAAGAGTGGGTCATAGAGAAGTGTTAACCCATTAGCAGAGTGCAAATTTTTAGGCTGAGTAAATTCAAAGACCTTAAAAGTGAATGGAATATGGTTCGGTTTTCTAGTGTAAACAAATACGTCATCGTCACGCCTCACTGGTCTAAAAATAGATTGGGAATCCCTTATCGTACAAATATGGCTGTGAATCTCGCGACGTTTTTCCACGTTCAACTTGCCGAAGACGACATTCTAAGAGCTGGATTGCCGTAATCATTTGTTGAGAAACATTATAATTCAGAGTTGAGAAGGTTGCTGCACTGTCGTGTACTTTTTAAGATCGGTAACTATGAAATAAGCGGTTGACAAGTAATGTTTACACATACGGTCCTGCCTTGGCTTCGTCGTGCCGCTCGTGCGTACTCGCTTACCCTTTCCAAAACGACAAAATGTCATGTTGGGCCAAATTGAAAAAAAGTCTGCAGATGACAAAACAGATGTGAATACTTTTAGTGTTTTATCTCAGAGAAAATATTGAGGCAAACGAAGAATGATCATCAAAAGAAGTTATTCACACCCATTTTGTCTTCTGTGCAGGCCTTTTCAATTTGGTCGACCATCATTTACTTCTTTTGCCTCAATGTTTTCCCAAGAACTTTCTGTTGGGGACGTCAAAATTGGTCTTGTTTGGGGAAAGGTTACTATAGAATCAAAGTACTGAAAGTACTGTTAGAGAGCATGTTTGACACAACATGAAATCTTGTGACAATATTGCATGGTAACATAATTCATGCAAAACAATCCATGAATATAGGTGGAGCTGTATTAACCCTTTCCCAAACGACAAATTTTTTAACTTTTCCAACTAGAAATCCACTGCAGACGTCAAAGTGGACGTTGATAAAAACAGGATTTGTGTAAAATATAGCACAGAAAACATTGAGACAAAAGGAGAAACTGCTGGTTATCAGCAGTTTCTTCTTTTGTTTCAATGTTTTCCCATGCCATTTCTATTAGGGACGTTAAAACCAGGTCTTGTTTGGGAAAGGGTTAACAAAACATTTTAATCCAACAGAAAAATTTAGACTGTCCCGAATCAAAAGATGTTGCAGACGACAATTTTAACTGAATGAAATTTTACATGTTTCTGTCTTTCTATATAGAAAACATTGTGGGAAATGAAGAATTTGCTTGTCATAAGCAGTTTCTTCATTTTCCACATTATTTTCTGAGACTATTTTCCTGCGGGTGTCAAAAAGAGTCACTGTGTGGTAATGGGTTGAAAGAAAGCCCACCAAAACGTCACCAAAACAAGACTTCATTCAAAAGGCTGCATAATGAGGAACTGTCCATCATAGTTTCTTACAAATTCAACAATAAATGGAGGAATGTGTTAAAAATGTATTGACAATAGAGTGAATCCTCTTTTTCTGTGATGCAATTTAGTATCACCAAACCTATCACCATTTTCTTCTTTTACCTCAATATTTTTCAAAGCTTGATCTTATAGATACATTAAAACAAAGTTTTGTTTGGGAAAGGATAAGTTCAAATCAATCCATTTATAAATGTGTGAGAAGATGAGTTAATAGGAAATTTACTCTAATGCCCCCTTTATCCATGACACAACATACTATCACCAAACAGCACAAGCTTTACAATAAAAACACTCAGATAGACACCCACTAGTAGAATTTCTGTCTGCAGAATGTGATTCTATTTTTGACCATTTGCACTGTCCAAAATTTAGGCTACATGACTTGACCGCATGACCTGCATGACCCAATTGTGAATGGCAAATTACTACTCAGATCTCTTTTTTTATTTAAGACTTGTTTAATACTTGATTTTTTGCTTAGATCATACATGCCATCTAGTTTATATTATGACACATTTGACACGTAGACTATTGTAATTGTCATTTAGATCTTTTTGTCTTGTTTGGGAGGAACTATTTTCGTTGTGCGGTTTGTAAAGTACATCTAAAGTACACTAAAGCATGATAAAATAAGAGAGCCATGCTCTCTAAAAAAACTAGAATTTGTCGCTGAATGTGATACCCCCAGAGGCTTTCACTACAACAAAGGGCAATATCTCACAAAATAAGCAAGGTAGAGTTATGCTCCTTGTACGTTGCACTTCTCCTTGGTGAGATCTATCTACCCGAGAAGTTTCATGATCATAGCTACTTTACTTTCAGACTTTTCGATGTTTTTTTCTGGTTAAGCTGCAGAGGAATCCCAAGAAAAAACGTTTGCCATTTCTGGTCTGTCTCCGTATCTAGAAGCAATGTTGCATGTTGCATATGCGCAATGTTTTGTAGTTTTAGTTCCCGCCTGCATTATCTATGATCGACTAATATCTCGCTTGAAAATAAAAATTTTTTGCTAACACTGTTACGAAAAAAATGTCCGATTCATGACCGATAAACAAAATTTTAGACTGGTACCCGGCAAACGTTGTTAGGGGTATTCCCATCAGAAATCTATTTTTACCACACTAAAGCGCGAACACTGTTCGCTATTTTACCCTTTCCCAAATGGCAAAACATTTATTACAAATATGGTATATTTAGGAAGATCTACAGTTTATAAGGAAATTTATATTTATTTGACACAAGGAAGATTTTCATTAGTAGTATCATCCTAAGCTGGAATTATCTCCCATTTCATTTAGCCCTTTCCGAAATAGCAATTATCTGGTTAGAAACATAGGATATCAAGGAGTTATTGATAAATAAATTTAGATCTGTTTGGAAGAAGGAAAATGTTCATTGCTAATATCATTAACCTTGGCTGGAATTTCCTTCAACCCTTTCCCAAATAGCTAACATTTAGTTTTACATTCTTCTTGCTCTAAGAACGATAGGTATTGAACATTCTAATCAAAATTTGGTTTAAATATTAAAGTGTCCGATGATTGGCAAAATTAAAGTCTTGAGCCGAAAGAACACCTTACTATTAACCAAATATCAAAGTTTCTACAATTTTCCAACATTAGAAGTGTTTTTATTTCGTATTTTAAAATGGATATTTTGGTCTTTTCCGATCTTTGCCGAAGAAAATACGCTAAACTTTCGACTTGAAATTATGACGTCATACTCGCCACTGAATGACGTCATGGCGGGAAAAACGGGCAGTCATGGGTCATTTCCCGGAAAGTCTGAAATTTCTGAAAAAGTTAAATGTCCGACTTTTCTGTCATGAAGCGACTTCCCCAATCGATACTCAGAACACGGAATTCGTCCTCAGTAAATGTTAGAAAAAAATGTTAAAACAGTCAAAGAATAGGTCGTAAGTGAATTAAGGAATGTGCCAAAGAACGGTTTAAGTTTGTCTGTATTACTCTTACGATCGAGAAATGGATAAAAACTGAGACTTCGCTATATGACAGAAAAGTCGAACACATTATCTTTGTCAGACACCTCGTGCTCTAGATTGGGGGCGGAGTCAAGCCATTGATGACGTCAATCCGTGGCAATTTTACGGAAATTGCCGATCTTTATTTTCTCGAAAATCAGTTTTTCAACGATGTAAAGAAAAGCAAATAAAACTTTTAAAACAACCGAGTTTGGCGGATCTTTTATAAAACACGTAAATTTAATGATTTTCTTCCAATATACGGTGCAATAAACTGCCAAGCTTGGTAGCCTTTAAATGAAGCTCAGGCCTGTGGAGCGACTAGTTTGTAAATTCAAATGCACATTTTAATTTACTCTTCATATAAATTTCAGACGAAGACAATCCTACTGTCAAGAATGGCGTTTTAAATGGAGTACAATTGAAACGGGATACAAAATATGAAAACACATACAAAGCCAAAGAGCCGGATAGTCGTAGAGAAGAAGGTATTATTTATGAAATAACAACAAGATAAGAAGGTTTATTCTTCAAATAAAAACCGATGTGCGACGGACTACATGTGTAAGTTAAAATCTGAGGTTTGAAGCACCGAATGCATTGCCTTAACATGTAGTACCGATCACAGAGGTTTTTATTTGGACAATAAAACACTTTCATCTCATTATCATTTTCATAATAATACGACAAATAATATTACTAATTAAATATACATTGTCAAAGCGTTATTTTGAGTAAAATCTGTCTTAATCCCAAGTCTTCAGCGTAGGAAAAAGTATTGGCAGACATGAAGGTTTATGAGATACTTTCGAAAAAATTCTGCGCTTGAATTAGCTTAACAATGACACCAAATCATGCGAGCAGTAACATTACATGTATGCCCGATTTCACATTATTTAAATGCGCTGTGTAGTAGTGGATATTGTCAAAAAATGCGTCGTTATAAAATGAAAAAGCATTCAAATAAACCGCCTACTTTGAGAGTTGTCGTTATTTTGATTTTATAGGGTTAATTCACGTTTTTGAGGTCGTTAACATTCGCAGAGGCCCAAGAAATACGTTAACTCCCGACTGCGAAGCAGGAGGGTCGTTTTCGTATTTTGCGGGCCTCTGCGAGTGTTAACGACCGAAAAATACGTGAATTGGCGCTATTATTGCATAAAAAGCATAACATTCCAATGATTACTTACCCCAAACCCCTTGATAAGTGCGAAAAATGTACCGAGGCGAGATAAGAAAATGTCCGCCATTGTTGTTTTGTTCTGATAAATCTTCCGAGAATTTTTTGTTATGCGTGACGTCGGTAAAACAACGTTACGTCATAATTTGGCGCCAAAAGGCGAACGTCGCTTATTTAGCGTAAGACGTTGAGAAGTTTGCGGGAAAAGAGACAATTGTTTATTTTGAAGGGTCAAATCGAGGATATTTGAGTGCAAAACCGGTCCGATATCGCACGTGAATCTGCCGATTAATGCACGATTTCTCTGGATATCCGCCCGGTTTCTTCTCGATATTCAATGTCGATAACGGCCCAAAAACACACATTTTAGGCAATCATGAGATTTAATATATGACTCCGTATTATGTAAACCTTGACCTTGTCATAGAAAGATGGAAGTTAACATCAAGTTCTATGCTCTAAAAAGATTCTATGCTAAATACAATGTATTATTTTTTGCCGAAAGACTATGAAAAGTGGAAAATTCTCTGAACTCAAGAATTGGAAAATCTGTAATTTTCATTCCGAGGTCTATCTTTCAAAATTTCGCATTACTTCGACGTTGATGTAAATGTTTCGATCACTGTTCGTACGAACAATTATATACAGTTTTCAACATGAAAAAAACGATCATTTTTCACCTTGACCATGCTGCACTACCGTATCGAATAATAAAGTGTGCCGAGTTCTGTTGCTACTGGGATCAACGGAACAATCGAAAAAAGTCGATATCTTGCTTGTCGATCTGTCGGTTTCAATTGAGATTTTACTGCTTGCAAATTATATTCAACGTTACTTTCTATGTGGGGAAGCCTTAACGCACGCATGAATAGAAAAACCGTTATTCATACAAATCAATTTTTATATCTTATACGAAAGTTTTACGGTTATTTTTGCTCTCAGTCGGTGTCGCTTCAATGTCTTAATGTACCACAACAATGGGCGGAATCACGTCGTCAACTCACAACCGCACATTATATAGATATTTGTTGTTTAATAAAAACCCATATGCCGACTTGCATACTGCGTATAAGCCTAGCTTAAACCAGGATTATACAGGGTAACGGGACAACTCACTTGTTGAGCCATGGCTTTCGCTGTGCCATAGCTACTTCTTATCCAAGCTTGTGTTGACTTGCACACTTGTGAGCTCAGTGTAATTCACAGTTAAAAAACCGGGCTCAGCCAAACCTGGTACATAGCAGGTTTCGGTGAGGCTGATGTACATTAGTTATTCTGTTTGTCTTTAAAATTCACAACTAAATGTTATATTTTATATGGATGTCATGAATATCAGCAACTCTATTAATTTCTGCCTTGTTGAAAACATTTATTAAAGCAAAATTTTGTATACCACAAAAAAGTGTAGCCGAAAAAACAACAACTCTGTTTTAAAACTAGTCAGGAAGAAGATAAACATCCGACAATTTCTATTGTCATACAGTTACGCTTTCTAACGCTTTACAGGACAAATGCTTTTGAAAACATCGTGGACAATGAAGAAATTGCTTGTGACAAGCAATTTCTCCATTTCCCGCAGTGTTCTATACACAGAAAGAACAAAAGATGTAAAATTTCTGTCATTTGAAATTGTCGACTGTAACACCTCTGAATTTAGACCAGTTTAAAATGTTGTCATCTGGTAATGGGTTAGACAAAAGAAAGATGAGCAATAAGGTAAGATGACCCTTTCTTGAAATACGAGAAAAAGTGGAAGACAGAGAATGACAGAAAGAAAGAAAGCGAGACAGACAACTGGAAGAAGATGGGGAGAAGATGGACAGGGAGGGAGGGGTGGGACATACTCTTCTACAGAAAGAGATAGAGAGAAAAAACAAGCAAAGAAAATAGGGGGAGATAATACATGGATAAAAATAGATTGCTTTCTTTGCTGGTAATTAGATCGACTTAAAACTAGAAAAACCGGTTTCAGCACGTGTAATAATATGAACCATGGGTCAAACTCGAGATCGTCCGAAACCGGGCTTAGAACCGTTAGAGCTAATGGCCGTTAAGTCGGGATCATCTCGGGTTCAAGCCTAGCTTATCTGAAGTCGAGTTCAGTAACGGTCTACGGCTAAACCAAGGATCGAGTATGCAAGCGGGCAATAGAATTCATTCTTTCTGTGTACAGGGTGTAAAAAAATGGAACCCATTTTTGAATGTGAATTGCCTATGTTTCAAGTTATACTTCTGCCTCAAATGAAGGTATGCAATAGAAACGACAGTTTGCTACTAGCAGTTCGAATTCGGTTGAAAAATGTCTATTACTTTTGTGAATATTGGCAGTCAAATGAATGCACCCGAAAAACCGTTTTAACACGATATCGATCTTTCGTTATGATACGCGCGTACACTCATTGAATAAATCGACGCTTCACACTTGGTTAATATATTCAATACAACACAAAAGTGATTTTGAAAAATTTATTCACAGTAGTGCATTTTCATTTCAACTTTTTTGCTAATAAACAATCTGTTGAAGTAGAGCTGCGATGTAACCATAATGAATACAAATAGAATATCAAAGTGTATCACAGATTCTCGATTACGAGTGCATATAACCTAACCGGCCCAAGAATAGCAAAATTGATTTAACAAAGAAATGACAAGTACTATAACATCAATTCAAACAACCACCCTATGGACTCATTAGCAATAAATTAGAGCTAAAATGGACTAGGTTATCGGTTATATTTTCATAAACCGTCGGTGTTGTTACAAAGTCTCGAAATTGCGGCTTGAATCAAGCCGTAGTTACGAGATTGTATAACAAACCCAACGATATTCTATTTGTTTGTCCGAAATGACGTCACAATTAACAAGGTCAAATCGTTCGATATTTGTACGTGCGGCACGTGTACGTATTAAACGATGAAAATCGGTACGTACATGCACAACGGTAAAGAATGCAACAGCTGACTGCCAAGACGCAATAATCTATATCATGTAAAAGCAGGTTTTTAGTGCCATTATTTAATTGCATATAACTTTGGAACCAAAACATATTTCGAAGTGAAATTTGGAACACATGTGCACAAATGATATATCGTCAGTACTGCAAATTCAAAAATTAGATTTTGTGCTTACGATTCAAAAGATTTGACTTTGAATTAGGGTTCCATTTTTTTCTGGGACACGCTGTATATGTATTTTACGGTATCGTATTATAATCATTTCAGTGGTAGAAATATTGTGGTGAAGAACACATCTGTGTATGCTCGAAAGTATACCCTTACTTGGATGCATAAATTATATCCTAAATATTTTTTACATCGAAATCATGCATTTCTATGTCGGGGAATCTTGCGTAAACTAATATTAACAGCTACATGTATATATTGACACATTTGCAGAAGTTTGTCTTTAAGAGAGATGTGTTTTAGAGGGAGACAAAGATGTCCATAAAATATCACTTTGCTGGATTTCGGATTGTTTTATCACACATCTATCGGACTATTTCTTTCTGTTCTTTTTATATTGAAATGTACTTTTTACATAAATTACAGCGGAATACAATTTGAAAATCCCCTTGAAATTGGAAACAAAAGAGGAATTCACAGGGAACTTGAAAATATCAGATGGTGGTCATGATAAAGGTAATATTTATTTATATCATTTCCGAACCTCAAAATAAGAAGGAAGTGCAGACAAACGAAATCCAGAGCATCGATAAAATTGTTAATACTGATTTGGGATACTAGTAGTTACGTACCACCATGTAGCATTTTATTGGTGTTTATTTGACTCGACCAATTCGATAAAGTAGTTTGTAACACCAAACTGAAGAAAATTCCAAATCTAAATGAAGGAAGTGCACATGACAATATAGATACAAATATTATGAATTACAGGTAAAATGATCGTATGGGAAGGCGAGGGAATATTTTGGATACATTTATATAAACACTGTCTAGAATTCAAAAATAATCTTTTCTCTGATACATGTAGAATAAATATCTACATTAATTATGTAATCATTTTCATATTGCAAAGAATATGTTACAAAAACGGACCCAAGAAGGGCTCAAATATAGATGTTCTGGTCAAGTTTAAATAACTTTGGTTCTATATAATGACTTCGATTCAGAATGTACGCCTATTTTAGCATATAGGGTTATGATAAGAAGGTATTATGGCGATTTATACAAAAAATGTACAGATAGCTTCGTGAAGTAAGTACATCAACAATAGATAAATTCTAAGATTGACAGAAGAACGAATACAGAAAATCAACAAAGTGGTGTATATTATTAATGATGCATACAAACTTCTGTCCTTTGTCCATTGAAGGTACATGTAAAATTTCATTTTGATATGATCTGTACAGAAAAAAGGTTTTTACTTCCAAGTAAAAGTTTGCCTCTCATGTAAATTTACCCCACCAACTTTGTCAGCCATTATCTCCAAAAATAAGCCGTTAACAGATTTATTACACTTATGAAATACAGATATCATATAACCCTATCTATCCAAAGAATTAAAAAAACTATTTTTGAGCCCTTGTTCGAACCCATTATTTGTAATAGATACTGCATAAGAATTGACTTGACTTAATTTCTATATGGAAAGTTTTCTTATTTTTACAGCATCTGATTTAGACGTAATTAACACTGGGAACATACCGAGGGGTGAACGGAAAACTGTCGTAACTAACATTTTTTTCAAAATCACTTTTATTCTATTTTTGTAACCCATTTAAACATATACACTTGTAAAAAAAATTGTAGCTTCCAATTCTTATTTTTTTTACTTAAAAAAGATTAGTGCAAAAGTGTCGTAAGTGAAAAGTCCTCTTTATGAAAACGAAAAACTGTCGTAAGTGAAATTGGGATTTCTGATAGATGCATCTATGCAATAACAAATACTTTCCTGTCTTGACCAAACTTTCTCAAAACAAGTATGGTGTTAAGTTCTCGGATTAATTCCATTATGGGTCAGATCACACTGGAAAGTGCTTAGTTATCTGCCCTTGAATGGCGAAAAATGCCGTTTTTTTACTTTGTTTAAACTCTAGCATCTACAAATATTGACCAATCAAGACAAAATTTGGACACAATGTTGGTGACCATAAGATCTCAGATGATTTTGATTTCTAGTTTGATCTAACAAGAAAGTTTTCAGTTATGTGCCCTTGCATTTTTTTTTTTTTTTTTTTTTTTTTTTTTTTACTTATTTCAACTTTGTTTACACTCTAGAATCAACAATTATTGTCCTATCACAACAAAACTTTAACACAATATTCATGACCAAAAGTGGGTTTTATTTTTAGCTTGATTGTAGTAGAAAGTTCTGAAAGCCCTTGAAATTGACTTTTTTGACTAAATTGCTATTTTAGACTTTTTCGACTTTGTTTACAGTCTAGCATCTACAGTTATTGACCTATTAAGACAAAACATGAACACGATGTCTGTGACTATAATATCTTGAATGGGTACGATCATCAGCCTGATCTGACCAGAAAGTCACTTAGTGTGGAGTTTTAGGCATTTGAATTTGTCAAAAAGGGCCATTTTTGACTATTGTATTTTCTAACAACCACAAATATTATGTTGACTAATCAAGACAAAACTTGGATACAATGTTTATCACTATGTTTAATGAGTGCAATTTTATGCTTCTTTGGAACCTCACATCCTGAGTTATGTGCCTTTCAATTTTACAAAATGGCTATTATTCAACATCGAATCGTTAGCCATGATGAAATATTACTATATATTCCAATACATGTAAATTGGGAGAGAAGCATATTTCCCACTGAATGAAAGGGAATAATGGCACATTTTGCATGCTGTTGGTGATGGCCGTGACAGTGCAGAAGCTTTCTCTAGATAGTACTATGTTGATTAGTTACAGAGTGGTGGGTTTGAGTCACATATTTCTATAAATTTGAATTCCTCTTCCCCTGTCAATTTAGATTTGCTGATATTTAATCATTCAAAACTGTGTCAAAACGGTTTGGTTTATTAGATCTTTGACAACTTTGATTTTGAGTCTGTTTAGAAGAGAAAGTCTTATAAATTATGACAAAATTGCCGTTTTCGCTTTTGCATCTTGGTTAGGGTGGACGATTTAGGAGCATCATGGTCCTCTTGTTCTTAGATACTCTTTCCGTTACAGGAAGGTATGTTACTACTGAAAACAAGAAAAAATACACAGGCATTTTTTGTGATGACAATGGGGTAAACACAAAAAAGACCTCATAAAATGTCTTCCCCTAACAAGTGGACATTGTCAGATTGCATACAGAATCTTGTCCTATAATGGAAATTCACTTTTTGCCGTAAAGATTTGAAAAGAGACTACCTCAGCAATAAGCTAAATACATGTACCAGCAAAATGTACCACCAGAGCATTTTCATGATAAAGTCTTTACTCCCTGTATCAATGCAAATATGTAGATGGACTTTTAACACAAACAATTTTGATTTTCATTGTCCTATAAAGGAGCAATGTGACATAATTGAGTAGCATACAAAACTTTCTTCCAGAACAAAGAATATGGAAATATGGTAAAATATGGAAATTCTGCCGCAGCCATTGTGCAGTTGGTATCGCATCTGACTCTAACTGGAAAGATCCGGGGTTCCATCCCTTGCCATGGCAAATATCCTTTCTGACAAAAATATTATCCACTAATGGTTTGATTTTGTTAATCTATGTGGGCAAGCAGCTGGAGGCTCAGTTAAGGTGTTGTTGTAGTACTGGTATGAGAAATAACAGAAGTCCATGGTTAAGTGGTTAAGTTACAAAATGCACGTTGAAAATAAAACTCTTCCAAGAGAAAATAAGAAAAAAGACTAACTTCATCAAATTAATTCATTTACAGTTACTCGAAATCTGTATGTGTTCAAGAGACAGAAAAGTAACTTAAATGTTGTTTCATTTTTCAAACTTACAGTTTCAATCAAGATTTTTATTGTTTAAGCTTTTCCTTACTGTTAACTAACTTGTAATGACATTAAAATAAAACAAACAAGATGTGTTTGTGAAACACAAATGCCCCCAAAATGGCCATTTTTGTAAAATGTTAAGTTTTCGTAGAGTAAAGGGTTGATAAGGGTAAACTGTTGACCTTAAGAAAGGTCAAATTACATGGAACAGATAGATATCATTGAAAGGAAGTTGCATACCAAATTTGAGCTTTGTATGTCAAATACTTTTGGAGAAAAGGCAAAGTTTTCGGAGTAAAATGTTAAGTTTTCGTAGAGTAAATGGTTGATAAGGGTTAACAAATGACCTTGAGGAAGGTCAAATTGCATGGAATGATAGCTATCATTCAAAGAAAGTTACATACCAAATTTGAGCTTTGTATGTTGAATACTTTTGGAGAAAAGGCCAATGTTAAGTTTTCATGTTAAGTTTTTGGACAGACAGACGGACAGACAGACGGATGGACAGACGGACGGACATGATTAAACAATATGCACCCGATCTCTCAATACGGGGGCATAAAAATAGCAATATTTTGTTTTTCTTTCAAGAACATGAATTTTACACTGTATGTAAATGCAGATTATGTTTATGGAAAACTGTAGCTAACTGACAGTTACGACACTTTTCCATATTGAGAAATACTAACTTTTTACAAATTTCAGTTGTAAAACTGTCGTAAGTGAATAATCATCTAATATCAAGAAAAATAAGCTTTTAATCTTTAAACTCACTTATGCACATGAAAAGTCAACACATTTTAAATGTATTTGCAATTAATATCTTTCATAAAAAAGATAAATAAAAAAAGTGAGATGTTTTTTCCCTCTCCTGTAAAATTTTGCAAAAGTCACTTACGACAGTTTTCCGTTGAACCCTCGATACGAACATATTAAGGGACAAATCAATCTGATATAAATCTTAGATGTTTAAACTTTTCAGTAACACCTGACGATCACACGCCAGGGATCATCTTCTGTGACCTCTGGAAACCCCCAAATCGGTTGCCCCTTTCCCAAAGGACACCGATTCAGGGTTGTCAAAATTTTAAGCTGCTACAGATGACTTAACTGATCCAAAAAATATAATTTGTGTAAAATGTAGCATTGAAGATATCGAGGCAAAGGAAAAAAAGGATGATGCTTAACATTTTTTTCTTTTGTCTCAATATTTTCCCAATCAATTTCTAGGAGGGACGGCAAAACCAGGTCTTGTTTCGTAAAGGGCTATATTTAATCTAACCAATTAAACCTCTTGGTATATACAATTGTCCATGACAAGCATGTGCAAAAATATGGTTCTGCACTTAAATGCGATGTCCTCGTGGCTTGAATCGATTTCACAATTTCGAAAGCTAAAATTCAATTGGGGCGACAAGAGGTCAGAGAAGATGTCCTCTAACGGGTGGTCATCAGATGTTACTGAAAAGTTAAAACATCTTAGATTTTAATCAGATCGAGGGACAAATATACAAGTTGACAATTAAAATCGATTTACATTAATAATCATACAAGCAATTCGAGCATCAAACATTAAATTCTTAGATTATCATTGTTTCAGTGTGTGGCCGAGCGTGTGATCGATATACGTGTTGACCTTTATTGGATGATTACTAAAATGTACGGCGTTGATGACATGCCCTATTTTTCCTCAATACGACCGAGATTAAATAAGTCGTGTTTTATGAGCAATTACATCTGTATAGAGAGTAGGGTCAACAAGAAAAGATCACTACACAAGGAGCAAGTCTTTCCTTCTTGAGACAATTTCGCATGATTAAAAAGCAAACTGAGTACAATAGGAAGATACTGTCTTGAATTTAAGGTCTTAATTACTATGACGCAAATTGTTCGGTTACAGAAAAAAAATCTCCCTGGTTGAAAAATTTTAACAATAGTTCTTGTGTTCATCTATATCCGTCTTTGTACAAAAATTTTCAGATTTGGTTCTGGAATATCCCACGATGAAGGCGCTTATACATGCTCAAAAACTTGACGCTTACAAACGATTTTGCTCTTCTCTGAAGAAATCCTGCAGTGAAATAATCGCTATTGCAGCAACTAAAACCTCGGAGGATAACTATGACTTCGTTGTTATCACACCTAACCCAATGCAGACAAAACAAGATGTTGAGGAATTATTTCCTAAGATTCGGAACTATCCAATTACATACAGACAAGCAGCCGACGAGGGAAAACTTGTTCAAGATAAAATAATAGAAGTAAGAAAGTCCGAAGGCCATGCGTTTAATCATGCGATTAAACCTAACGTTCGTGAAGCGCTGATAAAGTATGGCAAAGAACTAATGGAACAGCACAAGAATTTGAACGCGATTCATTTTTGTCCGTATAAGTCCATAGGATTTCTTGACGGACACCAACAATTGAAAGCGGAACAATGCATTGTGCTGTATGTCAATATGAAATTCTCTAACGGAAGAGTTCCTATTGGAGAAAAAGAATTTCCAAGAGAACTTGATGGTGTCTCTGTGGATGTGCGTGAAAATTACATTGTCCCTTTAGCGGAAACTCGTATTGGACAGGAAGTTGTATCAAATGTGGCAAAAAAGTCTGGTAGCCTTGGGCCTGTAGTAAAGTTTCCAGACGATTCCTTTGGGTTTTTAACGTCTATGCATGCAGTCATAAAAAAAGAGGAACTATCGTCCATTGAACCTACCGGACAAGCTTTCGTTCCATCTGTACGCAACGACATTTCAAACATCGATGGGAAAGACATTGGTTTTGTACAAGAATACCACTACTATGAGGGAATATTGGATGCTGAACCTGGATTTGAGGTTGCTTTGGTCAAGTTTTACCCTGGAAAGCATCCTCAGGACGCACTGTTCCCTGCTGATGATAAATATGGTAAAGTAAAATGACTACAAATGTTTTCAGTCCAATCCATAATGATACCAAAATCCTCCAAATATCAATAGATCATGTATCACATTAATTTGATATCAATATCTCGAACTATGGCGTTTCATGTGTTACTGATTCAACTGTTAACACACTAGTCCAAACAAATTAGGAATTATATAGAGGATAACCGTTTGTTTCAGTGTAAGATCGATTCATAGTTCATTGAGTGAACAAAAAAGCTTTATTTTCACGAGTGGCGAGTGTCAGTCATTGATACCCGATAAAGAGAAGTCAACAACTTATTCCATTCAAAAGACCTCCTTAGAATCATCATCGTTTTCGCTACCCTTTTTGTCTAGCAGGAATTACTTGTTACTGTGGTGGCATAAGAAGGGGGAGACTCCCAATAATTTTAAGTCAAAATTGCTTAAAACTGTTTGGTAGATTGACGCCCTTGTCAAAAGTTTATTCGCAGTATTACCCATTGAATCAAGCCTTTGAGGGTGAGGTATTTCCCTTCCACAACTTCTTTTGACTAAATCATGACAGCTAGCAACATGATCCCACATGAGATCTATAGTTAACATTCTTGTGCTTGATGGGTAAAGAATTATACTATCTAAATGAAATAAATGCCCAGGGTTCAAAACTTCTTGATATCTCCTCGTACATGTCTGTCAAATTTTAGCATTTTACATAACCAATTCGATTTTTGTACTAATGTAAACATTCACTGGTTTTTTTTTTTTTTTTAGATTACCTTAGCATGAATGTGCTCGTGGTGAGCTATTGTGATACCACTATGTCCATCGTCCGTCGTAATTCATGCGTCGTCCTTCAAACTTTGACTTGTGTGCAACATAGAGGCCACATTTTTTCTCCAATCAGGAATCAAGAATTGGTCAGAATTATTGTCTTGATAATGTCTCGGACAAGTACGAATACGGTCATCTGGGGGTCAAAATTAGATCAATAGGTCAAATTTTAGAAAAAAAAACTTATGTGCACTCTGGAGGCCATATCTTTTGTCCAATCAACCTAAAAATTGGTCGGAATGACCGTCTTGATGAAAATCTCGTACAAGTATGAAATCAGGTAGTTTGGGGTCGAAAACTAGGTCAAATTTTAGAAAATACCTTCTGTGCACTCTAGAGGCTACATATTTGCCTAATAAACCTTTTTTGTCAGAATGATTGTCTTGATAAAATCTCGGACAAGCTTGAAATTGGGTCATCTGGGTTCGTAAACTAAGTCACTTGGTCAAACTTTAGTAAATCCTATATGCACTCTCGAGGCTACAATTTTTGCCCAATCAATCTGAACATTGATCAGAATAGTTTATCAAATCTCGGACAGGTTTGAAATCAGGTCGTCTAGGATGATAAACTTAGTGACGATGTCATATCTTTACCCGTGTGTGCACTAAAGAGGCAACAAGTTTTGCCCATGCAATCTGAAAATTGGCCAGAACTACTGGCTTATTGAAATATCGGACAGGTTTGAAATGGGGTCATCTGGAATCATAAACTAGGTCCCGAGATCAATTTTTATTTTTGAAAAGTAGCACACTAGAGGATACATTTTTTGCCCAATCCATATGAAAGGGGGTCTCATTTGCGCCCACGCAAAGATTTTCTTGTAACTTTACTCATAGAATGCCTCTGACCTATGAATTACAAAAATATATTTCTTTTACTCAAAGAGTGCATATAGGCCTATACGCGGCACCTTAAAGTGTTCCCGGTTTTCATTGATACCCGTCTTACAAAATCTCAATGTTGGCTATCTAGTTTTGGTATAAATCCACAAGTTTTAATCAAAATAGCAAGAGGAGTCATTGTAGATAATTTTGATACCAATACTGTTGGTACCAACATGCGCAAAAAATTCTTAGAAATTAATTTAGTCAGAAATTGTCAGAAAAATAGCAGAGAAATTTTCAATACCTAAAATTCAATCAAATTTTATTTTATGTTCCCGTCTTTGTCAACCTATGAAATTGATAGGAAAGTTGGCCATTAATGTCCCCTGTTTGTATGCAAAATTTTGTGAAACCGGTAACATTGTCAAATAATGAGAATTGTGACCAACGGTACCTTAAAATGCTCCCGGATTTCAAAGGTACTTGTCTAGCAAAAGCCCAATTTTGCTTACCTTGTTTTGATATCAGTCCCAAATCTTAGATCAGAATAGCAAGAGGAGTCACTGTAGAACAATTTGGTACCAATATTGTTGATATCAACATGAACAAAAACATTCTCAGAAATTTATTTAGTTAGAAACTGTAGCCGAAAAATTTTCAACACCAAAATTTAATCAATTTTTTTTGTGTGTTTCCGTCTTTGTCAACCTATGAAATCGATAAGAAAATATGCCATATATGTCTCCTGTTTGCATGCAAAATTTTGTGAAAATTTGAAACCAGTAACGTTGTCAAATAATTAGAATTGTGAACAACGGCACCTTAAGATGCTCCCGGATTTTAATGGTTCCCGTCTAGCAAAAGCCCAATTTTGCTTACCTAGTTTTGATATCAGTCCCAAATTTTAATCAGAATAGCAAGAGGAGTCATTGTAGAACATTTTGGTACCAACATTATTGATACCAACATGAACAGATAAATTCTCAGAAATTTATTTATTCAGAAAATTAGCCGAGAAATTTTCAAAACCTAAAATTCTATCAACTTTTTTGTATGTTCCCGTCTTTATCAACCTATGAAATCGATTAGAAAATTTGCCATATATATCCCCTGTTTGTAAGCAAAATTTTGTGACAATTTGAAACCGGTAACGTTGTCAAATAATGAGAATTGTGAACACTGGTACCTAAAGATGCTCCCGGATTTCAATGGATCCCATCTAGCAAAAGTCCAATGTTGCTTACCTAGCTTTGATATCAGTCCAAAATTTTACCGTAAATCAGAATAGCAAGAAGATATATTGTAGAACATGTAGAACATTTTCAAACCAATATTTTTAATAGCAACATCCCACAAAATTTCTCAGAAATCTATTTAGTCAGAAATTGACAGAAAAACAACTCAGAAAATTATATGAAACCTAACATTCAATTTAAACGTTTTTGTATGTTCCCGTCTTTGTCAACCTATGAAATTAATAAGAAGGTTGGCCATATACATGTTTGTTCCCTGTTTGCATGTTTGCATGCAAAAGGATGAGTGTCAATAAGGCCCTTTCCGTGACCCAGCCCGATTTTCTTCATTTTCGCCACACATGACCACTAACATAGTGACCTTATGTAGGCAAAGTATCAAGTTGAACGGAGCCTTGGTTTGGAAGATATATTAAATCGAAGTGGGTGGGGTAAGTCACTCACTGTGCCAAAAGATGGTAATCAATTTCTTATACAGTTTTACTAACAACTTATATCTTAAAAACTGGTGATGCAGTGAAATGTATGTATCATGCACTTTGAATACACGCTGTTGTTTATTCCATTGGATGCCATGTGCAGGAGAAAAGGGGCATTAAACACGTTTATGAATTTTTAGGATTTTTGGATGGACTTACTTTACGAAAAACCACAACAGGCTTTTATTTCTCATTTCATTTGATTCATCTTTCTGGTGGTGAATAAAGATATATAACAATAATTTGTAATATGAAATTTTTCATAATTACTTTTGTATATTCTGGATTATATGCCCTTGATTCCTTGATAAAAATGCCAAAAAATGATTAAAAGTACTATTTCGTTTCTGAACCAAATATTTCTTTCTAAATCACCATAAAATACCAATAGGAGGACGATATGAGCCTTATGTACACAAAAACATCAGGTTAATGAGGTTGCAATTGCTATCTTAACAGAGTGGGTGGGGTAATATGCTCCAAAATTAAGCGTGAAACAGACATGAACTTTTCATAGTCAGAATTGCTTGTTTAGCATCTAAAATGTATGGTAACGCTTTTATAAGCTCATCTGAGCACAAAAAGCTCAAGTTGAGCTATTTTGATCGCTTTTCGTCCGTCGTCTGTCTCTCTATCTGCCCATCTGTCTGTTCTTAATTTGGTGTTTATACTCTAGCATCCGCAAATATAAGCCAATCTTGACAGAACTTTGTCAAAACAAATATGGTAATCAGTTCTCTTAGGAATTCAATTATGGGCCGGATCGAAATAGAAAGGTCCAGAGTTATCTGCCCTTGAACGTCAAAAATAGTAAGTTTTGACATTGTTTCCACTCTAGCATGTACATTTATCGACAAATCAAGATAAAAATTATACACTAGCTTGGATACTGTATTTGCTTGAATTGCTAAGATTTTCAGTCTGATCAAACCAGAAAATCATGAGTTATGTGCCCTTGAATTTGACAAAATTGCCATCTTCAACTTTGTTTTACTCTAACAAACACAAATACCAACCAATCAAGAAAAGTCTTCGACACAATGTTGGTCACTTTAAGATCTTGAATGAGTTAAAATTTCACCACAATCGGACGTCAATTTGCAAAGTTGTCTGCCCTTGAATTTGATAAAATTGCAGTTTTCGACTTTGTTTTCACCTCAAAAACCACAAATATTCACCAATCAAAATGAAACTTGGACACAATGATTGTGACTATAAGAACTTGGAGCAGTGTAAATTTCAACATAATTATTGTAATACTTGCTCATTTATACGCCCTTGTATTAAACAAAATTAGAGTGAAAACAAAGTAGAAAACGGTATTTTTCCGATCCAATCAGACTGAAAATCTGATTAATTCGAGCAAATATGGTAACCAATATTGTGTCAAATTCTCATCTTGGTTGGACGATAAATGTAGGTGCTAGAGTAGAAACAATGTCAAAACTTACAATTTTTGATGTTTAAGGGCAGATAACTCTGGACTTTTTAGTTTGATCCGGCCCATAAACAAATTTCTAGGAGAACTTATGACCAAACTTGCTTTGACAAAGTTTGGTCAAGATTGGCTTATATTTGCGGATGCTAGCATGTAAACACCAAATCAAGAACAGACAGACGGACAGATAGAGAGACAGACGACGGACGAAAAGCGATCAAAATAGCTCAAATTGAGCATTTTGTGCTCAGATGAGCTAATAAAAGCGTTACATACATTTAAGATGCTAAACAAGCGATTCTGACTATAAAAAAGTCATGTCTATTTCACGCTTAATTTTGGAGCATATTACCCCTCCCAATCTGTTTAGATAGCAATTGCAACCTCATTACGTGACGTTTTTGTGTACATAAGGCTCATATCGTCCTCCTATTGGTATTTTATGGTGATTTATGAAGAAATATTTGGTTCAGAAACGAAATAGTACTTTTTATCATTTTTTGGCATTTTTATCATGAAATCAAGGGCATGTAATCCAGAATATACAAAAGCAATTTTGAAAAATTTCATATTACAAATTATGGTTATATATCATCATTCACCACCAGAAAGATACATCAAATGAAATGAGAAATAAATGCCTGTTGTGGTTTTTCGTAAAGTTAGTCCATCCAAAAATCCTAAAAAATCATAAAGATGTTTAATGCCCCTTTTCTCCTGTACATGACATCCAATGGAATAAACAACGACGTGTATTCAAAGTGCATGACACATATATTTCACTGCATCACCAGTTTTTAAGATATAAATTGTTGGTAAAACTGTATAAGAAATTGATTACCATCTATTGGCATAGTGAATGACTTACCCCACCCACTTTGATTTAATATATCTTCCAAACCAAGGTTCCGTTCAAGTTGATACTTTGCATACATAAGGTCAATATGTTAGTGGTTATGTATGGCGAAAATGAAGAAAATCGGGCTGGGTCATGGAAAGGGCCTTATTGACACTCATCCTTTGGTGAAAATTAGAAACCGGTAACATTGTAAAATTATAAAAATTGTGAACAAAGGCACCTTAAAATGCTCCCGGATTTCAATGGTACCAGTCTAGCAAAAGCCCAATTTTGCTTAACTAGTTTTGATATCAGTCCCAAATTTAAGATCAGAATAGCAATAGGAGTCTCTGTAGAACAATTTAGTACCAATATTGTTGATATCAACATGAAGAAAAACATTCTCAGAAATTTATTTAGTCAGAAATTGTCAGAAAAACAGCCGAGAATTTTCAATACCTAAAATTCTATCATTTGTTTTGTGTGTTTCCGTCTTTGTCAACCTGTGAAATCGATAAGAAAATTCGCCATATATGTCCCCTGTTTGCATGTAAAATTTGGTGAAAATTTGAAACCGGTAACGTTGTCAAATAATGAGAATTGTGAACAATGGCATCTGAAAATGCTCCCGGATTTTAATGGTACCCATCTAGCAAAAGCTCAGTATTGCCTACATAGTATTGATATCAGTCCCCAGTTTAAAATCAAAATAACAAGGGGAGTCATCGTACAACATTTTCGTATCAATGTTGTTGATACAAATATGCGAAAATGATGCATGTTCTTCTCAAATCTGAGATTATTAAAAAGTTAATATATCAACAAAGCAGTGGCTAGTTCATCATTACAATAGAAATATTAGCAATTTTGCATTGAAAGGCACAATTAATGTGCAATAAAAACTGCTTTTGTGTTCTTTTTATTATCTTGAGCAGTGTAGTAAAGAAAAAAAAATGTTTGTATTTTGATAACTGTGCGAAAATGCTCTTATAAGGGCACAGCACTGTAACCGGAAGAAGAAGAAAGTAGTCTAAGTGCTGATAAGCCACAAAGGAAAGTTAAAAAGGGTGACATAATAGATTAGATATGTAACATTATGCATCTCCTTTATTTTTCATCCCCACATTTTATAATTTACTCCGCTGTTTGGGATTTTTTCTTCCATTATATTATTGGTGGGTGGAGTACGGCAATGTGCCCATTATTCTTTAAAATCATGTTTTTGTGTGAAAAAAAAAGCTAAAATTAATGCCATGTATAAGTTGGTTATGTTAAATAAAGACACAACAAAGCATAATGAGCTATTTACAAAAGTATATGAAAATAATCAAAGGGACATTAGTATCCACAGGCCTAAATCCCTAATGATCCAAAGAAGGTGGCTTTTAGCATGTAGTCGCACCATTTATAGACTCTAAGACAGAATACAAGATTCATACAGTAAATGGCATAAATCGATAACCATGAAGCGGTGTAAAAATATGCAAAATATTCAAAGTGGGTTGATAGTGTTTGCGAAATGATGTGATATTGGGTTTAAATCCGTCGTAATCTAAGCCAATACAGATCAGATAGAGCTGAAATTTTGCACAGAGAAAATTTAAAGGCCATATTTTAATTATACACAGTTATTTTTACAGCAAATTGCCCCGAAAATACGTAACAGTAAATATGTATCTTTAAGTAAAATCTTAGTATGTACATTCTTAGAAATCTGGACCATTTACACTTAAATTCAGAAACAACACTGTTCCCGGTTTTATTTTTTCATCATATTTTACCATAAGCATGGGCATATATAAGGGCAATTTTAATGCAAATTTCATAGGTTGACAAAAACTGGAACTAGGTGAAATTAAGACCTGACTTTGGTTGAAATATTTAAAAACTAAAAAAATTGGCGATGAGGTCATACAAAATCTTTTAGAATTTTTTTTGTTGAGTAATATATACTATTCTGGTTTATACACAATGAGAAATTATTAGACATTATTTTTGGGGACAATTTGGCTCGAATACAACAAAGCTGGGTGTATATGGCATCTTTAAAAAATCTTAAAATTCTTAGAAAATAATTTACAGAATAGATTTTTAAAAAGTATTTCGGGAATAACGCCGTAATAAAGAATACTAACTTCATACCAAATTTCATGAAATTCCGAGCGTGGGCACCACCCTATGGGTATTTCTGATAGGGGGAGACACCTCCCCCCCCCTGTCAGAATTCTAGTCTTGATAAAATTTCAGACAATTTCGAAATTAGGTCATTCGGGGTCATTAACTACGTGGGTAAATGATAACAAGGTCAAATCTAATAAAAAAAAATATTGTGTGCACTCTAAAGGTCACATATTTTACACAATCAATCTGAAAATTGGTCAGAATGATTGTCATGATCAAATCTCTGTCAAGTCTGAAATGGGCTTATCTGGAGTCAAAAACTAGGTCACTAAGTCATATCTTAGAAAAACTTTGTGTGCACTATCTAGGCCACATTTTTCAATATCTACCTGAAATATGATTAGAACGATGTCTTGGTCAATTCTCAGACAAGTTTTAAATTTGGTCATCTAGGATCATAAACTATGTAATGAGGTCATTTTTTTTAAAAGAGAAACACAAAAAAGATGTATACACTCCATAGACCATATTTGTTGTCCAACCTTAGTGATTGTCTTGGCCAGTTTTGGACATTTTCGAAATGGGATCATGTGGGGTCATTAGTTCAAATCTTTATAAAACTTGGTGCATTTTAGTGGCTAATTGCACCATATACAGAAAGCCATTATTCAGGTGAGTGCTTCATGGCCAATGACCCTCTTGTTTTAATAAATAAAGCGAAAAGGGATTAGTGATATTTTCGAATTTTGATATAAAGGACTAGCAATAAGCCTTAAGGTAGATAAATAACGTCGTCTATTTTGGCCTGTGATACGGTTTTATTAATACCATACCATATTATTACCATCCAGTTTTACGAGGGTTGATTGATAAGTAGTGAGCCTCACATAGAAACTCGTATATTATGGTGTCTACATTAACTTGTAACATGTTTACTAAAACGAATCTTCTGGGAAGTGTGATAAGAATCGATTCTAGTCAGTCTGCGCAGACTGACTAGGATCGATCCTTTTCACTTTAAGGTAGTATTCTGGAACTTCATTATTTTTAATATCTAACTATGTGTTTAATTTCCAAACAAACGTCTGGTTGATACTTGTTGTAGTTTCTCTGTTTCTTTCATTTGATTTATTGTCTAACCAGAAGTTCTCTTTTAGCGTAACGGTTCACATATTTTTGCAAATTTGTTTACAGGAACTTTACATTTCAACGGAGCCCAGTACTTGTCTGATATACGAGAAATCCACCAAGACACGCCGGTATTTAAATGTGGCGCAGCTTCCGGTTTGACACGTGGACGATTTGACATCATTGCTCCAAATTTTAATAGATTCAAGTGTTCAGACGAAGACAGTGAGATAACACTCTACGACCAGATTAGTATTCTGGAGATTGAGGGATATCCATTCGCTAGACCAGGAGACTCAGGGGCAATTGTCGTAGTGCCAGATTCGGGCGATACAACCAAATTAAAGGCTATTGGTATTGTTACCGCGCAGATGAATACTAGACAGTATATTGTCAGTCCTATAGCTCCGATACTGGCATTGTTCCCTAGATGTGAATTAAAAAGGTATACATGAACTGTTTAACCTTTGGTGATTGATTAGAATGACATACAGAAAGCGCATGTGAGCGAATGAGAGATAAATTGTGTCATATGATTTGCTAATTCGTCGCTGATTACAATAACCAAATGGGGTCAACTGAACCAAACTTTGATCAAGATTGAAGTCAATAAGTATAGTTTTGATATTCCCGATGAAAAGAGCCTTGGAAAACATTGAGGCAAAAGAAGGAAATACTAACAATAAGCAATGTTTCTTTTCGCGTCAATATGATTCATGCATACTTATAAACGAATCCATTATTCATGAACAATCATTTTTTGTTGTCTGCAGACGCTTTTGAATTTGATCGCGTGGCTAATTTGCCGTTTGGGAAAAGGTTTATTCTATCCTTTTCATCGGTCGTGGATTTTGCAGAACAATGTAGGAATCATTAATCACATATATCAGTTTGTTGAATTTTCGTATTCGTTCTTCTTTCAATCTCAGATTTTGCTCATTTCGATGTACTAACTTAACGAAACTATCTCTACAGCTTTTATATTTGCATGAATTGTCATGATATTTTCTGAACACGATCATCTAAATTAGGCTAGCTATATGGAAAAACGAGTTAAATTCATTATAAAGAACCAAAGTAATTGTTAAAGTTAAATGCAGAAATTCAACAATCAAATTTATACAATTAATGATTCATACAAAAACCAATCGTTGGTCAATATAAAGTACATGCAAAATTTAATTTTGTTCTGATCTATAAAGAAAAGTTATCCAATTTCAAAGTTAAAATATGCATTTCGTGTCAATTTACCTTACCCACTTTGTCAGCCATTATCCCCAAAAATAAGCCTTTATCAGATTTTTCGCACATGCAAATTAAATACATTAGGTAATCCTGTCAACTCACTGTAATTAAAGAAATTCTATTTTTACCCCATGTTACAACCCATCCTTAAGATTTTATAGTTCGATTTTTTATGATTCAGGAAAATGTTATCTATAGCTCAGTAGATTACCTAGTTTAGAATATACACAAAGTCGCAAGTGTTTCTTATGCTTTTTAGCTATTAAGTTACATTTCTGTGGAACTTTCGATAATTGGTTTTTGCGAAAGTTATCTTAAAATTCTGTACTGTGATCATTATAAAACCAAACAATTGCAAATAAAATTTATTGATAAAGATCCAAGACCCTACAATATGAAAATGGCGCCTGAAGAGGTAGATCTATTCCCTCTGCATAAATCCAGCTGTGGTTTATGATTTCAGTATAACAACCCATCATTAGATGATTCACTACAATTTATATCATTAATAGAGATAATACATTATTTTCAAGTCAGAAACATGAACTGATTATTTACCATTGACATCATAACATATCAATTTGAGTTTGTCATATATATAATTATTATATGATATTAAACACCGTCAGGTGTATTTATATAATACATCCAAATTATTAGTAGATTAAAGCAATGCGGTTCCAGATCCCTAAGTTATTTCATTCCATAATTAGATGCTAAAGACTTTGTGCTTCCGTGACAACTAAGATTGACGAGTTTATCCGCTTCTTTAATAGATACCCTCGTTAATTTTGGTCGAAGATAAAGGCAGAATTGCACGAAGTGTTTATAATCTAATGATTGGCTGTGTACGTTAAGATTAAATCAAATCTCTGAACCAATGTGATAAAATGCTCTGTGTAATATATATTGTATTATTCTTTGTCCTATGTTTTGATTTCCTGCAATCTTATTAAAATCAGGTGTTTTATCTTATACAGTAACATAATTCTGACATTCACCAAAAGGTCTTTGATTCAGTCGATCATTACATTCTTATCATCAAAATGGAAAAAACATTATTGAGCTCTTTCCTCAGATATATGGATTATTTGTGGTATCCTTTTAATTTTTCCAAAAATTGTTCCCAACCGAGCAGGTAACGAAATGATAACGACAGCGGCCAAATTAGCCACGCTTCGGTTAGGAAATTGTGCAATAACTTTCGTATTTCTGTGCCAATTGTCAGGCGGTTTGTTGCATGTACCCTGCCTCACTGAGCTCTTTCCTCAGATGTATGGGTTATTTGAAAACTCATCATACCTTTCCCAAAAATTGACCCCAACCGACCAGAAAAACGATCAGAATATTTTGTTGCTTTTCTGGTCGGTTTGGA
The DNA here is from genome assembly GCA_963680895.1 of Fragum sueziense. Classification (NCBI taxonomy): domain Eukaryota; kingdom Metazoa; phylum Mollusca; class Bivalvia; order Cardiida; family Cardiidae; genus Fragum; species Fragum sueziense. The sequence goes on along the minus strand of OY804609.1, from coordinate 30,414,872 downwards.
TCAATTTTTGCAAAAAGTACAAGAATGTTCCATGTGAATCATACATCAGAGGAAAGAGCTCAGTAAGTCAGGGTACATGCAACAGACTGCTTAATAATTCACGCAGATATAAGGAAGTTATTGCAAAATATCTTACCTGAAGCGAGGCAAATTTGGCTGTAGATTTACCCATCCGATCATGCACAATCTCCACCGTGATCTCATCATTTAAAAAAATGTCCGTAAAAACAGTGGTTAGTCACGTGGCTCAGAACTCAGAAAATCTTAAATAATTTTATCAATACTTCATCAATTTCAATTCGGATTGAAGCATATAAGGTGGTAAAATGCCAGGTATAAGATGGGCGTAGTGGATTTTTGAAAGATGTACAGATAAAAGTTATTGAAGATCAACCAAATTTTGGTTGACTATCAATAACTTTTTCATCAGCTGTTCTTTCGAAAATCCACCACATCCATTTAATGCGTGACATCTGTCCACCTTTTCTGCTTCAAACCGAAATCAGACCTGTCCCGTATTAACAAAATTATTGAAGATTTTCTGAAATTGTTGTATCACGTGAAAAACTACTGTGTTTATGATAATGCTTTATCTGTGATATTTTTCATTTGTCTTAAAAGTATTGTTCATTTCGTTTGTGATAACTTAATTCTAATCATTTGTTACAACGTAATTGAATTATTAAAATAACTAAATTTAGAAATGCTTTATATTATGTCTCTCTGTGTCAGTCACATCAAGACATGGGCCCACAATGGAAATAAGAGTTCACAGATCTCTTTTTTTGTGTTAACCTAGGTTTACATTGGGGAGACATGGGACATTTAACATACTGCAATGCTTTCTATCGCTATTTCTTTATACGACCTAAGTGTCGTATTACGTTATGGCACTGGTCGTCGGGCTTTGCGTGTGTCCGTCCGTCTGCCTGTCCGTTAACAATTTCTTGTGTGCGCAACCTCTCCCTACAGTTTCAATTGGAATTTCATCAAACTTGCGACATTGAATCTCCATGGTGTCCAGTTGTTCACACTACTTACGAAATTCAGAATGCTCTCTTTGATCTTGAATTTTCTGCCCTTGAATTTAAACAACAAGAGGGCCATGATGGCCCTGTATCGCTCCACTGGCTTTTAGACATTTAGACTACGAAATTCTTCAAGGAATACATTAGAGGTCTATCCAAAGAAGATTCATGCTACACCAGAATGAAATCCAATTAGTGATTATGGAGGAAAAATGTTTTTAAGATTTTCTTAAAATTACACTTTGTTTCATATAGCGAAAAATAAGCCTAGCCAACATCGGCCAAGTTTTTCATCAGATCGTGAAGGAATTTGGAAGAGATTCATGCAAGGAAGATTCCTGTGAAGTTTGGTTGGAATTGGTGCAGTAGTTTTGGAGGAGAAGATTTTTTTAATAGATTTTTCGAAAATTTAAATCAATTTAATTAATTAAAATTCAAGTTCTGCACCGATGTTATTCTTTTGAAAGAATTTGGTAGAGATTTATGCAAGGAAGATTTCTGTGAAGTTTGGTTGAAATTGGTCCAATAATTTTGGAGAAGAAGAATTTTTAAAGATTTTTCGAAAATTTAAATCAATTAAATTAATTAAAATTCAAGTTCTGCACAGATTTTATTCTTTTGAAGGAATTTGGTAGAGATTCATGCAAGGAAGATTTCTGTGAAGTTTGGTTAAAATTGGTCCAGTAGTTTTGGAGAAGAAGAATTTTTAAACATTTTTCAAAAATTTAAATAATTTAAATTAATTAAATTTCAAGTACTTCACAGAATTAGATTTTTTGAAGGAATTTGGAAAAGCTTCATGCAAGGAAAATTCCTGTGAAGTTTGGTTGAAATTGGTCCAGTAGTTTTGGAGAAGATGTTTAAAGAAAAAGTTGACGCACGCACGGAAGCATGGACGGACGCACGGCGGACACAGGTCCATGACATAAGACCCCGCTGGCCTTCGGCCAGTGGAGCTAAAAATGCCTATTGTCGTGTGTGCTTAACTTCATCTACAGTTTCAACCGGAATTTGATCAAACTTGCCACAGTGAATCCCCATGATATCTAGATTAGCACACCACTTACGGCATTCAAATTACATTTTTCGTTCTTGAATAATCTGCCTTTGCATAAAAATGCCCATTTTCTTGTAACTGCAGCTTGTACAGTTTCAACCACAATACGATCAAACATGCCATAAAGAATCTTCATGGTGTCTAATTGTGCATGCCACTATTAAAATTAAGATAACTGTTGGCCTTCCTGATTTGTCTGCCCTTGAATTGAAAAAATGGCTATTTTTACTGACAATTCCCTCTCGGGCGTATATGCGCTGCTCTGTGAAGCTCTTGTTTAACAAATACCATGTATTGTACCCATCTTTTACAAAATAAATCTATCTAAAGCATCATACTAGGTGCGTTGAAATTTTGAATGAGTACATACCTTGCGATTTATATCGGCAACATTTTGCCATTAACCCTTTCCAACACATTGACTCTTTTTGACTCTCCAAAATATAAAGGCGTTGGAAAACATGGAAAATTAAGTCCACAACGTTTTCTGAACAAAAAAAATAAATTTCATTCGCTTGAAATTGTCGTCTGCAACATTTTTGAATTTGGACCATATACATGTACTACCAGTCTAAATTCTGACTGTCTGGTAATGGGTAGCCTGGCTCCTAAGCCGTGAGAATATGTAGGCCGATATATTTACAAAGGTACTTCACTCCTGCTGGAAAAAAATCATTTACTCAAATTACTGTTATTCTCCTTATAATCTCACTGGTCCACAATTACAGAGAGTATGATAGTGTGGTAAATTAGATGTACATTACATGTATTTACATAATATATTTTATTAAAAAATCAGATCAGTCAGACTGGAGCCAGTCTAGGTAATGGGTTATTTCTTTGATACTTTTACATGCTCTGCAAGTACACGACAACCCTTCTTTATGACCAGGAAACATTTGGTGAAAAATCCTTAACAATCCTGGGGAAATCGCAATAATTCCATATTGGATCACCATACATCTGTAATGCTATGTTCCCACTATCTTAATCGTGGGTCTCGTAACAGATCTTTTCAGTTCTTCAGGTCGATCCTGGCAATCGTGTTAATCGTAGAACATTTTTTGTCTGCCAAAAAAAATTCTACGATTAACACGATTGACTTTCAGTCGTGTTTATCGCATCAGAACTTATCAAATCGTAACAATTCACATCAGGCTATATCTAATTGTACTTCACAATCGCCCTGATCGGGACATGGCAAATCGAAATGTGGCTATGTCTCGTGGAACTTTATGTTCAAACTTTCAGTTATCAACTTCAACACAATCATCAGCTATCATCTTTTCTAACTTTTGGATCGTGCAGTGCAGCACAGTCATCCTTTCTTGCCATTCCACTGTACAATGGGGTGAAATGAAAATGGCCTTTAGAAGCTCACCTTGGTTCTTTGCATCTAAGGTAGTTGAGTTGCAAGGTGCACCAGGCCAGGTTGTTCTACATCTAACCAGTCTACTTAATCCCTCTATGCTCCTTGAATAACGTTACGGTTGATATCCTCGTGGTCTGCCCCTTGCGCTATGTACATTGCACTTCACCTGGGTACCGTCGCTCGAGTAGGTCGTGTAGAACCACTGCTGCCTCTACTATATCCTTGACAGTGTCAGGCTTCTACTGTAGAAGATCCCAAGTGCGTTTTCAACCACTCGACGACCCTTTGAGATTCTATATTTGAATATAGGTATCCTTTCCTGTCTAGACAAGTTATCCCTACTGTTGCTTCATAAGGTAATGTCATAGAGCGAAAGCGTTATCACCTAAGATGGCAATGTCACACACTGATGATCATTTAGGTTTGCGGACAGTGGACATGGTTGTGGAAGTCCTATTGGTCTATCTTCTTGTCCTGTAAAAAGCAATCTTCTTGTCCTGTAAAAAGCGCCGAATCTCCAAATATCTGAGCTTCTGACATGTGCACGTATTGGACCGTATCAAATCTTACACAATCGTATTTGAACGTCGATAATATCGTATCAGGTCGCCTTCCGTGGATTGGAATAATCATATAAAATCGCAGTAGGTCTCTTAAAACCACAATAGTTCTCATCGCAACGTATTGAACGAGAAAACTTTGGTGTACTTCAACGATAAGTTACGACTGGTCATTCGTGGCGTACGTCACAGAACGCACGACAGTGGGAACGTAGCATAAAAATTCCGTTTGTATCCGGCAACCTTTTTAATAAAGTTTAGTGTATCAATGCCGAAGGACCCCCGACTGCCAAGCTCTAGCTATTTACATCCCGAAGGCTTACGGTGATGAACCATTTGCAACATTTCGGCAAGTCTATGTAGAATATCCCTATTTTGGCCATTCTGAGATTCATACGACGTCAGAATATTTCGAACTTCGTCGTAAAGATTCGGCGGTATCCGTTTCATATATAGGTGGACCTATCATAAATTTCGCGATTTACTATTTAATTACCAAGTGTCGTATTTTAGCGAAAACAGGTATACTCAAAGTTCATTCCTTTTCCTAATGACGTCATCCTGTATTTTTGAGCAACACCTTATGATAAAGTTATTTCTCAAATACTATTGTACGGACATCAGTAAAATTTCACATGTACATATATTGTAAAGAAACTCTTATCGTATTAAGTTATTTCAAAGCGGATGCGACACTTCAGAGACGGTAGAGAGATGAGAGGAAATGAGTGATTTTACTAACAGACCGGAAACTATAACGCTGAGAAGAAGGCTGATTAAATCCAAGAATGTATTCTTGAAAATTGAAAAGTATGTGTGGAAATACTACTTAGACACCTGGATAGTTTGTATGATACAGATAAGGGCAGTATGGCCAGTAATCTCGGAATGCGCCGTGCACCGGCAAGATGGGAACCGCGCTGGCCGCTTCCTGGCAGAATCGGGCATGGGGGCAAAAGGTGTCGTAATAATACCAAAGTTGTAAGGAATACCGCCATAGCTTTGCGAATCAAATACATATGTAATGTAACATCGATGCATCATTTTTGAGTCAGAAAGTAAACAATAAATATTAATTTGGAAGCATTATTCTTCGTTCTCACCCATAAAAGCATTGATTTCCAGATGTGTCAGTGGGACAATTGTCATAATTTTCATCGATACCCGAGAAATCACTCTGAAACACGTTTGTCTCTATAAAGTCAAGTAAGTAGTTATGTTTTTGCAGCGGTAATTAAGGTACTTCACCCCTAATGAGATTGACGCGACGTCGGAATTATTCGGGCGACGTCGAAAACATTCGGCGGTGGAAAGTTCCACCACCGAATTTTTTCGACGTCGCCCGAATAGGTTCGGATACGTAAGGAATTTTAAACGACGTCGCACAAATAATTCCGACGTCACGTGAATCTCGTTAGGGGTGGTATACCTTAAGTCTGATTTGTCACCGGCTTTTGTGAGAAATCGTGCAAATATCTTAAGGTCCGGATTCTGCCGTGCTATGACAGCGTGCCGCGCCATAGCTGACATGTTAAAAAGTGCGATGTTGTGAAACTGGTTATAGAAATATTCCCAAACCCTCCGCACCACACAGATTATGCAATTTTCAACTTCTAATTATTATCAAACCTTAGAAAGTAGTTACGAAGTGAGAATTATGAGTAAAAAGAAGAGTTGGCGCGTGCCATTTACAGATGTTTGCGGGACTTGTCACGTGACGGGTTGCAGCACGTGCCGCAGGCGTAGTTCAAGCAATGGAATGAATGCAAACTGTTCAAGGGATGTTACATTTATAAGAAATGGGAAATATACGAGGGGTAATCCAAAAGTTCGTAAAACGGGCCCATACCTTTCATATTACAGCTTGGAAAGGCTATAATTTGGTAATACTGTAGTTCATTATCTGTAGACTGCATGAAAATTAAAAAGTTTATCAAAAAAAAATCTAGCGGTCGTAGTACCATAGTAATGCGTGTACGCCAAGGCGGGGGAGCGCCAAAACATGATACTTGATCGTTAAGTTAATCGAGTTTTCTTAAATTTCTGCGGGATTTGTTTTGTCACAAATTGTTACTACGCTAGTTTAGCGTCGTGACGTGCAGTTGACACATTATTGCTATAGTTGTTACGAAGACACTACATTTTCATGATATGAAACAAAACAATTGGATAGCGATATGAAGTCGGCACCAAATTTTGAATATCGGTCAGTCATAAAATTTTGCCACGATCTTGGTCATTTACCAACGCAGACATTTAAAATGATGGAGAAAACCAGAACTTAGTTCTATAGAGAAGTTCTGTTCAAGTGACACCAAAGATTCGGACGTCAATAGTTGATAACGAATGCCTGGATAGTCCTGCAATCGGCCACAACCTGGAAAACGACGTCAGATCTATGGTGATGGGCTCCGCTTAGATAGAAGGTCGATCTTAAAACATTCAGATACAGAATTATTCAAAATTTCGATTCTAAAATTGTATTCAAACACTTTCAACACATTTATACCTCAGGCATAGATAGACTATAGAAGTGTATATGAGTAAATATGGACTTTAAATAGAAGGTTTCGTTATCGCATGAGGTTGACGTCGCTTTTGACGTTTTTGCTCCCCCGCCCCGCGCATAGTCTTTGTCTTATATTTATCACTGTACAATAACTGTTATATGTTTAATGACTGTATAACTTTTGTTTTGATAGTCAATATTCCTGAAGTTTTATAACTCCATTATACGAACTTTTGGAACACCCCTCGTATCTAAGTTTATCAACATATTTTTCTTTCAAGTGTAAGATTATTTTGCGATATTATTGATGGGCTTTGAGCCTTTCGTATTGTAGTAAAGAAAAGAAAATAAATCCATATTTCCTTTCGCCGAGTGCTTACGGTGTCGCCCGATAAACACAGACTCTTATGTGAGTATTCTACATCAAGCTTCAAAGACTAGATCTACTTAGAGAAAATGCTGATAACATTTTTTTTCTTTTTCTCTCTAAAAGTGTTCTATGCTAAGGCTCAGACCTTTTATGTATATTGATGTGTCGTCTGTTTTGCCTTTAAACCTTTTACCAAACGGTTTTTTGCCTGTCAAAAGTCTAAGGTGTTGCAACCGTCAGAATGAGTTCTACAATATACATGATATTTGATCATCATATCATGGAAAGCACTGACGGAAAAGGAGAGAATGCTGATCATCAGCATTTCCTCATTTCCCTCAAAGCTTTCAAAATACTTGTTTATAAGGGCCATACACTAAATGTCTTATTTAGGAAAGGTTAGACAAAAGTCAACTGCTGCGTTATGATTTTTATTCATTTGTTGGAATTAATTCGAAAACATGTTAAGATGTATTTTATCTTGTTTGTTTTGGAATAAACTTTGGTAATCATGTAAATGGATGTTTAGCCCCTTATAATACGTAATGTTTCTTTTATTTTTCCAATGTAAAATATTCAGCAAACGACGAAATGTGTGTAGATAAGAAAAAGCTAATATTGTGATCAAAATACAAGTACTGCAGAAATTATTACTGCAAAGGTTCCCAAAGTCTTTCTTAAATTAGCAACGTCAGAGACCCATTCTCCGTTAAGTATAATAAGCTCAATGAGATCTCAAGGTCCGAACTTAAGAATAACAACCAATAGATACCAAACACTTAGTGCATCTTCGGGCGTCATCCGTGACAACCTTAATTTACCCCTCTCAATTTCCTGGCGTCTTCTGTGGCAACGGGAATTGACGAGGGATACCTTCGTCAATTTTCGTTGCTCCGGATAGCTCCGGATAGCTGGTTGTTAGTCCTCGAGAAATTCTTCCTTAGTTTACTACCTCTTTGACCTACCTTACGACGTTGAGTACCAACCTGTCTTTAGGGATGGGTTTGGTGCAGAGGCAAAGCGCTCGACTTATGACACTGGAGCACAAGTTCGATCTCCCGCCACTCCAGTATTTTCGGTGAAACTTTGGACCAAGAACTCCACTTCTATATGACCCATGCTATTGAGTGGGGCATAAAACTCCATTTGAAACCAAGCTACATGTATCCTATTCGTCGTAGGTTTTAATGTACTCAACCCGTTCAATTCTAGCTTAAGTTAGTAAGAAAAAGGTTCCCATATTAAGCCATTAATCTCTTGTTCAAATGAAAGGATGTTGTTAATGGAAAAGAGAGTTTTACTAGAATCAACAATATGAATGTTATGACGTTGAAATTTAGAGAGAAAGGATGAAAAGAAATTTACATTTGAATCGAATTTTCAATTGTGTTTTGTAGGTAAGAGTAAACACGGTGCGTAACCCATGTGACTTTTGGAAAGCGTCCACATGGAAAAATCGTCCGCTTCAAAGTATGTTTTGTTTAATTTCTCGGCGTATACTCTATTGATTTTGATGGGACAAAGTGCACGGAACGCGCATTTGAGAAGGCTAATCCCGGCTCTAACTCACTTTGCTCCAAATCCAGTGGTTTCTTCAAACATTCGAGCCAAAGTTTTTGTAAGTGCAAAACGAAAGTGGGAAGCGTTCACATGCACCGAAGAAAACTTTGGCTTGAATGTTTGAAAAAACCACGGGATTCGGAGCAGAGTGAGCAGAGTGAGTTACAAACGGGGATAGCCCTCTCAAATGCCCGTTCCTTGCACTTTATCTTGTCAAAATCAATAGAGTATTAGCTGAGAAATTAAACAAAACACACCTTGAAGCGGACCTTTTTTTTTGGTGTTAACGCTTCCCAAAAGTCACGTGGGTTATCCACCGTGGTAAAGGGGGTAATCTCTTTGTCGAAGCGCGAAAAGATCTTCTTATACATGTATTTAAATTAAACTATGAAGAAATATTTAAGAAGAAATATAAAATTTCAGGATGTATAAACCAAAAACATTTCTTTTTCAAATTTATAGGCGAGTTACGAGGGGTGGTCAAAAATATATTTACAGTTGAAAAGCCAGTCATGCGAACATCTAGAATGATCTCACGTGACTATCTGTCGTGAACTGCAAAGATGTTTAAAAGATTGAGCCAAAATCAAAATTTCTACGCTGCCATTTATACAGATAGCTCATAACACCATATCGTCGCTTTTCTACGAAAACCCCGTATCTGCAGCTTAAAACAAGCTGCAGATACGGGGTTTTCGTTAAAAAGCATCGATATGCATTGTTAAGGTTTCTAAAGAAATATCGTTGTGGTGGACCCTTGTATTGGCGAATGTTAATGAAGACAGGCGGAAACGTTTATAACAGATAGTATTCTTTTTCAATATTCCGAACTACAGATAAGTGGGAGTGAATGCATGCTAACCTTTTTAATTTCTTTTTCATGTCCATATTACAACAGATGGCCTTCTTTTTCAATATTCAGAGCTAAAGATAAGGGGAAGTGAAGGCATTCTAAGGTTTTTTTTTTTTTTTTTTTTTTTTTTTTTTTTTTTTTTTTTTTTTCTTAATTTCACTCACAAACCCTGTGTTGTTCTAAAACAACAAAATTGTAGGGTATTCTAATTTGGAAGCTGCCACAAAGGACAAAATAAATGTTGATTTCGATCAGATTTGCGTAAATTATTACTCAGAAAATATTGAGACAAAAGGAGAAACTGCTGGTTATCAGCAGTTTCTTCTTTTGTTTCAATGTTTTCCCAAGCCTTTTCTATTAGGGACGTCTTGTTTGGGAAAGGGTTAAAAAAGCCTTCCCCCTACCTTATATGTGGCTCTGATAATTTCCATTGATTTGTGAAAAAATAACAATAACACTCAGAAATGTACCTCGTTATGACGTAGAAGTGTGATAACCCATTGACTTCCGGTAGCTGTTGAGAAAACTACAACGGCATTTCTGAAGAAAACGTATTTTGTCGTGAACTGAGCCGTAATGTAACCTATATGTATATTTGACCGTGCTTTTGGTTCATCTTTACAAAAATGTCGGGAATTTCTAAACAAATATAGATGTACGGTTACGAGTGACTGACCAAAGATCATCTTTGTCATTTCGATAGGGCTGTTAGGTTATTGATTTGATATTAAATCGCCATTAAAGATTCATATTTACCGTTACTTACTTATTTTCGGGGTAATTTTCTGTAAAAATAACTGTGCATAATTAAAATATGGCCTTTAATATTTCTCTGTGCAAAGTTTCAGCTTTATCTGACCTGTATTGGCTAAGATTACGACGGATATGAAACCCAATATCACATCATTTCGTAAACACGATCAACCCACTGTAAATATTTTAAACTGACGTCCAAAAGAAACGCTCCAATGAAATTTCTTGTTATTTTTCTTATTCCTACTACAATGTTAGTGAAATGTATATTGTATATTATCATTTTGACCGACAATTACAACAAATGAAAAAATATGCGTTTCTATTCATTATCATGTCCATATCCGGTGACTGGTCACGTTTTCTACGTGCGCTACGTGTATGTTCATCACACGATGAAATTGGTCACATTTTACACAATAGCATGTGTTAGTGGATAGGCAACCAAGAATTCAAAGATTTTTTATGAAACATCTGGTTTGAAGGATTCCGAGACTAAATTCAGAAAAATGGAGCTCGTACAATTTAGCCATTTTTGAATGCCACGGATGTACAAACAGGTCGCAGGACAGTTAAGCATATTTTTTTCTCGATTCGGTGACTTGATCGACGCGTTAGAATTCTGCGAACGTTTATTGATCGACCACGCTCAACTAGACCTCACGTAACGCCTGTAAAGTAAGATAATTCTCCACGTTAACGTCATGTACGTTTCAGGTTTGTGACGTTGGGATCGACATTCTGTTGAATAGTTGGTAAATGTGGTGACCAAATAAGTGTTTTTCTAGCAACTGTTGTTGTTGCAAGTAACGTTTGAAACAGACACACTGCTTGGAAAAAAGAGCTCGTAGATAAGCCATTTTCGAATACGGGAAAATCAAGAACAGGCCGCCAGACGTTTTGACGTCTTGCATTGCACGATTAGGCATCTTGGTCGACGAGTAAGAGTTACGGAAACATTTGTCAATCGACCAAAGTCAGAAAGGCCTCATGTTACGCCTGTTATACAAGAAGCTGTCTTACGTTAACGTCATATGCGTTTCATGTTTGAGACGTTGAAATCGACGTCGGGTTTAGTATTCACTAACTGTGGTCACCAAATAAGACGTTTTACGATATCTTTCGTCGTCGCAAGTAAAGTTTCAACCACGCGCTACTGATTTTCCAATGGAAATTCTGATACGGCTCTGTTTTAATGTGCCGTTTTTTCTAAACTTTGACAACTTGATAATTTCTCTATCATCATTTTTTTTCAACAACAGATAATCAAATTTACAGATGGAAATAAGTATTTGTAATTTCAAATCAGATTTACTTCAAATAATCGGACATTTATTAGGACTGAGGCGTTTCTTTTGGACGTCAGTATACATAGTTTTACACCGCTGCATGATTATCGATTTATATATTATGTCATTTACTGTATGAATCTTGTATTATGTCATATACATGTAAAGTCTATAAACGGTGTGACAACATGCTTAAAACCAACTTGTGTGGATCAGTAGAGATTTAGGCCTGGGGATACAAATGTACCTTTACAGTGCCGGATCCAGGATTTCTGTGAGGGGAGTTCGTTTTTACAAAAAAGGGGGGGGTTCGTTTTACAAGTATTACACAATTTTGACTGAATTTCTCAATGAAAATGGAATAATCAGGCTATTGAGGGGGGTTCGTTTGAACCCCCCGAACCCCCTCTGGATCCGCCACTGCCTTTAAGATAATTTACTAATGTAAGACAATGTATATAATTATTATTGCTACATGTTTTATCGATGAATTAATACGAGTATTTGCTATAATATGCATCTGTTTAAACATGCTTCCACGTGCTGAAATCCCTTACAAGTAAGCGTCTTTATAAATAGCAAACTATTGAAAAGAGCTGTCAGTCCCATCTGTCGAACTAAAGTCGTGCAGTCTCAATCTAGAAATTCACGTGAATTGCTTTATGGCTGTAAACTGCATGATGCGGTGCCCAAGAACTTTAAGAATACCCCTCTCTTACCAGTTAACTTATTGGACATATTTCTTTCTCGAATATTTGAAAAAATACTCGTATTAAACATAATACTTAATATATTTCAAGTCAACCCACGCAGATTGCCGATATAGAAACGGACAAACAAACAACAATAAACTATACGAAATCGAAACTAGAATGCATGTAACCCTTACCCGAACACACAAAGAAATTAGACTGAATCAAATTTAAACCTGTAGCAAACTACAAAATAAATACAACGTAAAATAGACAAACTGTGTGAAATATCAAAGAAAACACTGAGGATAAACAAATATATTGATTATCAATATTTTTTTCTATTTCTCTTTATAGTTCAAAGGCTTTTAAATGCAAGGTCATTTGGAAGGGTTAGCTGTATGAGTAAACGGGAATTTTTCGAAATTTCACATTTCTTAAGACCCTATTTAAACAAGTGACGAAACTGTTCTCATAAAGCTGTTGATCAGGAGCTAGTCGGTTTCACATACCAAATCTAATAAAAAAAAGAAAAATGTGAGTTCTGACGATAAAGGTAATACGGGCGAAAAAAGGCTGCGAAGCAGCCTTTCGTCCGTCTATAGATTGAAATTGAAACGGAAACAAAAATGTCGGAAACCCTCTGATTTTTTCAATGTTAATTGAATGGAAAAAACCGAGGGTTTCCTTGAAATTTCGGGCGGGGGGGCAGGGTAATTTCGCATTTTTGGACAAGTGCCCCCCCTCGCTTTTAACGTCATTTTTACAGCAATAACCTGATAATTCCCTTCCTAAACGCTATCAAAACGACCTGACAGAAGCAGTGGATCAATTAATATCAATATAAACAAAGCTCTTGAATTGTGTGTGAATTAAAGAAATACAACAACAAAGCTAAATTTTAACTAAAGACCTAAGCGAAGTCGACATATGGTAGTTCACGTGCTGTCATTCTTGTATCAATCGATAATTTATGACAGATCAGCGGCCATCTTGTTTCGTCTGCACTAGTTGACAAATACCGACAACAATTTTGGCGACATTTGCCATGGATGACAAATTGTACGGAGTAACATTTCTGTTCCATAATATGAAGTGGTGTGACACCAACACCCACGGAACAACAACTTCTTTACCGGAAATCACAAACAGAAATGTTACTCCGTACAATTTGTCATCCATGGCGAATGTCGCCAAACTGCTAAGGATGTAAACCAGTTCAAATCAAGAATTGACAGACATTGGAACAATGAAGCTATATACGATTATTGACCAGTAATATGTCTATATGGCATATTCCTACCAGTGTAACAAATATTAAAGACGCAAACCTGTACATAAAAACGACAAGCAAACGAGTTAAGAAAGTACTAAGACAAAGTGACAGAAAAATTCTTCAAGAAGTGGGCTTAAAAAGGAGAAATCTCCTTCCCTCAGAGCCCAAAAACCATCGTCAAGGTATCGTCAAGGTCAAGGTAGACTGCTAAGGATGCCGACTGCTAAGGGTGCAAATGGCTTTGAGAAAGTTGTGAACAAGGTGTAAGTGTTAAAATCTATGGGCTTTCAATACCTCAGTTATATTTCAAAACTATTATATTGGTTTCCAGTAGCAAAGGAGTTTCGTACCAAATAAATTTCGACCGAACAAGTTGTCTTTTACGGTACCGCGGTATTCGAAAAAATGTTCATTTGCAAACGAAGCATCACCTATCAACTGCGTGCATTAGCAAAACTAAAAGCAAATTTAGTTATTAGATCTAAAATTTTCTGTGGTTATTTTTAACATTATTTTGGCTGCATTGGATTGCTAAAAAAAAAGAAAACATGGAATGTTTTCATGTCTCAATTTTAAATCCCTGATATTCGATAATTGCATGACCGGCAATAAATGAAGTATCCTCGCCTCCCCATGGTCCGTCACCCTAAGCCGGCCACACTAAATGCATATGCATTACATAATCGAGTAAATCATCCTGAAACACTCGTCTCCCCTCTAGATTTAACGAGTTTCCTTTCTTTAAATATCTGTTTTAATAAAATTTAACTTGAAAAACAACTCCGTGAATGTAAACACACTGTAAGCCGTAGCAAAACAAAAAAGGTGACGATACATGGCGGGTGACGGACCATGGTAAGTCGACGATACTATACTGAGCAAAAATGAAAACTTTACACCTACATTCCTTGTCATATTTCTTCTAAATACAACAAGTAAATAAATCAAATGAACGTGCTTCGCATTGTTCATTGACTTGGTTTGCCAAACACTAAACGTTTTGTTGATCTTAATCACAGGGATGAAAAACGGATCCTTTAAGTGTGACAGGGGTCCGTTTATTCAGGTGTACAATTTTAACAGAATTTTACAAAATTTAAACCCTCAAAAATCCGAGCAGAATATTTCAAACCATGTCAGACTTTACGGAATGGTAGTCTGACAAGTTATCAGTCAGAAAATGTAAAGAAGCTTGCATAACATTGTTTGAGCTTTTAAAAAATGATGTTTGAAAAGAAGAATTTTCATTATGTTGCAAAGCTTGAAAATTTTACAATGCAATCTCCATAGGAAATTGAAATCGCTATTGCATGAACATCTGGGAAAATTCCTAGTCGAAAAAAGGGTTAAAAAATCCCCTGTAAAGCCTGCATGATGTTTTAAAAATACAATCAAAAACCGTGATAAATTTGTGAATATCAAACATTTTAAATTCCCTATTTGTTTATGTAAAAGGGAGGTAATTCACAAAATTGACAGATTAGACCTTTACCTTAGAGCTTGCTACTAGTGATAAGAAAGATTTTTTGTGTTTTTTTTTTGGCAACCCAGATACGACAAATTCCGAAAAAATAATGAATCGTTTCCTGCGCATGCGCATATGTGACATTAGATGTAATTAGGTCTAAACGCATTAAGGGCCATAACTCTGACATTAAAGGACACAAAGCAATGAAATTTCGACAAAACGATTGCTAAAAGCCTGGGAAATAACGTCAAAATATGTTTCAGGCTTTTTGTTCGATAGTTTTCCAGAAACAAGAAATCTTGAAGTGTAAAGTTTTCATTTTTGTTCAGTATATTTAGTCTTCAGTTAAGATTCTCGGCTTCGCTTCTGCATACGGTTAAAAATTATACCGACTGGAAAATGTCCGCAGTTCTTATGCATAATCCGTTTAGTGATGATTCCTCTGTGAATCTTGACGGGATATCATTGACTGACTTGGACCATTTATGGTCTTTACCGGATTTTAAGCAATTTTTGACCCTCTGAAAAAGTAGTGTCCACGGATCTTTTGAGGACCTAGCCGCCAGGTTCAACTGTCATTTTGACATAAACCCCTCCTTCCCCAACAAAAATAAAAGTATGAAACATACCATTTTCAGTGTGAAGATGATATAAATCTCAGTACCGAAAGGTTTTTGTAGATAGATAATTCATTATGGTAGATCAATTTGATAATAAAAGCATTGCTCTTAAAGCCCATTTCCCAAACGACAAATTATTTAGTCTTTTCAAGTTTGACAGCGGCTTAACCCTTTCCTAAATGGCACCTGATTCAATTTGGAAGCTCTTGCAGACAACAGAATGAGCATCTTGAAAGTAGAATTTTGTGTGTGCAAGGATTGGGGGAAGACACAGAACGCTGGTAGAAAGGGGAAAAATCACATGCAGCATCCTAGTTTTGTGGAAAACTGTACAATATAGAAAAAGAACACTAGATGGGCCAAACCCCTCTTGTATCCACTACAGTAGACTTGAGAAAAAGCAGGGCTAGTTTGTAAAGCTGCAGAAATTGTGGAAAAGATTTCCTTGCTATTTCATTTGGGTTTATAGTATGATTTTTGAAAATATATCTTGGGGAAAATTTATTATTTGAGGAAAAAAGTGCAATATTTCTTTAGGGGAAGACGCTGGAAACCAGTGTCACTAAGACAGTCACACTTTCTTTAGGGGAAAAAACCCTGGAATAGCAAATCTTTTTTTTCTCTATTTGTTTATTACCTGTATAAATTATCAATATACTATCCAAATCATTTCAAATACTAACTAGTTATTGACAAATGATGTTGAATAAGGTTATTTTAGACATCATTATTGTAGTTTTGACATATTTCAAGGCTAATTTATATTTGCCTGATAATTTTCATGGGTCGGTTGGCATGACAGTCTGTTTTTGGAAAATGGCAATAAAAAATGTAGGGTCGGGCGGTTTGGCGGGAACACAGCAATTTTTATTTAACGTCTGATTAGAAATGAAAGTAAGTGATACATTTATTCGGTCGGCACAATCCCTTCAGCCAATTAAAAACGTTGTCAGTCATAAAGTGCGGACCTGCACTCATTTGGTGGAGGTGAAAGCTTCGGTCTTTTTCGTTAAAGCATTACCAACTTTCAGCATTAAAATATCGACGACTACGCCTGATTATTAAAAATGCGTTGGTAGTTAGAAAGTTTAAATCACATTCTTTTTAAAGAAAGAGTTGTGTTTATGAATTTTAACGATGGATTTTTGAAATATTCTGCCTCAAAAATGGTATCCCGTTATGATAAAGACCAAGGAAGTACCCTTGATTAAAAAATGAAAGTGAGGCTATGACGTCATGCCGACTGATTCTATGTGTGAAAATATTAAGATCAGATTGCATGTTTAGACTCAGATCATCATTTAGAATTTTAAAAAAGATGAGAATATTCCTAGAGGATTTAATTGTTTTGTATACTTTCCACTACAGCATGTGCTTTAAGTTATTCATATTTTTTACAGGTTAGTGTTTACAAGCAAGAATGGAAGCAAGAAAGATAAACAGATTTTATAGAGCATAAAAAGGTAAAATGACTGCCACAGCTTTTACTGAAAATCAATATGAAAATATGTTGTAAATTGTACAGAAAAGCAGATGAGCATAGTAAACAGATATTATAACTGACAGAAATAAGTGAATTAATGAATATAATTCATAAAGCATCAATGCAAAAGAAGAAAATGCTGTTTATTGGCATTTATTTTTGGAAAAAAGGGTTTTTTCTTCAGAATTTCTAATACAGTTATACAGACATCAAAACCAGGGCTCGTCACAAAACCACAAACTTTTACGGTGGTCCATTTTGAAAGCGGCTGGAGACAATAAAATGGATAAGAATTGTGTGCGATATAACAAGGAAAATATTGAGGTAACCGTAAACAAAAATGCGGATAATCAGCATTTTCTACTTTTGCCTAAATATTTTCCCAAGTCTTTTTAATTCTGTCATGTCAAAATCTGGTCTCGTTTTGGAGAGGGTTAAATTACTTTCAGAATGAGCATGCAGATTGAACAAGGTCAAATATTTTACCAAATCGAACTTTAAGAAAGTAACAAGTACATTCCTTTCAGTGTGACCACAAAAAGTTGTATTACGGTTTGAATAGGAAATACATGTTACAGAGTTTGAGTTTATTGGGATTTTACGCCGTTTTCAACTACCAGGGTCATATCGCGGCGGCTGGTGCACCTAACCGTGGGTTCCTGGTATTTCTCGCACCAGTACAACTACAATATCCAAACCGAGCCTCCAGCTGCTCTCTCACACAGATGATTCACACCCATTGGTGAGAGACAAATGACTTTTGTCAAATGTCAGAATGGATACTGGCCGAGCCAGGGTTCGAACTCGAGACCCCTGGATTGACAGACTCCGATGTAACCGACTGAGCTATCCGGGCTCTGCACATGTTACAGAGGATATTGCTCCACTATTATGATCAACAAATATTGATTTTTTATTTTTTCTTATTTTATTTCAGTTCTTCAGTTGATGAATACACACATCCAGATGTAAATCTACAGTGTTATATAAAGGTGTTTCATCAATATGGTAGAATCTTTACGATCGGTCCAGAGTGTTTTAAACAGAAGCTGTTTCATCAATACGGTAGAATTGGTATGATTGATCCAGATTGTTTTAAACAGAAGCTGTTTCATTGATACTGTAGAATCTTTACGATCGATCCAAAATGTTTTAAACAGAAGCTGTTACATCAATACCATAGAATCTTTACGATCGATCCAGAGTGTTTTAAACAGACGCTGTTTCATCAATACCGTAGAATCTTTACAATTGTTCCAGAGTGTTTTAAACAGAAGCTGTTTCATCAATACTGTAGAATCTTTACGATCGATCCAGAGTGTTTTAAATAGAAGCTGTTTCATCAATACCGTGGAATCTTTACGATTGTTCCTTAGTGTTTTAAACAGAAGCTGTTACATCAATACCGTAGAATCTTTACGATCGATCCAAAATGTTTTAAATAGAAGCTGTTACATCAATACGGTAGAATCTTTACTGTTTATCCAGAGTGTTTTTAATATAAGCTGTTTCATCAATGTATACTGTAGAATCTTTACGATCGATCCAGAATGTTTAAATAGAAGAAATGGACAACAGCATCAGCGGCGGATCCAGGATTTCTGTTAGGGGGGTTCGTTTTTACAAAAAGGGGGGTTCGTTTTACAAGTATTGCATAATTTTGACTCAATTTCTGAATGAAAATGAAATAATCTGGCTGCATAGGGGGGTTCGTTTGAACCCCCCGAACCCCTTTGGATCCGCCACTGAGCATATAACATTTGTTTAAAAGAACCTGACTTCTGACAAACATCTTTCTTTGTATAGGTTGTAACTTATAGGAAAAGAAACTTGACGTGCATGATAAGACACAAATACAATTGTAAAATTCAGGAAATTCAAAACAGAATTTTCAGTGTTAACTCAGTTGTTAAAATTGCCTTATTGTTTTAGATAACTTTCAATGGCTCTGTGCTTGTTAACCAAATTACTTTATTTCTTAATTTTGAGGGGCTGTATCTGGCAATGTTTTTAGATTACAGAAGAATAATTTTAAGCTGTAGTGGTCAAGTTTCTTACAAGAACCTCCAACACATAGTGATTGTATAACAAAAATAATTGTGCATAAAACCTTTGATGGAAAAGAAGAGAAAAAATTGAAAATTTTGATGAATTTCTGTTTTCATCATTTTGTTCCTGTGTAAAATTATTGTACAAAACACTTCATTTTAAATCTGTTTCTTACATGGAACACCTCAAATGACTCGCTATATTTTGGTATATTTGAATTTGGTTTGAAGCAGAAAATGTATCTCCAATACACTGTAAATAGGAACTAACACATTATTAGACCACCAATTTTTAGACTTGCTCATGTTCAGAGATAAAACAGATTTTAAATTCAAGTTAAGGAAATTATACATTCTTTAGTCTTTGTGGATGGAAATCATTCTTGGAACCGAAGAAACTGCTTGAAGAAACTGCTTGTCACAAGTAATTTCTTAATTTTTCAATGTTTTCAAAAGCTTTTACCTTGTGCAGCATCTAAAATACCGTTATGTCATATTTGGTAATTTTAGTACAAATGATATTTGTTTAAGAATTATTTAGCTCTTTTTAATGCAATATATGATTCCAACTAATTGAAAATGTGGACTTTTAGAAGTTAGAACATTGTAAGGAATAGAATTACACTTTACATACACTTTTATTCAGAGCTACAGATAAGAGGGGCGAAGGATTTTCAAAATGCAATATTTCATTTAATGTTCATCAAACCCTATATTCAGGTACTCAATGGAATTTTCTTATCGACATGATTTAAATGAGTACCCACAAAATAGGGTGTAGATTTGAAATGAAAAAAAGTAGAATGTCTTCACCCCACTTCTGTCGCTTTGTTTATTGTTATGTCTTTTTGGCTCAATGAGTGCAAAGTTATCAAGGATGTGCTGTTGTGATTGTCCATTGTCAGTCTGTCACAGTCTACAATTACAAAAAGCAATAAACTGCTTAGCCATATAGCTGTGATTTTTATGCCCCCTTTCGAAGAAAATGGGGGTATATTGTTTTGCAAGTGTCAGTCGGTCGGTCGGTAGGTCGGTCGGTCTGTCTGTCCGTAGACCAAACCTTGTCCGGAGCATAACTCAAGTATTAAGGTAGAATCATGAAACTTTACAGGTGGATAGATCTCATTATGGAGAGGTGCAGTGCACAAGAACTGTAACTCTACCGATCAAATTTTTGGAGTTATTGCTCTTTGTCGATTTTCAAACTTGATTCTTGTCCGGAGCATAACTCAAAAAGTATGTTAGGTAGAATCATAAACCTGTACAGGTGGATAGATCTCATTATGGAGAGATGTAGTACACAAGAACCGTAACTCTGCTGATGATATTTTTGGAGTTATTTCCCTTTGTTGATTTTCAAACTTGATTCTTGTCAGGAGCATAATTCAAAGAATATGTAAGGTAGAATCATGAAACTGTACAGGTGGATAGCTCTCATTTTGGAGAGGTGCAGTGCACAAGAACTATAACTCTGCCAATCATATTTTTTGGAGTTATTGCCCTTTGTTGATTTTCAAATTTGATTCTTGTCCGGAGCACAACTCAAAAAGTGTGTAAGGTAGAATCATGAAACTTTACAGGTGGATAGATCTCATTATGGAGAGGTGCAGTGCACAAGAACTGTAACTCTGCCGATCAAATTCTTGGAGTTATTGCCCTGTGTTGATTTTATAACTTGATTCTTGTCCGGAGCACAACTCAAAAAGTATGTAAGGTAGAATCATGAAACTTTACAGGTGGATAGATCTCATTATGGAGAGGTGCAGTGCATAAGAACCATAACCTTGCCGATCAAATTCTTGGAGTTATTGCCCTTTGTTGATTTTTACACTTAATTCTTAACCTTGCCTATATCTCATGTCTTTTTACACATACCGCCTTGATATCTCACACATAGATACCTCCTATCAACATCGCTCACATTTGACCATGACCTTGTGACCTTGACCTTGGAGTTTGACCTACTTTAAAAAAATTAAATCGGACATATATCTCATGACCTATTACACATACAGCCTTGATATTTCACACATGGGCACCTCCTACTAAGACCATGACCTTGGACCTTGTGACCTTGACCTTGGAGTTTGACCTACTTTTAAAAACTTAAACATGGCGATATATCATGTCCTTTTACACATACAGCCTTGAAATTTGACACATGGAAACTTCCGACCAAGACCTATCACATATGACTATGACCTTGTGACCCTGACCTTGGAGTTTGACCTACTTTTAAAAAGATTAATTTGGGCCTATATCTCAATTGCTTTTACACATACAGCCTTGATATTTCACACATGGACACATCCTACCAAGACCTTTCACATTTGACCATGACCTTGGACCTTGTGACCTTGACATTGGTGTTTGACCTACTTTTATAATACATTAACCTGGCCTATATTTCATGTCATTTTACACATACAGCCTTGATATTTCACACATGGTCACTTCCAACCAAGACATTTCACTTTTGACCATGACCTTGGACCTTGACCCTGGAGTTTGACCTACTTTTAAAAAACTTGAACTAGGCCTATGTCTCATGTCCTGTTACCTATACAGTCTCGATATTTTACACATGGACACCTCCTACCAAGACCTTTCACATTTGACCATGACCTTGACCTGTGTGACCTTGACCTTTGATTTTTACATACTTTTAGAAATCTTTAGCCTAGCCTTTATCTGATGTCCTATTACACCTACAGTACATGTATTTAGTTATTGATTCATTAAATGATGTAAATATCTAAGTCTGTCATCTTATTTTCAAAATTTCACAGCTGGTTTATAGTTAACCCTTTCCCAAACAACAAAAATTTAGGGTAATCTACTTAAAAAACTGCCACAAATGACAGATTGGATGTTATTAAAGATATGATTTGTGTAGAATATGGTACAGAAAATATTGAGACAAAAGAAGAAACTGCTGGTTATCAACAGTTTCTGCTTTTGTTTCAATGTTTTCCCATGCATTTCCTATTAGGGATGTCAAAACCATGTCTTGTTTGGGAAAGATTTAACTGGTTAATTTGATCCTTCCCAAATGGTGCAATTTTAAATTGCCCAAATTTGATAGGAGCTGCAGAGGACAAACTTACTGTCAAATGAAGGAAATATACTGAAACAAAAAAGAAACGCAACTTCCTTTTCAATTCCTTCTTACGCAAAGACATCAAATCATATTTAAACAAAATTTAATACATTTAAAGCAATAACATGTCACCCTTTTAAAGTTCACAGAATCTTGTTGGTAGTAAATTTCATAAGTAAGAAAACACCAAGTTTACACCTGGCGTCAACACAATTTGACAAAAAAAATGCATGTAGGTCGAAAAACACAATCTGTTTCATTCAGTTTGGTCCGATATTTGTATGTTGTGAAGTCCATACGATTTATTAGCGGTCTCCGTTGCAGTCTTAAACTTATCCCGTAGGTGGGATAAACGTGATGATACGATCATGCCTTGACGTCATATCTCTTGCATGTCCGTTTCGTGCTCCATCGGTTGTGGTCCCATTGAGAGCCAACAACGTATGTACAGTCGAAAATGTGTTGATTTGTTGCCCCATCAATGTCTTACGACAACAATTTGACTTTTTCACCTAACAACATCCGTACTGCAGCCAGGCGCTGGTTTTGACGTAGCCATGCTATGCGTAGGGTCGTGGAAAATGTGTGAACGCTTTGGCCTCTTCTTTGTCTATGTTCTAGCTTGTGTTTAATGAAAATTTGTTTTGATAGTAGTCATTTAGAAAATACGACAGGGGATAATCAGTTTTTAACAGTTTACTATGTATCACGTGATGAATTTACGACATCTGACGAAAATGAAACTATATTTATGCGCACGTGAATGCAGGAATATCAAAAATGTACTTAATAGCCATTAAAAACATATTTTGACGAAAATATTATGAAAAATTGGGGTTGCGTATCTTTTTTGTCTCAGTATATATATGTTATATCATAGAAGATTGTTGGAGAAAAGGAGAAATTGCCAATTATCAGCATTTTTTTTCTTTTCTCTTCATGTGTCACATCCCTTTCTCTACTAGGAATGCGAAACAATGTCTTGCGGAGATGGTGAATAGGTCACCATAGCGTGCCAATGTGAAGTTAGCCAAAGGTGAATAAATATGTGTTACTTATTGCAAGATTTACATGGAAATAATAGACAAAAAAGAAATGCCTTTATTCAGGTTTTCTCTTTTTTATCAGTTATTTGAACTTATTTCCACTGGTTTTTTTTACATTGGATATCGTACTAAATACTATTGATCTGCCGGTTGTCTATTCTACCCCGGCTTGGTCAATATGACTTAAGTAGTCATATATCTGCCGAAGGGATTGATTCTTTCTTCATCAACATCTTCAGGTTACTCTAATTATGTTGAAATCGGATGAGTCGAATTTATGCTTAAGCCGAACTGAAAGTCTTGTCCCTTCATCATCAATTCTTATCAAAAACTATTTTGAAGTAAATATATACATGTAGCCACTAACTATGGCAATAAAGGGAGAGAAATTGTTAGTTTGTGGCATTTTCTTTCCTTTTCCTACTACCCTTTTTATACGCCACCAGAGGCGGACGTAAATTGGCGTCATCTTCTCCGTCTGTCAATCCGTCCAACCATACGTACGAACGTACGTCCACTTTTCTTGTGAGCGCAACTCCTAAGTTTAGGGCTGGATCTTTTTGAAACTTGGACAATGTTATCACCTCAATTGGTAGATGTGCATGAAGGAAGTATTTTGTGTTTCATTGATTTTTACCTGAGTTATGTCTCCTTATGACCATGGCACTCTAGTTCAGTTATAAACATGTTTGATGACCAACAAAAACGGAAACATATCCTTTTCATCGAACGGAAAGTCAACCTCCGAATACCTCGAGGTAAAATGACGTTTCTGATGACTTCGATACAGCGTGTTTCAACTGTAGTTACTCCTCTGAATCATCCCTCAATTTAAACCATGCTAAACTTTTGTCGTTTGAGGAAGCAAAGGGTCCGCGGTTGACAAACTAAATCAATGGCATAGAAGATGAATCATGAAAGGAAACGCAGAATATTTTCAAATGCCAATTCCATGCGTCCGATGTATCATTTAATGTATACAAGACGTCGGAATTGTCAGCACACTGCTCCCCCAAAATGTACATGTATCGCTTCGATAATATATTTAAGTATAATTTTCATTGAGTTTCAATGTGATCTTCCTACAAAACTTGATGTGTCGGTTAAATGTGTAATTTTTTTCGCCCGTATTTAGGCATTGCCTATTTTCATATTAGTTTCTTTCTTTTTGTAATTCAACTTGAACTCGTTGGAAAATTACGTTTCACAGCATTTTCGATAAATTAAAATGTTTCTTTAATCAAAAGACCGATTTAATTTGGTTTGTAACTGCGAAGGTGTAAAAATGTAACGGCTTTGTTGGGCGTGGTGGAATGTATCTGTTAAAAAGAAGTTATTGACGAGCAAACACACTCAATAACTTTTTTTATCGGATATTGTTTAAATCAGCTAATCCCTCCTATTTTTGTGCCTTCTTTATTTCAAACTTTTTTTTTCCAGACCGGTTTCATATTAACACTTTCCCAAACGACAAAATTTTAGGGTGATCCACTTCAAAAACTGCCACAAATGACAAAATTGATGTTGTTTTGCTAAGATTTGTGTAAAATATGTCACAGAAAATATTGAGACAAAAGGAGAAACTGCTGGTTATCAGCAGTTTCTTCTTTTGTTTAAATGTTTTCTCAAACCTTTTCTATTAGGGACGTCAAAAGCAGGTCTTGTTTGGGAATGGGTTAATAGAAACATTGAAAATTATCGAAAATATTGTAATTTTGTATTGCAATTTTTGATTTGTGTTTTTATTACATTCCTAGCAGTGAACTCCTGGATGGTTTCCGCGAAACAAACTGCATCGTCGGAAACACTTAGGGAATCTGAAGAAAATGGACGAAGCGACGACGAAGTGTTGACGGATGGAACGTATGTGACGAAAATTGACCCTTCTTCTTCTACATCCGAAATTGCAGAAAACAACTACGGTGGTTTCAAGAAACTATAAACTTTATGAATACAAATACCATTACAAATCTTCTTTCGTTTCAAATATTGTTATATTGAAACAATTAAAAGAAAAATAGATACAAATTTCTTAACGTACATTTTCTTCTTTCCCTGCTATAACGTACACTTTTAGGCACTTGAAAACAATAATACGAGTATTATCGCCCTTGTTGCATTTAAACCTTTTCAAAATCATTGCTTTTTTATCTGTCTTAATTCAAAAGCGTTGAAAATGACAATATCAGTTCTACAATATTTATGATAAATGATCATAATATCATGGAAATCATTGATGGAAACGGTAAAATGCTGGCATCAGCATTTCGTCTTTTCCCATTGTGCTTTCAAAAGATTAATCTTAAGAGACGTTAACACCAGGTCTTGTTTTGGGGAAAGTTTGAGTCAGAGTCAGCGGCTGTCCTATAATTAATTCGTCGCTTTTCAATGAAAACCTCGTAACTGCAGCTTAAAATAAGCTGCAGATACGAGGTTTTCGTAGAAAAGCAGCGATGTTTTATTCATTATTCATATGAATTTGAAATCATCTTAAAAGAGTATTTTTATCTTACTTGTTATGAAATAAACAATGGAAACCATGTTCACGCAATAAAATGATGCAATGTTATTTGCCAACTGTGGTGATCTCACTGATTTATTTGTTCGTTCGTTCGTCCGTCCGGTCATTCGTTCGTCCGTACGCTCGTTTGTTTATTTGTTTGTTTGTCTGTTTGAGTCATGTCTTCTGTTGCCTCAACATTTCCCTAGCCTTGTGTATCAGGGACGTCAAAACCAGAGCCGCGTTCTTTACAGCGAGATTTCTTGAGATATCTTGAGATTTCTGGAGATATTTTAGGATAAAGCGTTCTTTAGAGCAAGATTTTTAAGACGCTCAATGGGAGGCGCCATTACCCTATACTTCGTGCGGAACCCCTCGGTCAACTCTGTACATACAATATAAAAGAGATTTTACCGAGTTGTTCGGAACACTCCATGATTCATAAACCGCTGTGTTCCGAATGCTCCATACTTTATACAAATGACGTCATGATGACGTCATTTGTATAAATATGGAGCATTCGGAACATCTCGGTCTAAGTCTCGGTCTTAAAGACGCTTTATCCAAAACATCTTCAGAAATCTTAAAGAATCTCGCTCTAAAGAACGCACCTCAGGTTTTGGTCCGGAAAGGATTATATATCTAATGTCACACCAGAATAAGATGCGATGCGGTTGAAAAAGTACGAAGTTAAAGTTAACCCTTTCCTAAACGACACAATTTTAGGGTGGTGCAATTTGAAATCTGCTACAGATGACAAAAAATGTTGTTAAATACAGTTTCTGTGTAAAATTATGCACAGAAAATATTGAGTCAAAAGGAGAAACTGCTGGTTATCAGCAGTTTCTTGTTTGGTCTCAATGTTTTCCCAAGCCTTTCCAATATGGGGCGTCAAAACCAGGTCTTGTTTTGGAAAGGGTTAAAAATTTAAGGTCTGCTTTGTTACGAACTGAACCGTATTCAACCGACTTTACACGATCACGTATGAGTGGGCGCCTTCGGCAGCCACATCACTCTGGCTTCCAACTCTACCGTGCACCCGTTTGTACACCTGCGTGAAGAGGAGTAACGTGGGGTAAAGTTCCCGTTGCACCGGTGGGATTTGAACCCAGGACCTTTCGATCCCGAAGCCCGTGTCTTACCACTAGACCTCGGCGTCCCAGGCAAAAGACCAAATGAAATTAGTTCCACAATTGCAATGACTTTTGTGCTAAAGGTAGAACGGGTTTACACTCGGTGGATAATCACGTGACTCAGAATTTCAGAATATCATCAATATTTTTTGTCAATACTTGACCAATTCGAATTCGGTTTGAAGCAGAGAAATGCCATGGATTAAAAAAAAACAGCTGATTAAAAAGGTTTTGTAGATGAACCAAAATTTTGGATAATCTTCAATATTTTTTTCATCAGCTGATTCTTATGGAGGGGAATATCCGCCAATTCTTCTTACTGCTAAATTACATTAGTATTGTACTAAATTTATGGTTTTATTCGACTTTTTACAAGTGCATTCGTCCTAGTGCTAAATGCGTACTTCATACTTCCAATTCTTGTCGGTCAAAAGTAAGAAAAGTGACATCAAATTTGTAAGTATGCACTAAGCAGTAAGTATTTGTACACAGGTACCAAGAAGATCTCAAAAGGCATTAGTACGAATGTGAAATGCATTAGCATGAATTTAGTAAGAATTCATATTCATATAACTGCGGGGAACCAATATCTTCGGTTGTTTCCGTAAGTTAGTCCTGCCAGTGACGTCACATTTAACATATTTCTTTCTCGTATTTTTTTTAATTTCTGAAGTTAATCTAAGCAAAACATTTAAGATACGAACATATATTATTTTAAACAAATACGTTTCAGAATATTATTTATTCAATTCTACTAAATTATAACCTTTTAAATTATCATTTATAGTTTTTATGTAATTTGCAAAAATGTTAGAAAAGTTGATAAGACAAAATATATAGACTCGTTCGAATCACTTGCTGATTGATGGTGACCTAAAAGTACAGTTATATACCACCAACAAAACATGGCTTTCTGTTATAGCAAATGCTTACAATCATGATATAAGATGCTGACATTCGTTCATAAAAAATATGATGTCCTTCCATTGGTAAAACCTACGAGGAAAAGCAGCAAAATGATTGAGCTGATCGCAGTGAATCGAAACATACCCTAATTAATATGCCTACTTAAACCGATTGTGGCCTGGGCCACAGCATTGCCGAAATTCACAGGGGTGTGGTCTTAGAAGTCAGTGATTTATGGCATCAGACATTCTGAGATCTGGAGCAAGATTTTCCCCCTGCAGATTAGTGCTCTATGAAATCTTGGCATCAGCTTCAGTGATGGTTTCAATAAAATCAAACCGTTTGAAGCATAATCTCGGTGTTTCAGCTTCGTTGACGCTTCTACATTGTCCAATTTATCACGAAATCCAGAACTTATTTCAAGCAAAAGTCATCTTCACTTGCAAGTCAACTTAAAATAATCAATATTTTTGTTAATAGTTTGTCAATCTCAATTTGGTTTTAGAAAGCAGGAATGGTTGAAAAATGCTAGGAATAAGCTGAATGTGATTGATTTTGAACAATCAACTGATAAAAAGTTATTGAAGATCAATCAAAATTTTGGTTTACCTCCAATAACTTTTTTCTGTTGATTTTTTGGAACAATCCACTAGGCTTACGTTCATCTTATGCGTGACGGCTGTGCACCTTTTGTGCTACAAACCGAATTCAAATCGATCACGTATTGAAATAACAAAATTATTGAAGGTTTTGTGATATTGTTGTGTCACTACCTTAGAGCTCTAGTGTTGTCCAGAAAGCAAACATGGAAAATGCCTGTATAAATCAAACTAACGAACGAAGCGATAGTTTGTATTCTTTTTGTACTTGGGATAGATCTAGTAAGAGACTGTTTGGAAAAGGATGAAAATGTGATATTGAAATAATTGAGGGACCAGCACAATACTGGTTACCAGCATACTAACACACCATGTCTAAATACGTCTCTTCCTAAATATTTTCTATATCATACTCATTAATTTTCATTTAATATTGTAGTCTAGAGAAGTTTTCTCTAACATAGGCATGCGGGGATCCAGAGGGGAGGATAGGGGGTCATGACCCCCCCCCCCTGGAATTTTGCGAAAAAGGGGTTATCAAAAAGATGACTGGTTATGTCCCAAATAAGCTGCGTCTTTTTTCCCTGTGTGCCACCCCCCCCCCCCCCTGTGAAAAATACCTGGATCCGCGCTTGATAGGCCTACCACCAAGTTAAAAAAATGTTTGAGAAAAGGGTTATCCGACTATAGATCTCGAAGCCTAGCTAACATCATGAGCGTTCAAGCTCCATACCAATGATGGGTTTCAAAGTAAGCAATAATTTCAAGGGCAAGTTGGCATTGGAGGAGGCCACCATCTTAGTTAAATATGATAATTATCCAACGTTTTAGATCTACCAAGTCGTGCAGGCTGGTATAGGCCTAATCACCACAGGGAATCGACTGGCACAATATTTACGATGATTTTTAACAATTCTGTCAAGATAAATATGACCAATTCGAAAAAAAAAATGACCTGAAGCAGAGAATGCGTGAAACAACAGGGATTTGCTGATTCATACGAAGGATCTTGAAAAATCAGCTGATAAAATGTTTTTGGCGACCAACCAAAACTTTTTTTTTTTTCATAAAATCTACCACACTAGATGTTATCTAAATCTTAACGTTTGTCTACCTTCTCTGCCTGAAATAATTTTCGATTCGGTCAGTATTTTAAAACAGAAATATTGAAGATTTTCTGTAGGCTAGGCTAATTGTTGTGTCACGTGATTCTCGACCGTGATATGCATGTTGTTATTACCATCAAAGACATAGACTAGATCTCCCCTCACCTGAGCATTATGGTGTAGGCTTTTACAAAGTCACATCTCGACAAGAAAAGAAAACTTTGTTAAGGGGGAATGCTCCAGTTTCCTAATTTTTTTCCCAATAATAGAATTTAATTATATTTCGTATGTTGAAATAACATGTTATTACCAATTGAAAAATAAAATAAAAATGGATGGTCAGCGATCTTGTTTGAATTTTATAGGCATTCGTATCACACACCCCTACATCGAAAAAATGCACAATTTCTTGCACCTGTCCAAGGTCACTAAAATGCTAATAAAATGTTGTATATTCATCGTTTAATCCCGAAAACGGTTTTAAAGTAACGTCTTACATTTAATAAGAACAGAAAATCCAAAATATGTGCTATTATACACGAGTAAATGTATAAAACAGCATGCTCACGTATTCGGTTAGATCAACGAAGCTGGAGTAATTTGTGTCAAAATTTGCATATTTTTGGAAATATTTCAAGTTCTACATAATAGAATTTGATAAAACTCCCTCATTGTATTAAGCAACATGTCCTGGTAATAATTCAAAAAGAAAATGTATACGTCAGCGCACTTATTAGTGAATTACAGCAATTTTTATCAGCTATACATGAATAAAATGATGCAAAACAGTGGTAACTGCATACACACTTTCGACTGTCTTGCTCTAAATAATCGATTTTCATCTTGAGGAAATCAGTTTCGCATAATAAATACACTTTTACTGTCGAAAATGGTAAATTGTAATGATGTGTTATATTATTGAAAATATGGTAGCGAAACATTTTTGGTACGAAATATTTAATTTACTACAGTGATGACCGAGTGTTCCGAAAAACTGGAGCATTCCCCCTTAAAAGCATTTTATTCTGTTCCCTCGCCATTTCAAGAATCATTTTTTCAATAAGGGATAGTCATTAAAATTACTTCCCTTTATATGTCTTATTAAAAAAATTGAGAAATATAGCTTTTACTCATTTTATAGGATAAATATTCAAATAGTCGTATGTTTTTATGCAAGTATAATTATACCGTTAATTTAAGTATATTTACTTTAAGTGCTTCTAAGTGATCTAAAATGTTTGAATCTAAAATAAATTTTTAGACTTTTATATCAACAACTTTTCGCCCCCCCCCCCCCCCCCGGTTGCGGCTGTAGCCAATCTTAACAATTATTCTTCCCTACCAATCTAAATTAAACCGAGCCTCTTCCCCGGGCGGCTGCTGTAGAAAAAATAAACTACAAGAATCAATCAAACTAATGAAAACTCTTGTAAGACTTTGTAATTTGGAACCATCTAACCCCGGTTTAGGACCGCAATGGAAATAAGAGATCGCTTTTCTCTTTTTTGCGTTATCCTAGGTAGGGATGTGGCAGGCATGGTACCTAGTAAATAACTGTGATCATGTGTTTTACGATATTTTATTTGCTTGCTACACTGTGATCCTTTATTTTATGTTTTACCATGTATTGTCACGAATCTTTTACCTAAATAAAATCTATCTATCTAGTCTTGCATGTACGCTAGAAGAACGCACCAGGCTATATAGATTTTGAAGCCTATATGGCTAGGCTAGCATCACCAGGATTCAAGCTCTGTACCCGAGAGTGCTCTCAAAATAATTAATAATTTTGAACGATAACCTTAGATATGCTAATTATTCAATGTATAACGAAGACATGCATGCTGGTATATACGCGGTAGGGAATAACGTGACACATTTTCAATGTTTTTCATTAATAATGTCAATATCATGACCTATTAGGCAAAAAAAGATCAGAAGCAGAGAAGGCGGGGGTTGCTAAATACAAAGGATCTTAAAATTCAGTCGATGAAAAAGTTATTGACGACCAATCAAAAATTTAGTTGGTCGTCAATAACATTTTGTCAGCTGGATTTTTTATAAAAAATCTACCATGCATATCTCAACCTTGGCTATCGTCTACCTTCTTTGCTTCAAATCGTTTTTAAATTGGTCAATATTAACAGAAATATTGAAGAATTTCTGTATTTGTTGTGTCGCGCGTGATACGGGCCGTGTTTTTACCATAAAATACATATCATCCAGGCCCGTATTGGGTGGGCTGAAGACCCTGTGACTGAATATTTGGGGGCTAAATAGGATATTCCCTAAATTTTCAGTATGAAATAAGGAAAATTCGGAATTTTTGGCCAACATTGGGGAGGGGGGGGGCTAAGCCCCCTAGCCCCCTGTTCCTTCGGGCCTGCCCTCATCTGCACAATGTCATGTGGACTATCACAATGTCACAACTCCACACAAGGAGAAACTTTTGTAAACCGCCTTATATATTCTTTTCATCCGCATGATTTTTTTCTTCTAAATTTTTCTGCAGAAGATATGCCTCATGATCGGATAATGACACTTACTAGCATTGATATGTACGCGTATTTTTCCTTCTGTGGTACAAACAATACATCTGATATGATAGGCTACATGAGTAATGTCCTCAGTTACAAGTATGTAGGCCTAATACTTTATATTTTTACTCTTTTTTATCTATGGGTATAAATAAACACGAGATCAAACTTGCATTATCGGACAACCAAGTCAATTTAGGCAACTTGAAATGGTTGAAGGGATAATAATATCATCATTTTGTCACGATGATTCCTCAAGTCTATAAGATTCCCGTAAGTGTAAGACAAACATTATGTTAAGGCGCGTTCCCATTGCCGACCAAATCAACTCGATCAAGCGATCGAGTACTGGTCGAGCTTGGTCGGCAAGAGTGATCGGGACGATCGAGCGTGTTCGACAAAAATGATTGGGAATTATTCTATAAGAAATAAAGAAGAAGTCGTGTAAATATACGTGGTCGATTTTAATCGGGTTTGATCGGGAAATTCAGACAATCGAGTTGATCGAGTTGATTTGGTCGGCAATGGGAACGCGGCTTTAATCACTATGCTAGTATGCAAGGGCGGATCCAGAATTTTTTCCAAGGAGTGGGGGGGGGGGGGGGGTCCAAGCCCTCCAGGATTTTTCAGGGGGTCCAGGCCAAAATGATGGCTTTAAATGTGTTGAATATGTAACGTTATACTAACGTTATATAGTCAAGATTTGATTATCGGCCAATGCCAGGGTCCAATTATTCGCGTATTTTTCTTCTTTCCTTTCATTTTCTGAACGTTCTGTTACGCTTTCCCTTAAGATTGGCCGATCTGATTGTTCTTGCAGACGACGAAATTGGTGGTAATAAAGTAATGACCTGTATCCATATTAGTAGGGAAAATATTTAGGCAGAAGTTGAAATTATGTGAGGGTTAAACTCACTTGCGAGAACAAATCCAAATACCATTCGGGAAGTTGCATTTATATGTGATGATCCAGATTGTAGGCATGGGATGGTGTAACATATCGCGCTATCAACAAAAAGGTTTTTTTATATATAAGTTAAAAAATGTTTTTTTAATTACAAACGTTTTTAACCGGACAGAAGCATTTCAACTAGATATGCATAAAAGAAATAAAAGTTATTGCAAGAAAGGCATAAGCTTACAGTGATTTGATTATTTATCTATATTTATAATTATATATATATATTTATTAGTTATATTTTTGTAAAGAGATATAAAGGGAAGTAATATTTCCATGTGTTATCCCTATCCCCCAATTGAACCCAAGACCACATTCTTACGGAAAATCCCGAAGTGAATGATATGTGTAGTGGAGTGATCTCCCTTCATTAGTAATTTTGCGCTGAAAGGAAACCAGTGAATATATTACTAATTATGGAAGATAACTCGTTCTTATAAATGCAACTTGCTTAATGTCTATTTAGTACTTACTACTGCATACTTCAAATATTTTGATTTCACATTTCTAGTGCATACTTAGTAATTAATACTGCTTACTTACAATTTTGATTACACTTTTCTTACGTACGACCGTCAAGAATTGGAAGTATGAAGTACGCATTTGGCACTAGGACGAATGCACTTGCAGAAATTAGAATTGAACTATCAATGTAGCATAATACTAATGTAATTTAGCAGTAAGAGGAATTGGCGGATATTCCCCTCCATAGATTCTTAGAAAAATCCATCATGTCCATTAAAATGCGTGACTTCTTTCCACCTTCCCTACTTCAAAGGGAATTCAAATATGCTGGCCAAAACTCCTAATCGGTCACTTTAAAAAAGACGATAACTTTCTAAAAAGTTATTACATTTTAATGAAATTTGATACGTGAATTTTTAAGCATACGTGGACTTCCATGGTGGTTTACCAATTCTTATCATACTTTGATGTGTAATAAAGGAAAAGCTCAAAGGGCTCTACATTTTGATAGAGCTCGAGATATCATTCTTTAAACAATTCAAAGTCTGCACTTTAAACAATTTAAAGTCCACTATTCGGTAACTGCAACCCAGACTAAGAAAAAAAATGGAAAACATTTTCAATTTTGTGTGACTTTTGACTACAAAAGAAACAGAAAGAATATGAGGCATGGTAAAATGTTCTTTAAATTCAACCGGCAAAACATTTTATCTAGCGAATATGCTTAGATATTGTCTGGTGTGGAAAAACGATGCAACAAGCTGATTTGTTACACATATCTGTCTATATTTAAAGCATTTTCGAAGAAAAAAATGTTTTAGGTGTTGTTTCTAGGAACCGTTTTTCTGCATACATGTATACGCTCTTTCATTTTCTTCTATAGCCATATGTCCTGCACAATTGTCAAATATTTTCAATCTTTTTCTTAGTATATGTTGCAGCTACCGATCAAAGAGACCATAATCACTACATTGACAATATTTCGAGCTCTGTGTGAACTTGGAGATATTTGAGCTTTTCTTATGTTGTGCTTTAAATTCAATAAAGTATCAGTAACTTTTCACAAAAAAACATCTAGAAAGTTGCTTAAAAATTCACATAGTAAATTTCGTGAAAATTCAATCACCACAGAAAAAATTTAAGTGGTCGGTTAGAAGTTTTAACCAGTATAGGTCCCGTATCAACAAAATTATTGAGAATTTCCTGAAATTATCACGTGATTATCCACCGTGTTACGTTATGTATTGATAAACCGCCTTTGTTGTTATATAATGTCGTATATAACTACGGCTTGAATCAAGCCGTGTTATTCTACATCGAATCATGAGCTGTGACGAAAAGTAAGTGTATATTCCAATACAATGTAAATTGAGAGAGCAGCATATTTCCCATTGATTAAAAGCGAATAATGACACATTTTCGTATTAGTGTCCGCGTTGGCCCTGACTGTACAGCAGCTGTCTCCACTGGGTGACTCTTTTTGACTCCCCACAAATTACTGGTTTTGGAAAACATTGTGGAAGATGAAGGAATTGCTAGTGACAAGCAATTGCTTCATTTTTATGCCCCCGATAGGGAGGCATCATAAATTTGACTTGTCCGTCCGTCCGTCCGTCTGTCCGTCTGTCTGTCCGTCTGTCTGTCCGTCCGTCATTCCGTCCAAAAACTTTAACATTGGCCATAACTTCCTTATTACTTAACATATTCGCTTCATACTTTACCACAACATTCCTTGGTACATTACCTTTCTGTAGGCACATACTTTGGTGACCTTGACCCCTGGATGACCTTGACCTTGAACATAGATTGGCCATAATTTAAAATCAAAGCGGTGTCGGGGGCATTGTCATCTTACAGTGACAGCTCTTGTTCACAATGTTTTCTAGCCTAAAAGACAACGAATTTTATCGACTTTGAAATGCCGTCTGCAACTACGATCAATATATATCATGTGATCTGCAGCGCTCATCTTTCAAATAGCAGTCAATATTGTTACCGTTTGGGAAAGGATTATAGTGATAATCCAGTTATCTAAATATATGGATGAAATCACTTAAAGTGACATTTCACAGATATTTTTTCATTAATTTTTCTTTTATTTTTATCTGAAATAGCATCACTGGTGGTGAACTCGGACAAAGCGAGGAACATTTTTCATGAACACAAGGTACAGATACTTCATTGCACATACGGATTTTTGTAAACAATACACGTGGCATTTTGTTTTACTTCTTTTTCCGTCTTTTTTAAAGGATGCACTCAAATGGGAGTTACTAAGGTATGTAGATATGATTTGTAATACGCACGAAAATATCAGTTTTATCGATCATTATTTTCAAATGGTATAAACGGATTGCAAGTGCACAAAGCGCATATTGAGATCATGTGGGTTGATCTTAATCGCCCGAACGAAATGGTACGATATCACTGTTTATATTTATCTATTTGCATTGCAAGTATACAAAAAAGACATATAAATGTACAAATAAAGGCTGTAAATGGCAGTTTTCGGTGTCATGTCATTGAAAATCATTGTGCGGTTTCTTCGTGACCACGTTACAGCATGTTTACGATGTTATCTTTTCCAGCTACGGTGTTTTATGAGCACATGTTTGATAAATTAATCGATTGCACTGGACTTAACGGCACATTTAAACATTTATTCGGTAATATCGCACTGATTTGAGCATCTAACCATAGATTTCCGGCATCAAATTCGAGCACCAGGCACTTGTTTCAATATATTATATCAATATGTACTGCCTAACTCCCCTTTCAGATATATTACTGACAGGTGATGACAATTAGATGACATAATCATCATCATCATCATCATCATCATCATCATCATCATCATCATCATCATCATCATCATCGTCGTCGTTTTTATCGTAACCTTGGAGTTTCACCGGTAAGATTTTCGTTAAGCCTTCTTAAATTTGGTACAGGTGGAGAATAAGCTATTAAATGAGAACAAGATGGATCTTGATCAGACAGTGCACATGCAAAGTCTGATCTGGATCCATGTTTGTCGCAAAAGCTATAAAGGATCTTTTCCAGATCTAAGCTCAAAGGAAGGTCCAATGTTTAACCTTTCCCAAACAAGACATTGGTTTCACGTCCCTGTTAGAGAACGCTTCGGAAAATGTTGAGACAAAAAAAAGAAAATTATACAATCCAGCATTTTCTCATTTTGTATCAATATTTTCTGAGCTGTCAATATTGTACATCACCAACAAAATAATTGTTTGGGAAAGGGTTAAAATGTTTCACTCATGGGAAAGGATAATTATACTTTTCCTTTTAAGGCACCTATCAATAGGAAGAACACATGAATAAGAGATATCGGTTATGGCAATCAATCGTGTGCTAAAATAGACTTGGTTACTGTTCTGTTTTTATAAACTGTTGGTATTGGTACAAAATGTCGTAAATACAGCTTCAAGCAAGCTCTAAGTGCGACGTTTTACATTTACATTTACGGAATGCCATCGTTTGTATGAAATTAATCACTGCTTTCTCGATAAAATTGATCCCTATTCAAAGACGAAGCAATGAAATACATTATGTATTTCCGAAACAGTTTCCCCCAATTAGAAAGGTTTGGAAAAACATTGAATCAAAAGAAGAATAGATCTATACGGAAAATAATTTGGCTCCTTTTTTCTTAATATTTTTCTTTCATATCTTCTTATTTAGTACACACATTTTATCTTCTCAACATATAAAATCAATGTATTTTGACATCCAGAGCAGTCAGCTAGACAAATTGGCGGACGGGTAGAAAAACGGACGGACGGGCAAACGAAGCACTATCTATATGGTGGTCATTACTGAAAGCCTTCTAATTGGGGGCTGCAATACCAGATAGGCCTATTGTTTTGGAAATGATTATTGTATACCATTAATTCGTCTTTGAAAAAGAATAAATTTTATCTACTATATATAGACCTACTGACGTTTTTTCGGACAAACACTAGTGCTTCGTCGTTGTAAATCTAAAACGTCACAAACTCAACTTTATTGAAGATGTAGTTACGGGATTTTATAACAACACCTACGATTTATCCATATTTAACCGAAAACCCATTCTATTGTTAGGACAAAAGTCATTGCAATTCGAACAGCCATTGAAAATGTTCACGGTATCATGAATAAACCGTACAAGTCCCCTTCAAAAAACGTTAACTACGATTTTTACATCGGAAAAAAACTTCTACTCCAAGAATTGTAATACCAACTTCAGAATTAGTCAGAGAAATAAAATAACAAAACTTTTAATAGCCTCTAAGTGTCTCTCCGATTCGTCCATATTGTTTTGGGCGGATAAACACGTGCAAATCGTTGTGTACATGCTCAAACTAGTAAAACTGGTTTTTAAACGCGCATTTAAACATGAAGTATCTGTACCTTGTGTTCATGAAAAATGTTCCTCGCTTTGTCCGAGTTCACCACCAGTGAGCATATTATCTTATATTTAAAATATTGAAGGCTGAACTTCGTTGATGCGTTTTAAAGTCAGTCATTGTGTATGTTTGTAGGATAAGAAATGATGAAATAACCTCAATGTTCAACTTCATTAACCTTTCGCGAACAAGAACTTCGTTTTTCATTCCTTTCTTGGAAAGGTTTGATAAAACTGTAATATACATAACCCCTTTTATCATTTTTGGCCACAAGTCAAAAGATTGCAAAAATGTTTGAAAACATGCCAAATTCAATAATTGATAGGTCGATATCTTTTATCTGCCGGCATGGTTTATAAGTTTGTGACCCGTCATGCTAAACACGGTGTATAATCACGTGACTCAAAATTTCATATAATCTTCCATATTTTTGTTATTACAAGCCAATTTGAATTCGATTTCAAGTAGAGAAGGTAGGAAAATGACAGGAATAAAGTGGACGTGGTGGATTTTTGAAAAATCAACCAATAAAAAGTTATTGGAGATCAACCAAAATTTTGGTTGATCTTCAATAACTTTTTTATCAGTTCATTTTTTCAAAAATCTACCACGCCCATCTAATGCGTGACGTCTTTCACCTTCTCTGCTTCAAACCGAATTCAAATCAGTCCCGTATTAACAACAGAGTAACAAAAGAGTTTCTGAAATTGTCGTATCACGTGACAATCCACCGTGTAAAAGGGACAATATATGAAGCTCATTAAACCGAATGTGGCAAATATAATCAGACTCAGCAGAGGGCAGTCTGGTGTCGTATTTGGAAAATGAACATGATTTTATTGCAAGATAAGGGAAACATTGTAGACTCAAAAATATATATCAGAATAAAAAGTTTCGATCATTGTCAGGCTGCGCCGACAGCGCAGACTGACTAAGGTCGATACTTTTACACTTCCCTTAAAGGGGCATAACATTCCAATTTCGTTTTTAAAAGTATGTCTTGAGGCAAATAATTATGTGTTATTCTTATGCGTTTAAATGATATCAGTTTTGAAGCTGTAGTTTATAAGCGAAAAATACGCCTTTATAGTTGAGTCAGAACTGACAAATTCCATATTTACTAGTCAAAACTTCTAACCGGCCACCTTACAAACAAAGATATCTTTTTCTGTGGTGATTGGATTTTCATGAAATTTGCTATGTACATTTTAAGCAATTTTCCAGATGATTGTGGTGAAAAGTTACCACTGTTTTATTGAATTTAAAGCGCAACATCATAAAAGCTCAAAAAGCTCTATATTCACAGAAAGCTCAAAATATTGTCAATGTAGTGATTTTGATCTTATGGATCCTAAGCTGCAACATAGACTAAGAAAAAAATGGAAAATGTTCGACAATTGTGCGCGGCATATGGCCCTAGAAGAAAGTGAAAGAGCTTATGTATGCAGAACAATGGTTCCTGAAAACAACACTTGAAACACGTTTTTCTTCGGAATGCTTTGAATTTAGACTGATGGTTCCCGGCGAGCTACAAAATGTAGGATATGTGTAAAAAACCAATTTGTTGCATCGCTTTTCCTCACCAGACCATACTTTAGCATATTCGCTAGATAAAATGTTGTGCCGGTTGAATTTAAACACCATTTTACCATGCCTCCTAAACTTTCTGGTTCTTCTGTAGCCAAAAGTCACACAGAATCGACATTTTTTCCATTTTTTTCTTGGTCTGGGTCGCAGCTAACCATTTGTGGACTTTGAATTGTTGAAATTGTGATATCTCGAGCTCTATTAAGATTTAGAGTTTTTATAGCTTTTTCTTTATTACAATTCCAAATTTGATAATAATTTGTAAATCATCATGGAAATCCTCGTACATTATGCTGAAAAATTCATATGTCAAATTTCATTAAAATGCAATAGTTTTCAAGAAAGTTATTGTCAATTTTAAAGTGGCCGGTTAGAACTTTTGGCCAGTATAAATCTGAACTGATGTGCACATCTATTTGTTTAATTTTAGGACAAAAATATATTTCTCGTAAACGGCGCAATATTTTGGTTTTAAATTCTCAGAATTTCTTTAAGAAAATTTCCTCTTTCAAATAAAATTAAAATTGAAATTTACAAAATATTATGTGAAATGTCACTTAAGGGTCCATTTTAGCATGACGTGTCAAATTTATGAAACCGAAAGTAGATTGCGCGTAACCCTTATTTACACGAACGTTAAAGAATAGATCGATCCATTTAAACCTGTTGTAGACTACGAATGATATACATGTACTACGGAAAAAAGACTAAACAGAATGTAAATCGAAAGAAAATATAGAGGATAAACATAAATATTAATTTATCATCATTTTCGTCTATCCCTCTCAATGTTTCAAAAGCTTTGTATATCATTATGTCGCAATAGTCAAGGGATATCATAAAAAGAGGGAAAGGCTTAACCCTTCTCATGCTGTTCACGTCAATTTCTGTTTGTAACAAAAGCTTTGGCAGGCAGTATAGACTAAAACCAGCCTGCACAGACGTGCAGTCTGATCTTAGCCCACACTGCCTGCTGTCTTCTCCATTATTGTGGCAAACACTTGAGCTTATCTTATTGCAATGACTTGTAAATTGGAAGTTTGTTTGAAACATAATTTAAAGTCAGCAGGACAAGGCTTAACCCTTTCCCAAACGACAAAATTTAGGGCGGTCCTATTTTAAAGCTGCTGTAGACAACAAAATTGATGTCAAAAAGGATGAGATTTGTGTACAATATAGCACAGAAAATATTGAGACAAAAGGAGAAACTGCTGGTTATCAGCAGTTTCTTCTTTTGTTTCAATGTTTTCCCAAGCCATTTCTATTAGGGCCGTCAAAACCAGGTCTTGTTTGGGAAAGGGTTAAACTGTTTGAGTAAAGGGCATTTTTTGGAAATTCAACATGTATGATGTAACTTTGTACGAAACTCTTTGTCCTCATTGAGCTATTCTTCACGATCGAGTCAGTTTCACAATTCTCTTTGCGTACTTCACATACCAGTTCTAATCACGAAACGGACGAAATGGGAGGTAGGCGATAGATTTTATTTCTTTTTTCTTTCTTTTTTTTTTCTTTTTCTTTGATCAGGTTTTTAGGGATTCGTTTAAAAAATGCAAAATTAGCGAAAATTCCAAAGATCTATTAAGGTAGTCCACCCCTTGGTGAGATTCGCGCGACGTCG
The DNA here is from genome assembly GCA_963680895.1 of Fragum sueziense. Classification (NCBI taxonomy): domain Eukaryota; kingdom Metazoa; phylum Mollusca; class Bivalvia; order Cardiida; family Cardiidae; genus Fragum; species Fragum sueziense. Next base: position 30,373,970 of record OY804609.1, on the reverse strand, counting down.
GAATTATTCGGGCGACGTCGGAGACATTCGGCTGGAGCTTTCCACTGCCGAATATTTACGACCGCGCCCGAATATGTTTGGATACGTAACGACGACGCTCGGAAAAAGCCGGGGTTTTATTAATCTGAAATGGCCACATTATGGGTATTCTACCTTAACTTTAATGAAAAACCATGTACCGTGGCCTTGATTCGGACTAAACTTTCATTTTGCATTTTTGTATATTTTCTTTCCAGAAATCAAACTTTACCACCATACTAATTTTGAGTCCGCTCAAAAGATTGCATCATCCGGAAAAATTTTGAAATCTCAAGCGGGTGCTCCAAGTGACGACGCAATATTCGGAGATGGAACCTATCTAACGAAAATAGGGCCTTCTGCTTCGAAATCCGACGTGGCCAAAAACAACTTTGATAACCTGAAAACAGGCTTTTGGGAGAAAAACCTTCACAAAACCGAGGTAGCAATAGAAGTTGTTCTTTTGGAATCCAAAGTGGAACGTTGTCCTACTAAACGGGATGTTTACCTATACAAGGATGGTGACCTTCATTTTGATGACGTCATTGACGTTAGGTTCCACGTTCGAACAGACGACGGTTATACAACTTACAGTCTTTCAGAATTTCAAAAACTATAAACGATAAAAGCCAAATGCCTTACAAACCTACTAGACGGGTCAATATATGAAAATAAGGCCCTTACCCCCAAAAAATTGCAACAAAAGGTTTTTAAACTGTTTTGGTTAGTATAAAGGGTACTTAATAACATACTAAAAATCTACCAAAATCTGGGTCACGGAAAAGGGTTATTTTCAAGATGGCGTCCATTAAGATGGCCGCCTAAACACTAAAATCGCCATAGCTCCATTACTATTTGTGCTAGGTTGGTAAATTTGGTGTCTATCCATAGGTTTAAGGGGTCAAGGAGTTCATTTAAAGTATAAAAACTGCTACAAACTCAATAACAAATGAGAAAAATGATGTATAGGACCTTAGATGATCACGAAAAATAGTACCATAGGAGGATTTTAATTATATTTGTCAATACATATATCATAGAGGTATTTGTAGTCACTAAGACATTCAAAGTAACAAAAATGAGTAAAATTGATGTCTGAAAGGTTCTTGAAGAAGACATGGATATCATCATTCAGTTAGTATTAAAAAAGGTTATGCTATTAGTGTGTTTCAGCTGGAGATGACGTGCACCCAGAGATCATAAAAAAATTCAAAAACTCCAAATTTTCGGACTAAGTGTCAGTCACTCTGCTATATCTTGACTGTGGACAATGTGCAGTAGATCAATATTATGAAACTAGCCCCATGTTTGCAATTTACCTCATTATATGTCAAATTGAAGCAGAAATAAAATAATTCCTATTATATGACATAGGATAATGATGACATTTTTTGTATTTTGTTACAAATACAGATCAAAATACGACGTTTTGCATTGTCCATGCAACGTAAAACTATACAAGTCTAACAGAAAAATGAGCTCTGGAAAAAACGCACATTTCCTTTAACTGAGAAAGCAGCATAATAAAGTAACCATGTGCACAGACCGGTAAAGATATTATAAAAATTTACAGAAAATAGATATAGCCATTCACTATGATGGCAAAATCATTTGATAAATTCGCATATGACCTCCATATATACGAGTTCAAAAATAAATGTAAGACAGGAAAATGCACAATGCCATTTATTTGATGTTTTAGATAGTACTAGTTAGTCCATTGCCATTTTCTTTTTGGACAGTTGTGCTTCACTGACAAATAAAATTTAAAGATGAATTAACAAAGACGTGTATAACATCATAAACAGTGTGTCACATTTGCTGAATTACGTCTTTTTTTCTCTTTGAACACATATTCTAACGTATTTATTATTATACTAGAAACGTAATTCTTAGCAAACATGTAAAATTTCAAATTTACTGAAAGGAGCCAATGCAAACAGATGATAATACATATTCACAAGAAATTAAATACGAGTTACCACTTCTTTCAAGTGAAAATTGACATCAAATTGATATGCGAAATTTTAACAAAAGTTTTACAAATCGGTTTGAACAATGAAAATTACAACATATTAATTTCCCATTTTAATGCAGAATACACATCATATATTTATATAATTATTCATCAAATTATAATTGACACTTGCTATATGAAACTGTTAGTGAGTAAAATTTTGATTTATCTCGCTAAATCAATTTTTAGAAGGGACTCATGCTAGTCTGTTTAAATAAAAAAAAAAACATTTAAAATGTCCACTAGAAATTACACATGAATCTGTAAACTTAAGGACAGGTCGTTTCTACGCAGTGCAAATTGGTATTAAAGTATTCCGCTCTTCATTAGATACCAACGCTTCATTCAATTTTGCTTCCAACTTCGCCGTTTTCCATGGCAATGGAAATTGACAAGGGTATTATCCAGATTTGGAAACCACAGAACTGATTTCGCTGAAGTTATACACAGTTTGGGGTATCTAGTAATTTGTGGAATATCTTAAGCTAATTCGTTCCTTATATTTCAAGTCAGCCTTTTAATTCAATGTAGCAAATAAAGGAAGGCAACACTCGACATGAAGGTGGAAAATGTATTGCATGTATAGTGATATGTTGTCTATAAGATCCAAATTTTGAACCATATTGTAGCTTTTTTACCAATTTCAGAAGAAGACAGTGAGAGGAAAGCTACTTATGGTAAAAAAGTCAGTCTTAGTTTTTAAACGACAGTTTTATCGTAAAAATCTTAGTTCTGATTTGAATGATGAGTATATCATTCTTTAAGCATTATCCCTGTAGTCTGTGGAAAACTAAGTTTGCGCAGGGAAAGAGAAAACTTGGGACATATACCTTTCATGGAATACTCTTTCGACAGATTCAATTTCGCAAAATTTACATTGAATGGGGAAAATTTGAGGTAAGTAAACAAAATAGCTCCTTTTATTCACCCCCCCCCCCCCCGCATCTAACTATACTGACACGCAAAAGAAAGTGTGTATTTGGTGACAGGATTGTATTTTGTACACTTATTTAAGGAAAATCATGTCGTATGTGGTATCAAAATTTACATAAATATATCAACTGAAAGGTGGTTTACATTTGATGGAAATTTTACCATTAACAGACGGTTGCGTTACGTGTAAATAACAGAGGGTGGAAAATATTTAATTTCTAGGTTTTGTGGCATTTTGTTTATGCGGTGGTTCCTTTGTTTCTGATACTTATCGAGTCTTAGTATATGAACTCAATATCTTGTGTGCCCTCCTGGTTTACCGATCAAAGTCAAGTGTTCTAGACCCCATAGATATGTCATTATGTCTCATGAAATCTGTGGGAATGGAACATCCACATGAACAAAATGCCACTAGTCTACAATATTTGCTTTTCACCTGTTATTTGCAAGTATTCCAAACGTCTATCAATGGTCATATTTTAGTAACATCTAAATCACCCTACAGCTAATACATTTTTGTAAACTCTGATACCACATTATGATATAAATTTTGCTTAAATAGGTGTAAAATGTTTCCCTGTAACCAAATGCTCACTTTCTTTTGCGTGTCGGTATATTTTTTCATTTGTTTTATTGTTTCTAAGAAAATTGTTTAATTTCAATTTCCATTACTTAACGACTTAATGAATACATTGTGCATGTTTTAACATGAAAGAAAGCAATGGCGAAAAGGAGAAATTGTCGTTTTTCAACATCATCTCTCCACAGTTTGTACGTTACCCACTGTACACAATGCTGCATTCATTCTAAATTCTCATAATTGCAGCTTTGAAAGTCGTAATTAATGATGATTTTTTAACAGTAAAACAAGTTATAAGCACATGTGTGGAATTAATTTCCCTTAAAATGAACATTCACTTTGGCTATTTAATGAACCATTGTGATGTCTTGTAGTTTTCGTCAGTATGTTTGCAATATTCGTCAAAACTTGACACTGTCCGTGTTTTTTACATTTTATGGCTTTCTGAATGCACTTTATCTTCATTCGAAACAAGCTAATAGTGTAGCCTTTCTTGGCACAGACTGATGACATCAATAACTATTTCAAGAACGTTTCCAATGTTCTGTCGTGTCGCAAAAGCTTGTGTGCAGATCCTACAAATATTTCAATTGCTTTCGTACATTTTTCAAATTAGAAAATGACAATAAAATTGAGTTTGTATTCTCAAAATATAATTACATGGTGCTCCTTTTTAAAAATAACAATTGACTCACAAGACCTCAAAATGTATTAGCATATATACAATTTGATTGCGATCTATGCTGGTATTTTACAGTTGCTATCGGTCATGATAAAGCTATTGCAGAACAACATGGCTCTTGATCAAGCAGATCTAGGTCCGTGCTGGTCTTAATGTCATATCAGACCCCTTTCAAGATAATGGCCCATATACAATATATATTGACACCTGATTCGATTAATGCAGGGCCAGCCATAAATTAATCCCAGTTATAACAATGCATCGGTGACATTCATTGGTCCTACATACCATTTACTCATTATGTCATTGATTTGCAGTATTTTTGATGCTTTAAATGAGTTCCTTGACCCCTTAAACCTATGGATAGACACCAAATTTATCAACCTAGCACAAATAGTAATGGAGCTTTGACGATTTAAGTGTTTCGGCGGCCATCTTGGACGCCATCTTGAAAATAACCCTTTTCCGTGACCCAGATTTTGGTAGATTTTTAGTATGTTATTAAGTACCCTTTATACTAACCAAAACAGTTTAAAAACCTTTTGTTGCAATTTTTTGGGGGTAATTCAGTATATTGACCCGTCTATACTTTCTTCTCAAATTGTAAAAACGTGGACATCCGAAACAAAAATTTGAATGTAAATTATGTACAAATGTAAATAATTTACACTTAATATTTCCGAATTCAGACTTGGTGTTGACGTCCATAATAGAATGGTTTGAGGAAACACAGAGAGAAAAAAAGAAATTGCTGTTAATCATCAGTTGCTCGTTTTCTCTCAATTTCATTTATAATATTATATACTAATTTCAAAATTGTACAAGACAAAATTTTGATGCAAAGCATCCAAGGTTGCCGACAATTTTTTGGTCAACATCAATTCAAATAATCTCTGGCGCATACTGGTGTCGCTGTAAATCAATATTAGTAATTTAGATATCGTCGTTGTAAATGCAAAACATCGTATCTCGATTTTGGATTTTTTAAAGGGGAGGGATAAAAGTGTAGTAACTTTTCCCAAACTGAAATGTTTTACTTGAAAATATGGACATATTGTTCACAAAGAATATGCCATTAATACTGATCAGTAAAAATATCTCAAAACCTGCAAGAATTATCTTAACTGGGCACAAAAGTTTGTACTTTGAAAATTGCCCCAATCGACATACGAGGTTTTACATTTACACCGACGATATGCAATTCGCTCCTGTAATTCAGTACAATTTTGTTTCATAACCTTAAAGGGACATTTCATTCCAATTTCAATTTTTTAAAGTATGTCTTGATGCCAAGATTGGTTATTCTAATGGGTATAAATACTATTAGTTTTTTTAAGTTGTTGCCAATAAGCGAGAAACACGCATTTTAAGTTGAGACATAATCGATAAATTGCATATAAATCCGAACTGTTGTCCACAACAATTTGTCCAATTTTAACACAAAAATATACATTTCTCGTAAACGGCGCAATATTTTGGCTTGAAATTTTCAGAATGTTCATAAGGAAATATGCTCTTTCAGATAAAAATAAAAAGTAAAATTTATGACAAAAAATTCTGAAATGTCGTTTTAAGTATATGTGAGGGCTAGACCATTTATAGGCCAGTCACTTTAGCATTTAGGGTACCACTAATTCTAACAGAAATAATTTTGTAACTGAACGAAAGTCTTTTATATCATGATCAACATATCAAAAGTCCTCAGAGCAAATCTGGGGGGAAATGGTGATAAATCACGCTAAAAGATGCCTTGATATGATCGTATTACACTGGTCCATCCTAACCACCATACATTTTCTCGAGTACCACGTGCTTCTCTTACACCATACTTTTCATATATCATTTTTAATTTGATTGAATTTTATATGAAAATTGAAAAATGATTTCATTATAAATAAAAATTTAAAAGGATAAATATAACGAATAAGTAAAAATAATTTCGCTTTAAAATGAAATTATCTGAGATCGATTTTTAAAATTACGGAAGCTCAATGTGACTATAATAATTTTACTTATGTCAGATATAGATTATTCAAATCGGAATTACACAATTTGCGAGTAAATCATCCTTTACTCACCCCCAACCACTTGATTTGAAGTCCACACATGATTTTTGTTATTATACGCCCGAAGGGCCGTATTACGTTATGGCCCGGTCGTCTGTCTGTCCGTCTGTCCCACCGTCCGTCCGTTAGCAATTTCTTGTGTGCGTAATTTCTCCTACAGTTTTGATGGGAATTTGATCAAACTTGCCATAATGAATCTCCATGGTGTCTAGTTGTGCAAACCGCTTACGGAATTCAGATAACTCTTTTCGTTCTTGAATTATCTTCCCTTGAAGAAAAAAAAGCCAATTTTATAGTGTGCGCATTGTGTGCGCAACTCCTCCTACAGTTTTGATCAGAATTTTATCAAACTAGCCACAATGAATTTCCATGGTGTCTAGTTGTACACATCGCTTACGGAATTTAGATAACTGTTTTCGTTTCTGAATTATCTGCCCTTGAATGTAAGGAAAAATGCCCATTTTCTCAAAAATGCCCATTTTCTCGTGTGCGCAACTCTTACAGATTCAACCCGAATTCAATCAAACTAGCCACAATGAATTTCCATGGTGTAAAGTTATACACAGCGCTTACAGAATTTATATAACTGTTTTCCTTTCTGAATTATCTGCCCTTGAATTTAAGGAAAAATGCCCGTGTCCTTATAAATGCCCACTTTCTCGTGTCGCAATGCCCACAGTTTCGACCAGAATTCAATCAAACTAGCCACAATGAATCTCTATGGTGTCTGGGTGTGGAAGCATAATTTGGATAACTTCTCATGTTTGAATTGTCTGCCCTTGAATTGAAAAGAATGACCAATTTTACTGACAAGCCCCTGTCGGGCGTATATGCGCCGCTCTGCGAAGCTCTTGTCAAATATCGAGGTAAAGGACGAAAATCATTATAATGGGTATCTTCACATTTTCTCTCGATAATTCCTTATTTTATATATTGTGCGTTTTATTCTTTCAGTTACTTTGATATTTTTGCATCTCTTTATCCCGTGTCGGTCTGCAAGGAAGGGTGTCAATAAGGCCGTTTTCGTGACCTAGTCCGAATTTATTCCTTCCTACTAGTTTACACTTAACCACTTACATGTTGACCATATGCAAGCAAAGTATCCACTTAAACGAAGCATTGGTTTTAAAAATTCATTATATCAAAATGACGGGGGTAACTCACCCGCTATGCCATTAGGTGGTAATCAATTTCAAATGCAGTTTTACTTAACTTTCATAATTCTAAAACAGGTTATGCAGTTATATGCATAACGTTATATACATGTTGTTGTTTAGCCTATTACATTTCAAAGCGTCCTGTACGAGAGAAAAGGGATGATAAGCAGGATTATGACTTTTTCTGATTTTTAACGGTACTAACTTTACGAAAAATCAACAGATACATAACCATAATTCGTAAAATTATAATTTTCATAAAGGCTCCACATTTGTAGATCAAGATCAGGCTGTGTGTACGCACTGTCTGATCACAAAGCCCGTTGTTCCTATATCAATTTTTCGTGTCCTATACAGTCTTTTATATTGTCGACCTTGATCAGACATTACTGTGGCACAATTCGATCTACATATTCGGTAGTCTGAAAGATTAAAATGGTCGCTTATCCAGATCCGCACCAACACACAAACACTCAAATATATCTAATAAAGCAGTTTTTGTCATTGGGGTAGATACAACATCAAATAGGCACATAGATATACTATTTTGTCTTACATAACCTTGAATTGCACATAATTTGAAAACATACAAACGATTTTATTATTTGTTATTATTATGACTCGAAATCCATTGCAAAGTGATAGTAATAAATTTTGTGCAAAAAATAGACTCGGTTTAACGCTGATTCAAGCCGTAGTTACGAGATTTTATACCAACACCTACGAGATACTATTGTTTGTCTGAAATTACGTCACGGTTTATTAGATAAAAGTATTCCTTATATGCATTATTGGCCGGTGGCTTTCTAAATAGCAAAAATCAATCAGTAATGAAAAACAGTCATTGGTTTGACGTCTTTGAAGAAGATCGAATCGTAAAATAAACTACAAAAGATGAAAGTGATGACAATCAGATTTTTATCCTTTTTGTATCAATATTTTCTTTGCTATAATGTACACAAATCCGATGTTTTTGCAAATTGTTTTTGTCGTCTGCAGCAGCTTTAGAATGGGAAGTCTAATATTTACGTTCAGATGTCGGTTTAAATGTATTTGATAAGTTAACCTTAGTAAATGAGTGGGTGGGGTAATTTCACCTGCAAATTCATTTCCCATGTCTAATTGAAATAAAGAATATATCAAAGTCTGCGTTTTTTTACTTTATAAACCCCTAATATTACGTTATCTAAAATATGTTTCATCCGCAATAACATATTTGGTTTTAAAAGATGGGTTTCTAAGCCTACACGGAAAAACATTCTTTTGGCTTGCCTTGTAGGGGTCTCTTCGTTAGATCGATATTTTTCATATTTCCCCCCGAGTAACATTTGAGGACTTTTTTTCTGGAATGATTAGATGGTTGTAGATTATAAAATTGTTGGTTTCGTTTCTGTTAGAATTAGTGGTGGGTTGGGCCTATTTTTCGGCTAAAGTGACTGGCCTATTAGCAAATGGCAAGAGTCCGATAGTTTTAATTTCAATGGGACTGTAGACGACAAAACCAATCCATGACAAAAGTGTATGTCATAGTATACAAATATTAATAAAGAATAAGATATTTCTAAATATACTGTGCAAAAAAAGTTTAGCACGTTTTAAAACAAATTTTAAAATTTTTCAGTATCTGATTATTACATGAATCTTGTTTTATGCTGGAAAAATGTCCCGATTGACAACCATGACACATACAGCGCGTGTGTGCAATGAACAGTCAAGATATTGGACAAAATCCAGATAAGCCAAAGTCACGTGCGCCACGTGTACAGTGTCATCGATATTGGCTAGCTTGTCCAAAAATACACGATTACACAGATCTTTAAGCATAATCAATTTAACTGTTACAAATTCTTTGAAATTGATAATTGGAAGGCGAAAAATAATGACGTTAAATCAATGTCAGAGAGCTCTTATCGATTTTTGCCATTTTCAAGGTAGAACCTTATGTGCCCAGTTAGAAAATTCTTGTAGGTTTTGAGATAGTTTTACCCATCGGTATTAATGACACATTATTCATGAACAGTGTGTCCAAATGTTCAAGTAAAAATCCTTCCAGTTTGGGAAAAGTTATAACACTTTTCTCCTTCCTCTTTAAAATCTTCCAAAAACGAGATACGAGATTTTGCATTTACAACGACGATATGGAAAAAAAGATCATGCCATACTACAATTCTTTATAATTTATTAAAAAAATCGAGCTAGCAAAAAAGAAATATTCTTACAACGGTCGTCTTTGGAAAATGAATTACTTCCCAAAGACCTAATGGTGTTTTCAATGGGTGAACTCAGCCAAAGCGAGGGACGTTTTTTCGCGATCAATGTATTCCGTCGGTGTTGTTATAAAATATCGTAACTACGGCTTTATCGAAGCCGTAGTTACGATATTTTGTAACAACACCGACAGTTTGTCAATACAAAACGGTAAACCCGGTCTGTTTTTAGAACAAGTCCATTGTCATTAGAAAAAATATCTATAAACTCACATTTAAACGCAAAATATCTATACCTTGTTGTAGCGAAAATTGTTTTAGTTCACCACCAGTGGTTATTGGTTTAAAACCTCGATGTAAAGTAGACAAGTTTATGTGTTTGTTAGCATGGTTAATGTTGTTGGCTCTTCAATATTCTTTCTTTTTTATTTCTTCCCCCCCCCCCCCGCCCATCAGATGAAGTTTAAAAGATCCACCAATCCAGCAAATCCCTAGTGTTGTTGTTGATATTTCGTAGGTGTTGTTATAAAAAAAAACTCGTAACTACGGCTTGATTCAAGCCGTAGTTACGAGATTTTTAAACAACACCGACGGTTTATCAAAACATATCGTCAAACCGAGTCTATTTTTATCCAAAATAAATCATTGGGATTTTGTTCGAGATCGTTACTTAGGGGAGGGAATCGCGATGTCATTCATTTGTCAAACCCATTTTAGATTATCTCCCTTCTAGTTTGCTACCATGAAAAAAGCATGGTCTCGTTCCGTTAGGGTTTTAACCGTTTTAGGAAATATATCCCCCCAAAAAAACACACCTCACTCCGCAACCGTTTTCTATTTTCTTTTGCGGCTGTGGCCATAGCGCAATTGGCAACGCATCTGACCTTTATTCATGAGTCACCGGCTTCTACCCCTGACCGCGACAACAATCCTTTCTGACAAAAATTGCCTCCCGCCAATGGTTTGATAATGGTTAAAGGGACATTTCATTCCAATTTCAATTTTTTAAAGTATGTATTGATGCCAAGATTGGTTATTCTAATGAGTATAAATACTATTAGTTTTTTTAAGTTGTTGCCAATAAGCGAGAAACACGCATTTAAAGTTGAGACATAATCGATAAATTGCATATAAATCAGAACTGTTGTCCACAACAATTTGTTCAATTTAAACACAAAAATATAAATTTCTCGTAAACGGCGCCATATTTTGGCTTGAAATTTTCAGAACTTTCATAAGGAAATATACTCTTTCAGATAAAATAAAAGTAAATTTTATGACACAAAATTCTGAAATGTCACTTTAACCTATGTGGACGGACAGCCGCAGGCTCGGTACAGATGTTGTGGTAATACTGAGTATTAGAAACAACAGGGATCCATGGTTACATGTAGGTGCTCAAGCCGCCGCGGAACCAGTCATGGCGAAATGACCAAAAAGGTAGAAAAGGGGCATTAAACCCTAATAAATTAATCGTTTACGTAGATAACGGGTTGATCTCAACTTGATCCAAAGTTTATGTTTGTAGGGCCTATTTCTTGAAAATACGGACTTCATAAGGTCATATTGGCGTAACTGTTCACATATCGCTGCTTTTCATCGAAAACCTCGTAACTGCAGCTTGCATTAAGCTGCAGTTACGATGTTTTCGTTGAAGAGCATCGATGTGTTTTTCTTTGGTATTTATGAGTCAATATTCACACGATTGGGAATCATGTGAAACAACAACAACAACAACAATTACAGAAGCCTTCAATTAAACGATGTGAATACGTGACCGATTTGAAATAAATGTATTTTAGAAGCAGAGAAGACAAGGACATGTATTTTATGGAATGGGTGGATCTTTTAAGCAACACCTGGTCGGAAAAACTGTTGACAATCGACCAAAATTTCGTTTGCTCACCAATAACTTTTTGATCGAGTGTTGTTAAAAGATCTATGCACATCAACAAAGCTCCTACATTTTTCTACATTGTCTGCTACCAAAAAATCAAATTGGTATCCTACTCGTACAATTATTAAGTATTTTCTGCAATTCGTCGTTGTAAATGCAAAACCTCGTATCTCGTTTTCGAAAAAGATTAAAGGGGAGGACAAAATGTGTAATAACTTTTCCCAAACTGAAATGTTTTACTTGAAATTTGGACATAATTCTTCTCAAATGATTTGTCGTTAATACTGATCAGTAAAAATATCTCAAAACCTACAAGAATTGTCTTGAATTGGACACAAAAGTTTGTACTTTGAAAATCGCAAGAATCGACATACGAGATTTTGCATTTACACCGACGAATTGCTCTTATTTTTGTGTCATACATCACCATGGTTCAATACTGGTTATATCGATGCTTTTCAACACAAACCTCATAATTGAAGCTTAAAACAAGCTGCAATTACGAGGTTTTTGTTGTAAAGCGACGATATCCTGGAAAGGCAAACTGATGGGGTTATTCAGAACGCATTGGTCATTTCTGTAATAATGTCCGATGTCAAAGTCCTAAAATAGATAAGTATGTATTTCGTCGGTATTATTGGTAAACCTCGTAGCTCCAGCTTGATTAAAGCTGGGGTTACGCGGTTTTGGAATAACACCGACTATGTGGCATGCCACCTAGATGACGATGAAGCAATTCTAACAAAAAAACAACAACAGAAAAAACACATTTCGGCCTCGTCTTACATTGTTTATAATAAGATTAACGATTTAAAAAATGATACAATTCAAATTCACACTTTATTTAAGTCTAGCTTTCAAAATCTGAGATTGTCTCCCTTTAGCGTTTGAGTATATCAGGTAGAAATCGTCGCCATCTTGGAATGGTTCCCAGTCCGCGGATGGCTCTAAATACATGCTGTGAACGGGAACAAATTTGTCCACGCCCTGAAGCCGGTAGATGATTGTCAATTGGTCCTTCTCTGAGCCGCCATTTTGTGCGTTCGACACGATGAGATACTGGTCGTTACCTATGCTGAAGTGTTCCCAGTCGATTGCACTGAAAAACAACAATAACAACGAAATTACGTAAGAATAATGTTTGGTAACGTAAGTATGCTCTCTTGGTGAAGTCTAATCCGAGTTTTCTCTGATGAAAATCGCTCTTTGATATGTTGATGTTGCTCATTTACAATGAGCGACATCAACATATCAAAGAGCGAATTTCATCAGAGAAAACTCGGATTAGGTGAAGTCAAGTCTGTATGGAACGTATCTATATCTCGAAGAAAAACTTTGACCTTGAAGTTCCTTTTCATTTTGGGGTTTTGATTGCATCATGCTGATCTATGCATACCTATTGGTAACGAAAATTAAAAGTAAGAATGCCCGCTTTGTAAAGTCAAGTTTATTTTATACTGGAGTTTTCCGGAATAGGTCCTTTTATCTATATCTCGAGGAAATTAACTTTAATCTTCCTATCTATTTTGTTATTTGATTGTATCATGCTAGCCTATAATTACCTATTGGTAACGAAAGATTGGTAACGTAAGAATGATCTCTTGGTAAAATCAAGCTTATAAATACTGGAATTTGTCCGGAATATTTTTATATCACGAAAAAAATCATGCACTCTGCCTATCTATTTTATTATTTCATTGAATTGAGTTGGCCTATACCTACCTATTAGTAACGAAAGTTTGGTAACGTAAGAATGCTCTTTTGGTAAAGTCAAGCTTATAAATACTGGAGTTTGTTCGGAATGTATCTATATCACGGAAGTTCTGGGGACCGTAGTTATAGGCATTGGCTACGGCCAGATAGGCGTCATCTTTGATTGTGAAAAACTCCAGGTCGGTGGCACCATTCGTCTGAAAGGTGATTAAAATAAACAATAATTAAATTACAATATATTAACCCTTTCCCAAACAAGACCTGGTTTTGACGCCCCGAGAAGAAACGGCTTAGGAAAACATTGAAACAAAAGAAGAAACTGCTGATAACCAGCAGTTTCTCCTTTTGTCTCAATATTGTATGTGTCATATTTTACACAAATCCTATCTTTAATAACATCTATTTCGTCATTTTTACAGTTTCTGAAGTGGATCACCCTAAAAATTTGTCGTTTGGGAAAGGGTTAAAGTTGATTCGAAGTTGATAACGGGAATCAGTACTACATGCCTTCTCAGTATATCAATGTATTTTCATATATACTAAAACATTACTTCAACAAGAGAAGGCCCTGGCCCATTTTGGAGGGAAGTTGTGACATAATACAATGCCCAGTTTGTTAGGAGATCAGTTTTAAGATTTACCTCTAATGTTTGGAATCGCAGGAATCTGTCATTTTGGAACACATATATAACCGACTCCATCAGCGTGGTTCGCCCGTTAAACGCCTGCGCAATAGCCAGGAAGTGATATTCGCGCACCCGGAAGTATGTCCAGTCATATGCGCCGACAGTCAATATTTTCTGGTAAGTCTCGAACTGACGTGACTTCCGGTTCCACTTCATGATCACGGACTCCACTTCCTGACTTCCGTCTGAAATGCACATTAACGAAATTATGATAATTCCAGTATATTGGTCAGTTTTGCATACTAAAAATGAAAACAAATCTAAATTAACATAGACTACATGCAATAAAGAAAGAGTTAAATTATTTCAAATAATACTAATAGATGATAGGGAGGTTAGATAACTACACGCTTGAAATATATTGACTACACAAGAGTTGTTTTTCTTATATGTGCGAGTTGCAAAGATATATCCTGTTTAAGGATGGATATTGGTCGGAAGCTTAAAGAATTGAAATTTTGCATAATCAAAGGTGTGTTTTTATCGTCATTCAAAACCTTGAATATCAATTATTATTTACTGTATCATTATCTCACCTTTCTCGTGATTGGCTACTGCAAGATAATGCTCCTCCCCTATCATGAAGTATTCCATGTCACGTGCTGTATACGTCACAAACGTTTGGAACTCTCGGAACTTTTTCCTGTGTCTGTGCCATTTGAATATCGTAGAGTTGGTCGGGACATTCGAATCATTTCCGTAGTTGGCCACAGCAAGGTAAAACTGGAATTCAAAGATCAGCCATTATAATGGAATCAATTAGATTTCCTTGTACACGCTGCAAACTTTAAGAAATTCTTTGAACCATGTAAAAAACCAAGAACGTGGTAAGGGGCATCTGTCATACTTTATTATCATCCTTGGTCGTTGAGAAATTAGTTAAAGAACAAAGTTATAGTATCCTTCAAAAGGGTGTGGGATGTTTTGCTAATCAAACCCAAGAAAACGCAAAACTCTATTCTATGGTTACTTTCCAAAAACGAATGCTTACCAATTTTAAGATCATGTTACTTGCATAGACAAGCAAATACTTACATCTGAGACAATATTAAAGAAGCGCTAAAATTTGCAGACACTTATCGGGATCTCAAGATCTGAAAGTCTTGTCTTGTAAGCAGTATAGGTACCACTTTATTTATAAACAAAGAGGACATAATCTCGACCATAGTGTTACTATTTATAGTAACGTATTTGCATATTAGGACGTTAACTATTTAAGTATACCTACATTTGATCCAATATTAAAGAAGCACCAAGATTGTGCCGACACAGATCGTAGTCTCTGATAAGGCCTGAAAGTCTTGTCCACCCATTTATACAATCCAGACACACTCTTGCCCTTCCTACTGGGCTTATCAGAGTTGGCGAACATCGCGAAGGCGCCCTCGCCCGGTATGTGGAATAGTTCTACGTCTATTGAGGCAGACGGTGTAACGATATCTTGATATACTTCGAAATAGTCCAACTGCCGTCTCTTTCGCATTTCATCTGCAAAATAAGAAATTGTTCAACTATAAGCATGTCAATTATTTTGATTTATTCAGAAAATATTTGTAACGTTAAAATAGTATTGCTCTTGCAATAATGATTGATGTGTGTAAAATTGCAATGATGTTGAAAACTAACGATGTCGAATCATATTTGGAGAACACAACTGTCTCTCGGGATATTTTTATGAGTTTACCTTTGTTTATTTTTCTGAAAATTTCATCGGAACTTTATAACATCGCTCATGATATTAGTGAAATATTACCAATCCTACATGACCGCTTTCGGACTACACCTTCACATATAGCCATGCACAAATGTACATTCTGATTCATTGTCGGTTCTAAATACAAGTGACATGTCCCTAATTGTGTTGAAGAGTTCTAAGAGTTCTAGTAATTACAGTACTTGTGCTTACTTTCGTATTGCATAGACACTTGTTTCCATATACCATTAATACAGACTTTGATAGAGCTTGAGTAGACATCAAACGCCAGGTTACCGACGTCCATCCATTGACATCCTTCCCAATCAGGCCCTACTGAGGTATAGCTGGATATGTGCTGTTGGTCTGAAATGTAGAAAGAAAATCGTAATTGCAGATGAAAGAAATTTGTAGTTATGGGGGTATTGTTCCAGAATGTAGCTCCCAAAATTACTTAACGCCTAAAGTCACTGGCATCCATTCATTGACAATCCTTCCCAATCAGGCCCCACTAAGGTATAACTGTGTTGTTAATCTGAAATGTAAGACATAGGTACCAAAACATCGTACTTAGAGGCGAAAGCAATCGTAGTTACGAGTTTCGTTCACCAATTGACGACAGAAACTCTACCAGTAAGTTACTGACATCCATTGAAATCCTTAACAATCAGGTCCCACTGAGAAATAATTGGATATACATGCACTCGTATAAATTGCATATCTGACATGTAAGAGGTCTGCGCCAACGCACATCAATAGAATAACGATGCGTTTATATCAAGCGAGGTTAGGAGAATTGTCAACAAAAATAGAGGAATACAAGGCAAATTTTGAGGAAACGCTCAACGTAGTCCATCCCTAATGAGATTAGTGCGACGTCGTAAATGTTCGTTAGATATCCGAACCTGATCGGGCGACGTCTTAAACATTCGGCGATGGAACATTCCACCGCAAAATGTTTAAGACGCCGCACGAATAATTCCGATGTCGCATGATACTCATTCACGGTGGGGATTGTGCATGATGGGATGGATAAAGAATACGGACAAATTTGCCTCGCAATAATTTTCTTGTTTCTGCGTCAATTTTCAAGCGGTTTGTTGCACGTACCCCGCATTACTGAGCTCTTTCCTCAGATATATGACTTGTTTGTAGAATCTTTGTACTTTGTCCAAAAATTGAACCCAACCGATCGGAAAAACGACAAAAAATCCAGGTCATTTTTTTAGTCGGTTGGGATCGATTTTTGGAGTTTTGAGAAAAGTACAAGGAGTTTCCCGATAAGTAATACATCTGAGAAAAGGGCTTAGTAAGACGGAGTACATGCAACAAACTGCATGGAAATTGACGCACAAATAAGAAAGTTATTGCACAAATGCTTACCTGAAGCGTGGTTAATTTGGCCGTAATCGTTACCATTTCGCTCTTTGGTCGGTTGGGACAATATTTTGGAAAAAGTACCACGAGTTATCTAATATGTCATACATCCGATGAAAGCGCTCGGTAAGGCGGGGTACATGCAACAACCCTTTTGAAAATTGACGCACAAATAAGGAAGTTATTGCAAAAAATCTTACCAGAATCGAGATTATTTTGTCCGTATTCGTTATCCATCCCATCATGCACAATCGCCACCGTGCATTAAGGGTGGACTACCTTAAAAGGTAACCAACAAAATTGCGTGACAAGAGACATACCTGGCACGGTTGGAATGTGATTGTCGAGTAAAGCACTTCTGGGCATGCGCGGTGGACATGTTCTTCTTGCAACATCCGCTCCCGGCACTAGTATTATGTCTTTTAGCAAACCCTGAAATAGACCAATCCATCATCAAACAAAAAAAAATAGACTGGTCCAAATTCAAAGATGTTGCAGACGACAAATTAAAGATAACGAAATTTCACATTTTTGTTTTTGCAGTGTAGAAAACATTATGTGTTTTAAGCTGTAGTTACTAGTTTCGAAGAAAAGTAGCGATATTTACTTCCATAATAGAAATAATGTAGTAATGTTTGCCACTTGATTTTGTAACCAGATTTTGTGTTGCACTGTTCACTACAACAAAAATGGCGGCCAGGCATAGGGTAGGCGTACATGTACTTGGGTGGCTAAATAATCCCACAAATTCGGCTATAAACTACATTGACCTGTTATTAAGTCATTGGATATCTAACTAGATGGTTTATTACCTTATTGTGAATGTTACCAACATTTAAATCAATTTTACACATTTTTGACAAACCAGACCGTCGGAAATGGTTTCAACCAGCATTGGGAGGAGTGGGGTGCGACCGGGGCTGATTTTTGATAAAATTTCGAAACATTCTGGAGTTCACGTTCTTAACAAAAAATGAAATATCGGGGGAATAAAGGAAAAATTTAAAGTATCCATCCCGCTGTAGGACGTCGAGACTGGAGTATAAACAGATAATCTCTACCAAAGACGAAAAGTTTGCAATTCAGTCTATGGAAAAAGAAGTCTTCTCCAAAAAAATACTAACTAATACATTAAAGAGGCTATCGGCTCACAAGAGACTTGTACAAAATACTGAATTGCCCAATGTATTCTGCTTGTTGTTTTCTTAATCATTTTGCATTTTGAAACACTTCCGAACATGCCATAGATTTAACGTCCTTTATACAAATGTAGGACAGTCAGTGATGCAAAAGAAGACAGATTCTGATACCCAGTTCGGCTAGAGCATTTCAAAGTAACAATTACCTAATACTGTACGTGTGGTCATTTATGTAAGGGATTTCAGTACTTTAAGTTTTATGTCCCTCGAAATGTAACTTAATAATTGTTGATAGAGATTAAAACATCAATAAATAATCTAGATACTCATAAACCATTCACTAGAAAAAATGTTGCGGTCAAAAGAAATCCGTAACGTACGGGACAACAGGAAAGGGGTGGGTATCATTTTGCAGCTTGTCTTTCACAAATATATGGAATTTTAGCTCAATCTTGGTTAAAAAAAGGCAATAATCAAAAAAATTATCATAACCTTTCTTCCTTCGCAGCAACATGTACAGTTTCCTTTTACGATGATGCCAACATTTATTCAGCCTAAAGGTATGTTCGTCGAAAAAGGGGTTAACTTTTATCTAAATGATTGGAATTGACATCATTTTTTTTTTAAATGAACCTACAAATGAAACAATTTTTTCATGCCACGGCTAAAATTTACTGTTGGTGTCAGTTACAGGCTTATCCATAATACTGTTCATTTTGGCTGGTCATTTAGTGTCGGGCGATTAATTTTAAAATGCGATGATGATAGGGTATTAGTGATAATTTGTGTAATGTGCTGAAACCACTAAAATACCTACCCCGTAAACCATAACCCTTACCATGAAAACGTTAAACGTTACGGACATTAAAAACATCTTTATTCAAAGTGTACCTAGCCAGAGCTTGGTATATTATTCTATATAAATTTTCTTGGTAACTGACATTACGGTGTTACGATTTACTATACAGCAGCATTTGTTAATTTGGGAGTTGTAAGAAATGTATACCATGATGGACAACGCGCATGTATTGTAACATATATTTTTCTTGTCAACTCTAAAATGACTGGTACGATGACACTGTGATGTAGGTTCGTACGTCCATCAAAATTATTTCGGTCCATATAAATTCTAGAGGGGTGGATTTGGTGCAATGGAACCGCGTTTGTAACAGAGTGATCGCAGGTTCGATCCCCCGCCCTTCCAGTCATTCGAGTGTGACTTTAAACCGAGATCCAGTCTCCATTATGGTCTTAAATACTGAGCTCCATTCAATGCAATCACTCGACGATACTTCTGAATAGTTGCATGTATTCAAATACTTATTCTCGGTTAGAAGTTGGGATTTTATACCATGGCACATAGTCAAAAGGAGATACTTTCAAAAACCACAGAAAACTTATTAGCCTGGATAAGCTATAAAAAGATATTAAAAGCCATTTCAAATGTTCGTATATTTGGGTGGCTAATGGCATCTATCGATCAAATTGGTGTTATTTTTCAAAATTCTACCCATTAATTGCGCTTTTAGCGAATAACTAAAATTCAAGATATCAATTTAATGGCACAGCTATAGATGAAAGAAAGACTTTGGGGACCTTGTACGCATAACATTTTAATAGGGAACGATTTTAGCCAGTTAACCGTGACGTAATTTCGGACAAACAATAATATTTCCGTGGGTGTTGTTATAAAATCTCGTATTGTCCACCCAAATTAACCAGGGGCAACTTAATTTTCGTGCGCTAAGTCCGTAAGTTGAGCGTCTGAACAAAACATTTCCGAAGTAGGGTCATTACATATATGCAGATGTCCCGGGTTAATCTTGCTGGACAATAACTGCGGCTTGATTCAAGCCGTAGGTACAAGATGCTATAACAACACCAACGGTTTATCAAATTATAACGATAAATTAAACTTATTTTTAGCACAAAATTCTTTGCTAATTCTCAACCCCTGTTTCGTAAACTGCGTGCAATAGACCTGTAGCCTTTAGTCGAGCACAAATACAAAATCTTTCATGGTACCGGTAACTATTTCTTTTTTATTTGTTGACTATTTAAACGTAATACTTTTAAGAGATACATGTTCATTTTTTCAGTTTGCAGCATTGGACATGCAGAGCAAGGCTCATCAAATTTAAAGTACATGTATTTGTTTATTGAAACCTTTCTTGCAACAAAATGGTGATTAAAAGTTAAAAGCTATAATTTGCTCTGTTCACTGCGTCCGTGTGCACAAATGAATAATAAAGCCCACATTTCAATCTTTCTTAATACTTCTGAAAACAGAAAGTTGTTTATCCATTAAGAGTGCACTCTGTCATTATAGCCAAAATGAAAACAAAAGTCGCAGACAAAATCGAAATGATTAATGCATTTGACCTTAAATGAAGACACCGGTATTTGTTCAATGTGCAAGATTTTAAAGGAGCAAAATGTTCAAAGGACAGAATATTTATTATAAGAAAGATCGTAGGTGATAAAAGAAACTTTGGTCCTTGCACATGTCGCCACTCTCCATCCAAAATGCTTTAAGTTCTACGTATTTAAGCAGTCTATATTTCCAAGCTTTTTGAGAGAATTCTATGAGATGCAATATATATATTATAGAGAAAAGACATACAAATGAAATTAGTTAGTCAGAAAATGTTCACATGACTGATTTCCTTAAACAACACCTTTATTTTTAACAGCATATATCAAAACTATAGTTATAATATTTTAGAAGGAGATGCGTAATATGTGTATGATATTAAAAGAATAAATGAATTAAAAGAAATACGGGTGTCTAATGTCTTTGGAGCAAACCTACCACCCCTGTTTCAATAAATTCGTATCTAGCACTGCATTTCAGAAGGAATGTTGCAATATAGATATACTAAGGAAATGCAACATTTAGTCTTTAATCATTTAAAAACATACCGATTAGACATGCAGGCGATGTATGTATAGATTAGGACATTCAACAAAAAAGCATGAATGGACTATCTGTATTTTAGAATAATGATAAATGATTCTTTCTGCCTTATCCTTAAAATGATCCTTTGAAGATGTCATCCGTGTAACGATACCCGTGTTGATAAAAGCCAAGGAACGTGACCAATTAATCTTTATAATTGTATGTTATATTAACGCTTTCCAAAATGATCAAATTGAAGGGTGATATTAATTCAATTGTGATTCAGAAAGCAAAGTGGGAATACATCGTAGTTCTATTTTATAAATTCCGATTGAAACATGTGGACAAAAAATGACGATTTACAATGTCTTCTTTTGCTTCAATATTGTTCAAAACGTGTCCTATTTAACGGTGTCGAATCCAGGACTTGTTTTGAAAAAGGATAATAATTATATGTTACATTAATCCAGGGCTTGTTTTGAAAAAGGACAAAAATTATATGTTACATTAACAATAAATGGGGTAGTACATCACCCTGTTGTACACCTTTCATGACGCCTCCCGCTACCGTTTTGAAGAGCAATTATTATCTTGTCAGGGTGCATAAAAAACGAAAATCCTGCTATTAATTATTTATTCGGTTTGTAAATCTCTTTATATATCTTAAAGGGCAAATATGCAAAAGGATTATGATTAATTGCTAAACGCAGTTTCTTCTGCGATATAGTCAACTCTTCGTGTTAGAATTGCGGCCTATTACATACCGCTTGTTTTAAGAATTAATGCATTGACTATTTCCAAAACAATTTAAAGGTGCTAATTTTAGCCTATATCTATTTAATTCATTTGGTCGTCTTTAACTTTCCAGTGACAAATTACATGTCGCAGACAGCTGTAAATTTGTATGTAGTAGCATAGAAGATAAATAAGAATAAAGAGAAAGTATAATGGTGTCAACTGTTTTTTCCCTGTCTATGCGTGTTTTCAAAAACTTTTTATCGAATAGGCGGGAAAAATTGAGCATCATTTTGTAAAAGGCTAAACCAACAGTGAACTTACATTATTATAACATCGTTCCACTATAAAAATAAGTTTCAAATTACTTTAACAGTGTGTAGTACGTACCTGCAAAACTGGCTTTCCCTGTCTTTCTCTGGCTATGCTGAAATATGCTGCTTCCACGTCAAGAAAACTCGGAAATGTTCTTCGTAACTTTCTCTTTCGCATTTTCAAACAGTCCGTTGTAAGAAGCACATGGCTGCCAGTGACACTAAACCCAACAGTGTGCCACTTGTTGTCTTTGAACACAGTATTTCTAAATTCTGTCTTTTTATTGTTGAAAATAAATATAATCTTTCTTTTCGTCAAACATATTGCAACTAAAATTCTCCCAGGAATGTTACTATTTATAGAAAATATACACTCGGAATCTCTGTAGAATTTTCCGTGATTTAAAATAAAGAAAACCGAAAATTCTTCGGGAAAATACTGGCACGATTTGAATATTTTACTGGCCGGAAATTCAATGTCGGTGGTTTCCGGAAGGAACTGTAGTGCATGCACGTGACTTTTGGCGTCATACACGACACTGACGCCATCTGGTAGACGTCCTATCTTTGGTATTGCTGTCTCTATGAGGTTTACTGGCCCAATATCTGAAAATTAATAATAATAATAATAATAATAATAATAATAATAATAATAATAATAATAATAATAATAATAATATTGTCCAGCAAGATTAACCCGGGACATCTGCATATGTAATGACCCCACTTCGGTAATGTTTTGTTAAGACGCTCAGCTAACGGACCTAGCGCACGAAAATTAAGTTGTCTCGGGTTAATTTGGGTGGACAATAATAATGATGATAATAATAATAATAATAATAATAATAATAATAATAATAATAATAATAATAATAATAATAATAATAATAATAATAATAATAATAATAATAATAATAATAATAATATGGCATCATAAATGGTTATCATAGCGCTGCATTTCTTGCAAAACATTTTAATTAAAGCAAAAAGCTCAAAACTATCTTTAGATATGAGTTTTTTTAAGAAAAGCAGCGATAGGTTTTATAGTCATGTGTTTGCATTCTTTTCATCCTTTTATCAGAAAGCTTTGGTGGCATTTAAATACATCGAACAATATTTTCATCTTTTCCCCGATTGCATCTTGCAATTTGGATAAAATACGATGAGAAGCAAAGTATGTATTTTTTTCAAAAGCGTTGTTGGTGAGCCATTACCAAAATATTGATTCTTTTTCATTGGGGTGTCGCGTATAAACTGTACTTTTTAAGCTTAATATTGTTTGCATCGATTCTTTTAACTAACGACTTTGAAAGCAAAGACATACTGTAGGTAGATCTATAACTTAATTACGTTTCTAAATATACACAGTTGTATTATGTTTACTGTAACACGTGTTGGCAAAGTTTGTCTTAACACAAAACTTTGTTTACACATATTTACAGAGAGAAAGACATCTTTATAATGACCGACATAAATTGAAGTTTCATTTCATCATCATGTACTAATTGCTTATTGTCAGATAGGCCTATATTTGTTAGAATCTTTCTTTAGAATATGTAAATAAAGACGGTACATTGGGTCAGTATAAATATTTGTGCATTTTTATTTTTTTTTTTATTTTTTTTTTTTTTTTTTTTATTTTATTTTTTTTTTTTTGTCAAAATATAATGTGATTTATTTCGGTTAGATAGAAACCATTACACATATTAAATGGCTTAGTTGTAACTAGATCTATTTCATAATTACGTACACATACATTTCTTGAAATCTTGAACAAATAAATACAAATATGTGTCGGATGACAAAGAAAATATCTATGAAGGACGGATGATCACCATGCATGATCGTTTTGATGCAAATGTAATTTAATTCATTTTATTCAAATCCTGGGGCGTAAAATTATTAAAAAATTCCCAACATCTTTCTTTTCATGCCAAATTAAATTTTACATAGCGATGCATCGAAAACTATTTTAAGCGGATAAAGACCGAATCGATACAATTATCGATCGACAGCAGCTGTGTGTCATCATTTTAGACTTTATTTATTTTTTCATAGAATGCAATACACGTACGTATGTAAAGACTGTATTAACGTCAATAAAAAAAGAAAGTTTCCGTATAGTTACTTAGCATTATGGACGCCAGTTTGATTCACATATCAAAGTCCATTAATCTACCTGAAGATTAATGTCCAAGGTTGACGTCTTCTGTAACTGTGTCGTTCGTTTCAATTCTATCAATTCAAAACTATATATATAAAGAATATATTACTTTTAGAAAAAAACATGTGCAGTATTAAATATAGTAGAGGTGTACGCAATTATGGTTAAAAACCATAAATGCTTTGGTTCGGCAATTGGCGTCGTCCATGATTTTCTTCTCATTTAAGTTTTACCGAACTGCCATTCCTTAAAAGAAACGAAAAATGTTACTGTGTTCAAAATATTCGAAGCTCGAGGTCATACAAAATTATGGTTAGTAACCACAAATGCAAGGGGCGGGCAATCGGCGCGGTTTTCGTGTATGTCCTTTTGAAGTTTTATGAAAACTTTGCCCGCCTTGTGGTCGAATGGTCCCGCGTTACAGTTTATCAAATCAACCACAAACGGTATTTCTACGGCCATCAATGATTTATTGAATGGGTTGTAGGATTTGAATCTTTCCAATTTTTATGTATCTTTATCATATTCACGTCCTTGTGTTATGATGTGACGACAAATTGAAGTTGTTCATCGCTTAGCCGTTTTCCATGTGCAGCAAAACGTAAAAAGCTAACAATACGTTTCTTTCAAATTCTTTTACTGTAAGATGCAAGGACTTTGAAATCATTTAAATACAAAAGGCTTTCATCAAATTGTCTTTTCCTCAGCATTGTTCTAAAATTTTGTATGCATATACTCCTTATCAATCTGAAATGTTTTTCGTATTTTTTGTAGAATTTTATCGTTTGCACATCAGTTAAACACTTGCCTTTTTACTCTTTAGTTTATAATGCGTTTGTTGGATGCTTATTTTGTTGTAATCGTTTCTGAGCTACATGTTTACACTCTTCATTAATATTTGATTATTTTTCAAAGTATTGACAAAATTTATAAATACAAGTTGTTATTTTCTTATTGATTTCGAACACATGGTCAACGGTAAGGCGTAAAACCAAGTTTACGTTATAATTGTCAGAAAGATGTTATGTTTGTTTTGTTTTTGGACTATAGTTATTTTGCTATTGATACTTTGTTTATTATAAACAAATTTTGAATGCGTAAGGTTCTTACAGTCCAGTCACTATACAATGGTTCATATATACTAAAAAATGTACCTAGGTAAACATTGCAGTATCGAACTGCAAACTAATGTAATTTTGCATGTGATAGTTCGATTCTTGCAGGTGTTTAAACCCCTGCAAGATTCGAACAAGCGCATGCAAAACTGTATTGAAAAATAACACTTTCCCCTTGTTTAGATAAGTAAATTTTGTAAATTTGTGCTATAATTTCGCAATACTTTTCATGATATATATCGGGAAATGTTTTGTTCCTAACGAATGAGTTGAAGCACATATACCTTTTTAAGGTATCCAACCCCTCAAAAGCACCAAAGAGCCAGAGGCGAAATTGGAAAAGTGCAAAAAATTCCTAAAATGTGTTACATTTCCATTCCAAATACAAACATAAGCATTTTGCACGGTTTAGAATTTTGATTTAATGCATACTTATGGAAATATTTGACAAAAATGTTATAAATTACCTCCCTTGCATATGAATATAAAGTAAAATGGCATTTGTAAATTGTTTTTCTCTTGAAGCATAATCTTGAAATTCAGCACGGTGAATCAACTTATGTGAATCCTATTTACAAGTGTGTGAAATTTGATGCATTTCGTATGGCTAGAAAGTGTAGAATTTTTCAGGGTCTGTAAACCTTAACTCTAAGCATGTTGTTGGGCATGGGTAAGAACAGCGTGAACAATGTGATTTTTTGCTACTTTCTGTCATTAGATTATACCTAGAATACACCTTATGAATGCTAATACTGCAAATGAATCCTTATAAGGTTTCGGGTCTTTTATTGCGTTTATATTTGTTTACGTGCAAACAAAGTTTCGTGCGAAAACTAAAATGGCTATGATTAGAGGGTATATGCTACCGGATTGCACAAAGTTTGGTCAGGTAATAACGTTATGCAGTAAGCAAATATTTGTAAATGTGTCACATAAATGCAATGAAAGGTCGTCTGAACATAAGTTAATACGTGTCATTTCCCCCAAATAGTACCTGCCTTTGACGTTTCTAGTAGAAGTAGTCTTACGAAACATTGAGAGAATAGTAAAAATAGATATCATAATATTTACAGATACCCAAATATATTGAGATTTGGTAGGCCGACTATTGCATCCAGGAGTGTTCGTGGTAGGTTCTACAAAATGTGCGAAAATATTCAACTCTTGTCAGCCTGTTCAATTCGCACAATCTGTCCAGGATTTCAACATTTTCACTTTTGACAGATTTATGTTCTTTATGTGTATATCTAGGCCGAGGCCTAGAAACCCAGGCTTCAACACAACTATTTTTTCATGGGTGGCCAATGGTCTTTCCAAGAAAGAAATATGAAAAACAGACCCTTAGATGTTCCGGAACCCCACAACCCCATTACCATATGACAAAACTTTCGACTCTTCCAAATTTAAAGATGATTGTGTCAAGCAATTTTTCCATTTCCCAAAATATTTTTTACCCAGAGGAACCAGAAAAATATAATCACGTGCAATTCAAATTGACGACAATTTCAAGTGTACGTGATTATATATTTCAGGTTTCTCTGGGTAAAAAATGTTGTTGGAAAAGAAAGAAATTACTTGTCGCAAGAAGTTTCTTCATATTCCACAACATTTTCGAGAGGCTTTCCGTTTTTGGGGACGTCAATGTACGTCTTATGGACTCGACAAGGCGCTCTGGGCTTCAACGTTACACAATTTCTGGCTACGCCCCTGTTCTTCATAGTAAAATTTATTTTAGTTTGCTCGTGAAACAAAGAAACCAACTCATTTCATTGTTCATTTGTTATATTTTATTTTTCATGTAATCTCTCTTTTTAAATTTTCACAAAAAAGTCGTCTGATACTTACTTGTACAATGACTCGGTACTTTCAGTAACGTCACGTGATCTATGAGAATATTCACAAAGACCCATATTTGGACTTTCAGCCTGTGACGGTACATTTTCAGATCTTGTTGTTTGTGTACAATGTCATGGAGCTACTATTCAAGTCATCTTTCTCGTTGACATGTATGATAATTCTTTGTAGTGAAGATCCATGTACCTCGGCGCATAAAGCTGTTGTCGTCCGTGGCTTGTAATGCAAACTGAAAAAGAAATAAAAATAATTCTACTTCAAAGGGCATTTCACAAAGCCATTGTTTGCCCATGCATCCATCAGTCTGATTGTCCCTCTGTATGTCCAGTATCTGAGTGATCAGTAATCATTTGTGAGCAAAAACCAGCTTAAGCATTGTGGTGTGATGAAAGAAATGAAAAGCCAATGAAAGAAAACGTTGCTGTCCAAATTATGGGTCTGTGTCGATATTTGTTTATCCTGAGATGTACTGCAATAGCTTTCAAATTGAAACAACTTGATTCTAGTTGTTTGGGATAGGGCTAGTTCGTTATCATGGTCTATGTTAAGAAGCCAACCCCGCCCCCAAACTGTTTATTATACGGGTCCGTTGACCTGACCGCGGATTATTTTACGGACCTGTGGCAAAGTTTACAATGGAAAAGACAACACGCGCCATTACAAAGCAATTAAAATAGACGGATTTAATTTCTCAACAATTTTTCAAGAGCTCTTCACCCGAAGACATTTGACTTTATTTTCAATTAAATAATTCGTCTTTTTGGGTACAATTATTTATTTTTTTTCCTATGTTTATTGAGATATCAGGTTTTGTAATTTTAATTTTTCCCGCTGAGTTTGCACTGCGCTTTTCGGGGTTGTGAAAATAGTAGGCCTATGACTATTTAATCCCATAACTGTGACAAAGCAGCAAAACCATTCTTTTTTCTTTTTCTTCAAAAACCTCGTAACAACAGCTTTTAAAAAGCTATAGTTGAAAGGTTTTCTTTTTTTTTTTTTTTTTTTTTTTTTCTCCGTGAAAAGCCATGATAATTAATTTGTGCATAGCCACGAGAAATCATGAAAACAATTCTTCCTTTTTGTCCAATATTAAAAAAATCATCGGTATTTAGATATTTTCCTTTGGGTAACGACTTTTTTTTCTTTTCCTTTTTTCTGGCTGCCACATTGTTTTCAAAATCTATTTCTTGTCGCCTGTGGTCGGAATTCCTTGTTGACCCATTACCAAACAACAAAATTTTAGCCTAGACCAAAATCATAGGTGTTGCAGACGACAATTTTCATTGAGCAAAATTTAACATTTTGGTCATTCTTCGTAGAAAACGTGGAAATGAAGAAATTGCTTGTCACAAAATGTTTTCTAAAGCCTTTATTTTGTGGGGCGTCCAAAACCGTCAATGTGGGGGAAAGGGTTAACATGTGTCTATTTAAATGGATTAAGAGGATAGAAGATATCCCTTAGTTTCTATTATCAGTTAATTGAAATTTAATGAAGTCGTTATGAAGTGCTCGGCAAATTAAACCAGGGAAGGCCGTCACTTTAGACAACTAGATACATAGTGGGAGGCGGGTAAAAAGAAGCCGACGATGCCATTTGAGTTAGAAAATGGAAGAAAAATAGTGTTGATGGTTTAAAATGTTTTGACAACTAGATCCATATACCATACGACGCCTGGTTTTAACGTCTCCTGAATTTGCTGACGACCGCATTTTCACCACACCTTTCATTTTTCAACTAAATTTAAATGAATTACGAGGGAAGCCAAGGTATAAGTATAAAGTGTATGTTAATTGGAAATTACCTTTTTCTTGTTAATCTATGTATAAAGTAGAAAATTCAAGAAAATACGCAAGCGAGTTGTACAATCAAATCTTATAAGTATACCCTAGATGGGTCTTTTTTGTTGTATAACAATGTCAATGAATGTGCGAGCATACAATGTAACCAATTCATTATTTACGTCGAGAAGAACCAATGATGTGTCGTATTCAAATTAATAGCCGGATACTTTTGTTCATACGAAAGATAGATAAGGATCACAAAAAGAAATGTTTATTAAGCCCATAAAAACGATAATTAATATTCTTCGCAAAAGGGTATATATCTACAGACCTAGTTCAAAAATCAGTCTTTCTATGCCTCGGTGTAAACATATGTACTAAAACAAGTGAAAATGACTATCTACCTAGCTACGATGGAGGGTCGACGAATGTCACAAACCTTTGAAGGTAGCTGCCTCACGATTATTTACATTGACATGGCATAAAAACCTGGCACAAAGTCATCTGACGTTCTATTTTGACGAGCTTTAGACCGTCTGTACATTATTTTTTTTTATGGATTCAATCGCCAGCTACGATGGAGGGTCGACGAATGTCACAAACCTTAGAAGGTAGCTGCATCACGTTTATTTAAATTGACATGTGACACAAAGTCCTCTGACTTCATATTCGATTACCGTCTACAAATTATTCTCTCTTTGTGGATTCATTCGTCATCCGTTTCCACATCCAATTTGAGACCATCTAGAGCTTCGTGTTTTAAGCGTAATTCTCAAAATGACTATACTTAGCTACAGCATCTTCGCAAGCCAAGGGTTCTACCTCCACTTTATTCCTTGCGAAAGGAACAAAGTGGGGGTAGAATCCTTGGTCTGCGAAGATGTAGCTACAGAGGATGGCAAATGAATGTCTCAAACCTTTGAAGCTAGCTGCATCACGGTTATTTACATTGACTTGGCATAAAAACAGGTTTCCCTTTCCTATATGGCGAATATTACCAATGTCCTTCCGAGCCCAATAAGCTGTAGGGACATCGCTACACTTTCAAAAGAATGTAGGTAAAAATGCCAGAGGTAAAATTGCCAAATGCAAAATTGCCATAGGTAAAATTGCCATACCCAAAATGGTAAATATGCCATAGGTAAAAATGCCATAGGTAAAATTGCCAGACTTTCATTAAAAAGTAACCCCCCCCCCCCCCTGCTTATTTTTTTTTTCAAAACGTCAACAAATACAGAAAATTTGGTGTATTTCATGTCAAAAAATGAGGAATAATGCATTTGCATAACTGCGAATGTAATAATCACGTAGAAATTGCTCAAAATGGGAGTATACCACCATGTCTGACTTCGAGAATTTGTTATGCTTTTTGCACGTCTATCAATCTCAACAACTGCTAAATATATTCCCTAAGACTTTGCACGTGTACGTTGTACACAGGTGTCATAAAATAAGCACAATAACTTTGCCTGACCATGTTATCTAATTGGCATAGAATTTTGGGGATATTTCATGTAATATATTATTGTTTTCCACACCGAAGATATTGTTTTGAAACTTTGCACATAGGTTATGTAATGTCAGAATGCATGTTCAAAAACCAAATCCTCGTTTTACATACGAACTTACGAACATATTTGTGTGAATTTGAACGTTATTATACAACAAACATGTTTTCCCCTGATTGACCAGGGACATTTTTCTCGTTCGATCAGATGTTCTGTTACATAACTTACAAACGAGAAATGTCTGAAATTTCGGTAGTAAAACAGGGATAGGGTCCCATAACTCTTGCAAGCATTGATGCTGCAGGAGTAGGCGATTTTTCATTGTCGAACTGTTTGAATACTCGGGCTGACTATGCTCTTTTCATGTCTCCATTACTCACGGTGGATAATCACGTGATGTAACAATTTCAAAAAATCTTCAATAATTTTGTTAATATGGGACCGATTTGAATTCGGTTTGAAGCAGAGAAGGTGAATAGACGTAACGCATTAGATGAACGTGTTGAAATTTTGAAAAATGAACTGATAAAAAAGTTATTGAAGATAAACCAAAATTTTGGTTTATCTTCAATAACTTTTTCATCAGTTCATTTTTCAAAAGTCTACCACGTACAGCTTATTTCTGACATTTTCCCAAGTTCTCTGCTTAAAACCGTATTAAAATTGGTCAAGAATTGACAAAAATATAATAACCATCGTGATTACTACTATCTAACCTATCATATGTACCAAACGGCACATTTTTACTGGTCCAAATTCAAAGATGTTGCCGACGGCAATTTCAAGTGAATTTAATTCTACAATTTGTCTTTTTTATTATTTTTTCCTTTTTTGGTGGAAAACATTGTGGGAAATGAAGAGCTTGCTTGTCAAAAGCAATTTCTTCATTTTCACAATGTTTGTTTAGAGTCACTATCTTGTGGGAGTCAAAAAGCATCACTGTGTGGTATTGGGTTAAACAACTCTTCATTCCATGACTAGAATATTTTATTGTGCACTGTTTAGGAATTAAGATGGGAGTGAAAGTATTAGCTTGTGCTGCATCCTATCATTGAAACGACTTAACCCTTTCCCAAACAAGACCTGGTTTTGACGTCCCTAAAAGAAAAGGCTTTGGAAAACATTGAAACAAAAGAAGAAACTGCTGATAACCAGCAGTTTCTCCTTTTGTCTCATT
This sequence comes from Fragum sueziense, assembly GCA_963680895.1. Classification (NCBI taxonomy): domain Eukaryota; kingdom Metazoa; phylum Mollusca; class Bivalvia; order Cardiida; family Cardiidae; genus Fragum; species Fragum sueziense. Next base: position 30,342,257 of record OY804609.1, on the reverse strand, counting down.
ATTTTCTGTGTCATATTTTACACAAATCCTATCTTTAATAACATCCATTTTGTCTTTTGTGGCAGTTTTTGAAGTGGATCGTCCTAAAATTTTGCCGTTTGGGAAAGGGTTTAACCAGATTTAATTTAACGAGGAGATCATCCTTACTATCAACTCTACAAACAACAATGCTTGTAAAGTTTGACAAGTAATGCGTAACAATGCATAACTGACTAACGATACACTATGCAACGAGATAGATGGCTACAAATGCTGGCCAATGATTGACAATAAATGAATATTGCTCTTACTTTCACCAAGCAGAGTCCGTATTCACCTATAACTCTAAAGTGATCGTCTAATTCTAATGTATATTAAAATACATCTGGTTGAACGAGACGTATATCTCGGCCAATCAGATTGATGGTTGTGTTACCGGCATTGGGAGATAGACAAGTCAATGAATACCACCCAAAGCTTTTGAAAGTTATAGAATACCAAATTACACTGTATTTTATGAAACAGATTTTGGTCAAAATACTAATCGGTACAGATTCGTCCAATTATACAGGCGCAAATTTAATTATTTTCAACCATTTCTCATAAAATACGACGATTTTTTTTTCTTGTAGATCTATTTATTTTCATAAGAATTAAAGTAACATCCATGTGAAGACATATCTCAAATGAAGTACTTGAATTAGGGGTTTTAAAGTCAAAAACTAATAATAGTAAATAAGTTAGGTAATCCGTCTTAATTACATTGGGGAATTCCAAATGCTTGAAACGTGCTGTAAAGTCAAGTCCACTTCTTAAATCAAATAGTGAATATATGCAAGTAAATACAAATTGTTTGATTTTTGGCATTTAGATCTTTGCCAAAATATTTCAAATATTTTTAGAATTTTAAAGAAGTACCTTTTATACTTTTATACGCCCGAAGGGTCGTATTATGTTATGGCCCCGGTCGTCCGTCTTTCCGCCCGTCCGTCTGTCCGTCCGCTAGCAATGTCTTGTGTGCACAACTCCTCCTACAGTTTTGATCGGAATTTGATCAAAATGATCCTCCATGGTGTCGAGTTGTAAACACCGCTCACGGAATTCAGATAACTCTTTTCGTTCTTGAATTATGAAAAAATGGCCAATTTTACTGACAAGCCCCTCTCGAGCGTATATGCGCCGCTCTGCGAAGCTCTTGTTTAAGATTTAAATCTGGCATCAAAATAATTATGGACTTCATCATTTCCCTTAAATGCTTTATAAGCAATATACTAGTAGATTTTCTTCACGCTGTAAACTTCACAGAAGTTTGCAACAGGCCTCAACCAAAAAATTTCTCATTTTGCCTCAATATTTTGTTGTTATATTGAATCTAAATCTTATCTTTTCAACACATATGTTGTGGTCTGCGGCCTCTGTCAAATTGGAACAGGCTGTTTTCGCTTATCAGCAGCAAGTTAAAAACTGATAGCATTTACACACATAAGAATAACCAATCTTGGCATCAAGACATACTTTAAAAAAATAAAATGGGATGAAATGTCCCTTTAAAGTAAGCGACCATTTGAACTATAAATGAATATAGATAAATAATGTTGTCATCGCCAAATTTAGATAAGTAAAGGGACCCCTTCAAGTACACGATGATATGCAGCACTTGGAATTAATTCGTTGAATCTTTCATTATTAAAATTAAGTGACAATTTGAAATAAAGATAAATAATGTTTTCATTGCCAAATTTAGATATGTAAAGGGACACCTCCATGTTAAGGGTCCCCTACAAGTATACAATGATAGGCAGCACTTGGAATTAATCCGTTTAATCTTTCATCTTCGTATTTGCAAACACTGCCTTTAAATGACACCCTTCTAATCAAATATTTATTTATTTATCTGGCACACATTGTCCCGTTATTCTAGGTCGTCCATATATTCCCGTAATCGTGGCTTTTCTTCGAAAAACTCGTAACTGCAGCTTAAAACAAGCTGCAGTTACGAGGATTTAATGAACAGCGACTTAATATTGTGGTTAATTGATGAGTGCAATGATCATCAGCATCTTTTTAACCCATTGTCCTGTTATTCAAGGTTGTTCATATATTCTCGTAATTCTATGGTTAATGAATTTAAAGGGACATTTCATTCCAATTTCAATTTTTAAAAGTATGTCTTGATGCCAAGCTTGGTTATTCTAATGAGTATAAATATTATTAGTTTTTTTTTTAAGTTGTTGCCAATAAGCGAGAAACACGCATTTAAAGTTGAGACATAATCGATAAATTGCATATAAATCCAGTTCAATTTTAACACAAAAATATAAATTTCTCGTAAACGGCGCAATATTTTGGCTCGAAATTTTCAGAATTTTCATAAGGAAATATGCTCTTTCAGATAAAAATAAAAGTGAAATTTATGGCAAAAAATCTGAAATGTCACTTTAACGATCACCAGCATCTTTTTTATAAATCAGTATGCGAGCACTATTTGTAAAGTTTCAAGCTTCCTTAATTCCGATCGACCGGTTGGGCCACAAAACTTAAATTAACATTTCACATTTAATCAAATTTTCTTTAATTTGTATCTGAAAGGGCAAATTTTCTTATGAAAATTCTGAAAATTTAAAGCCACAATATTGAACCGTTTACGAGAAATATATATTTTTGTGCCAAAATAAAACAAATTGTTGTGGCCAACAGTTCAGATTTATATGGAATTTGTCATTTCTGTCTCAACTTTAAAGGCGTAATTTTCGCTTAAAAATAACAACTTCAAAAAACCGATAACATGTCTGTACGCATTAGAATAATCAATCTTTGCATCAAGACATACTTTAAAAAAAATGAAATCGGAATGTTATGTCCCTTAAAAAGTCAGAAAATAAGTTTGGTTTATTTGGATATTACGCTATGGTCATTTCGCGGTAGCTGGAGCACCTAACCATGGATTCCCGTTGTTTTTCATACCAGTACTACCACAACACCCTAACCGGGCCTCCAGCTGCTCGTCCAAATAGGTTAACGATGTCAAACCATTGGTGGGTGACATTTTTGTCTGAAAGGATATTTGCCACGGCCGGGTATCGAACCCGGGACCTCTCGAGTGAGAGACAGATGCGCTTCCAACTTGCCGCGGCTAAGAAAAAAATAAGCTTGTCAAAAGAAATGTACTATTTAGCTTCATCGTAGCAGACCATTTAAAACGTATCTGATCTATATTGACACGTTGCGAGTTAAAAAAAAATGTCCACTGCCGAATGTTTACGATGTGCGCCCGAAAAAAATCCGACGCCGCTCGAATCTCATTAGGAGTGTGCTAATTCCAAGCGCTGTCTATCGTTGCATACTTGTGAGAGACCTTTACAAAAATGATGACAGTCCTTTGCTAAACTAAGTATGCGGCTCCAGAGAACTGTTATGTCTTCTCTGTCTTCTGAAAGATAATTTGAAAACTAAGGCTGCTACTTCTTTTTATATTTACAGCATAAATGGTGATGTGAAGCTCATGTTTAACTAGCTCGCTTTAGGCCTGTGCGATATACGCTCTTCCTCTTCCAGAAGAACATGTGATCGAATATGTTAGGTAACGTGATAGAAGACGCGTTGAAGTCAGAAGACCAAAAATAAATCGAACATGTCTTGAAAACGGAAGTGGCTTATCTATCAAAAAGCTCTTCAAAAAGGAGGAAATTAGAATATGGCCAGCTCCAATTTGGTAGACTGGGTACCGTTCCTGATACTACTACGTTGTACTGAGAAAGGCACTTCTTTTGTAAAAGCACAAGTTTTGTTCTAGTTTTGATCACAAAATTAACTAGCTGTAAACAAGCGATTTTCAGTAATTGAGAAAATCCCCACTTTGTAACTAAAGACGATCTCATGATGCCTATCACGTGACCTCTTCCGTCTTCTGCTCAAAATTGGAAGAGGTAGAAGAGCTTCCAGAAATAGAAGAGGTCCGTTCGATTTAGTCGGAAGTGCTTGTCACGTGACTCTTCTGATTTCAGAAGAGGTAAAACGAACAGAATTTAAGGTCTACCTCTTCCGGAAAACCACTTCTGGCCTAAATCACACGCGGATTTTATAATAAATGACAGATTGGTAGCACCAGTAGACCGATTGGTCACCCTGAAAAGCGGCTACAGCATACACTCAGTCCAATTCTCGCATTTTGGTAAATAAAACAACACAAATGGTAAAAAGACGTTCCGGATTTCAATTCCTATTTTACTTTTCCAATCAACAGACGTGCATAATTATAGATTTTACCAACAAGTTTAGTTTTCAGATTAGTGTTACTCGACGTCAGTCTAAGTGACCAAGACGATCATTTCGTTCAACAAGACTTCATGTTATATATTTTAGGTTTTTTATTATTATTATTTGAATCAGAAAAAGGTATATACGATTAAGAGTATTTAGTACATACAGACCATGTTAACCCATTACCAGACGCAAAGATTTAGACTTGTCCAAATTCAAAAGTGTTGCAGTCAACAATATCAAGACCGCGGAACTTTATATTTTTGGAGGTTTTATTCAGAAAACATTGTGGGAAATGAAGAAATTGCTTGTGACAAGCAATTTCTTCATTTTCAAAATGTTTCCCAAATCCTTTATCTTGTAGGGCGTCGAAAGGCGTCACTGTTTGAGAATGAGCATTTTTATGCCAGACCACCCACATGGGAGCATTTTTATACATTAATAAAGATATGATTAGACAATATATTAGACAAAAGGAAACATTAATCGTCCATTTTGTTTCATCTTCTTTCCAAAGCATATCAAACTAGCTTTTGAAAGCGACCAGTCACGTACATGTTATATGTAAGGAATTCCTAGCATAGCTGATTCTTTTGATTAGTGTTTTTCATTCGTGTTCATGAAAAGTGTTAAACCTAATTTCGGAATTTCTAAAAATATTTTTAAATATGAAGATAAAAAGAAGAAATCGTTGCTTTTTAACAAAAACATCGTAACTGCAGCTCATTTTGAACTGCAATTACGAGGTTGTTGTTGAAAAGCAGCGAAATAGATATAATGACCATTTTCTCTTCACTAAAACGTGTTCATTTCCAGAAGAAGTTAGCGTAACAAAAAGCAGAAAAAGATTATGTTTTTGCAAATAACCATAAACGATTCGGTCAAATATCAGCACTTTCTTTTTTTGTCGATTTTTAGACCAGGATGTCAAAAGATGATTTGGAAAATGATTCAAATGTCAGGTAGAAAGTTGGTTTTCTGTGGTGCATTGGGATTTACTTACCAAAAATACAGACGATGCTCATCGTCTGGTCACTTCAAAACGTAGAAAAATAAACATAACGACAAAATATTCCCTTTTCTGGTGAAATCCTATCTCAATAAATGACTTTGCACAACACTTCAGTGAGATATACGTTATTTAATCCCAGATGCAATTTAGTCACTGTCCATAAAACCTTTAGTTTATTCACTTTTTATTGTCGGGTTGCACTTTAAGCTGAAAAATTGCCATTTTTCTTACCCTTTTGAAAAAACAAACTTACTAAAACGAATATTCGTAGAAATTATAATAAAAAAATGTACACGAGTATCGAAGTTTTGTTTGAGAAATATTGAAAAATATATGAAAAATATTGTATGCATTAACAGAGAAATAAGTTTTAAATTTTACAAACTATCGTCTAAAACAGTTGGACGAGTGGAGTGTACGTTATTCTTACGCTGTACGCTTGGTGCAATTTAGTCAGTGTCCATAAATCCTTGGTTTATTTACTTCTTTATTGTTTAGGCGCAATATAAACTGCAAGAAATTGTAGCTTTGGCTTAACCAAATTGATACAGAAAATCAATTGTCGGTGCATATAAATGTTTAAACCATATCCAAAAAAACTATAGTTTTAACATCCTTAGAGAAAGGGTTCGGAAAACACTGATGACCATCATTTTCTCCGTTTGTCTCAATACATTCTGTGATATAGTGCATGAACATTCATCAACAGCATCGACTTTGTCGTTTGAAGCCAAATTCATATTAGACAGTTTAAAATTTGGCGTTTCGGTAAGGGTGGGACTTTAAATTTAGAAGACAAAAAAAAAACGTTAAGAAGGCTTTGGTATGATCCGAAATCTGAAAAAAGCTATCAAAGCATTTTTGACTTATATGTTTCAATATCAGCCTAGTGTATAAGTACAATCTGAAAGGCATTCTAAATGTTTGATCACGGTTGTTATATGTCATGAAAAATCTATAAGAGAACAACATGGGTCCTGATCAGACTGTGCGTATGCACAGGCTGATCTGGACCCATGTTTGTATCAAATACCACAAATTGAGGCCCTTTTCCATATATCATCACAATAAAAAAAATCACACTTGAGATCACAATACTTCCTTCTTACAGAATTGGACTTTCCAGAATGTTCTTTATAGCTTGATTTGCCACATATATACATATATGGAAAGCATGACACATAGGCAATTTAGAGGATTATTAGAAATTTATCTCTATGCTTCATTAAATGGACACTTTCTCTCTATTGAACGAAATCCCCCGTCCGAACTTGACCAATGTATTGGTCATTCTGTTTATTGAATATGTATGCTAATTTTCGGCGATTATCTCTGTATTTTGTCTAATAGCCCATATTGGTCGTCATTTCGAGAAAAACGGTTTGAACCTACTCATCTTTTTAGCTGTCCGTTTCTTTACTTTGAAGAAACGTACAACCGAAACTCGTTGTGTCGAAGTCGTAAAAACGTCATCTTACCTCGAGATATCCGGAGTTCGACTCATCCGATTTTTGCTCAGTTTTGATTAAAATTATATTTATCCATTTTGTTTGTAATCTATCGAACTCATGATGAAGTGCTCCAGCAGCCACAATATGACCATATCAGTTGAAAGGGGTATTAAAAAATCAATCAATTTATATTTTTACATGGAAGAAAAGACGTAACTTTCTCTCGAATACTTTCTCATTCTATCCAAACGTTCTCTTTTAAACTGATGGGTCACATGTAGGCTATTTATGAAATAATAACAAGTTTAGCGGTCTTTATTGCGCAAATAAAACCCGATGTGCGACGGACTACATGTGTAGGTAAAAACCGAGGCGCAAAGCGCCGAGGTATTTGCCATAACATGTAGTCCAGAGCACAGAGGTTTTTATTGCGCAATAAAGACCGCTTAACTTGTTATTATCTCCATTATAACACTAAAAATAACAAAACCCACATTCGAAATGTGTTATTTTGTGGAAATTCTGTCATGAACTAGTTCTCGGCGTAGGAAACGCATTGGCGGTCAAGTGACGTCATTGATGACGTCATTTGATGTTACCTTGACGTTACGTGACGTTTTGGCGCATACACAAAGCATAATTACATAGAGTCATTATTGGTCAAATAAAACCCGATGCAGTTCTTCTTTCGCTATAATATGGATTTTACGGAAACGTGTTATAATCACAATTAAAGGCGCGTTCCCATTGCCGACCAAATCAACTCGATCAAGCTCGATCAGTCGATCGAGTACTGATCGAGCTTGGTCGGCAAGAGTGATCGGGACGATCGAGCGTGGTCGGCAAAATGATAGGGAATTAATCGACAAGAAATAAAGAAGTCGTGTAAATACATGTTATCGAGTTTACTCGGGTTTGATCGAGGAATCTAGGCGATGGAGTTGATCAAGTTGATGTGGTCGGCAATGGGAACGCGGCTTTATTGAGATTCGAAAACAGGAGTTAAGGGTAAGAAATGATGTTGCTAAATTAAAGCATTGATTTCATATTAAGATAAACTAGTAACCGATCAAAGGCAATATTAAAACGTTTTTGAAAAGTAAGCCTTTTTCATAGCATTTTTATGGATTCTAATAATTTTATACCCGTAACTCATAACGCAAAAAACCACTTTCGTGTTAATATGAAACGCTAAAGTATGTAAGCACTATTTATCTCAAAGTTATAGGCGGTGCGAAAACCTCGACATATCCGTAGTTCGAAATCTTCAATTTTCATATCTCGGATTTTGCATATTCTCACATTATTTACTGTATTTCTGTGATCATTATCTCATGAAACGATTTTGATAACCATATTAATTTTTAATGGTTTCGACATAATAGTCATACATTGTCATGAGGTTTTTTTTTTTTTTTTTTTTTTTTTTTTTTTTTTTTTTTTTTTAAGCATTGGGCCAATAGAAAAAATACTGAATGTCATCATTGTCCCGCAAAACGCTGCATGCAAAACAAACCATAACTCGCACATTTCTGAACACTGTTTTTGTTGCCTTTGAATTTTGCACAGTTCAGATATTTATCTTTTGAAAAGGGTTAAAACCACAATAGTGTTTTATGTATCCAATTTTATTTTCAAAGTTAAAAAAAACGTATGTTTCAAGTTGTATTGTTCGGGCTGATAAGCCTGATTTATTTTTTCCAAAACATGTCGTTTCTTTTGTTCAATCACCTTAAACCCACATGAGAGAAGCAAAGATGGATATAAATCAAGTTTGAAAGCATTATTTACTTTGTTTAAACATTGATATTATATGTGTAAAACAATAGGACACTCACAGAATAAACCGTTTCTGTGTCGAAAGCAAAAATCTTTTCTTTGGTCCAATTTGAAAACTGATCATTCAGATGACAAAATCATCCAGACATAAGAGATGGAAAATGAGCTGGTTAAAGAAATAGACATTCAGATGTAAGAATAAAATTCTGGTATATTTGTAATCCGCGTTTGCTTAACCCTTTCCCAAACAAGACCTGGTTTTGACGTCCCTAATAGAAAAGGCTTGGGAAAACATTGAAACAAAAGAAGAAACTGCTGATAACCAGCAGTTTCTCCTTTTGTTTCAATATTTTCTTTGCCACATTTTTCAAAAATCCTATCTTTAATAACATCCATTTTGTCATTTGTGGCAGTTTTTGAAGTGGATCACCCTAACATTTTGTTGTTTGGGAAAGGGTTAAGTCCCTAAATACTTTTTCACGAGTGTTTCTGCCATGACCATCAACACCAGACACGGTTTGAAAAGGGAATTAACCCATTACCAAACGACAAAATTTTGGACTGTTCCAAATTCAAGGGTGATGCAGACGACAATTTCAAGTTAATGAAATTGTACAGTTTTTGGTCCTTTTGTGTGGAAAATATTGTGGGAAATGAAGAAATTGCTTGTCACAAGCAATTTCTTCATTTGCCACAATGTTTTCCATATCCATTTTCTTGTAAGGAGTCAAAAAGAGTCATTGAGTGGTAATGGGTTAAAAAGTCCTCAGAACCGATTCGGCATTTACAAAGAATTAGTATCTCTTCTTAGATGGTATTTTGTTCTTTCAATCAATGAAAGCGGTTTATATTACCAAATGCATTTCAACAAATAATGCAACAATGTGATAAAAGGAAAATAGCATTCTTTTATATATACATATCCAGGCAATAGACCTTTCGAAATAAGACTAAAAGCAATGTTTCAAGCGATATAGAAAAAATAACGGTAAAATGTCGTTAACATTTTTTAACAATTTGATCTTACATATAAAACATAAAATATGATTATAGTGTGGAAAGATAAAATCAGCAATTTTGACTTTTTTCACGAAAGTTAGACAGGTGCTGTAACACTTGACTATCCGGCTAAATGTCAGTTCTTTTCCAAATAATTTCTTATTTTAGTGGCTAAGTAACCAAATTTTTAATAATAATTGTTAGAATGGATAAAATCGTCGCTTTTCAACAAAACCACATAACTGCAGCTTAAAACAAGCTGCAGTTAAAAGAGGTTTTTGTTGAAAAGCGAGCGACGAAATTTTGATCAGCAGCACTTAGATCTATTACAATGTACAACCATTTCCCTTTGGTTTCGATCTTTATGGCATTAGAATTTTGTTCCCCACGATAGCTCACTGAATGTTTGAGGGAAACTCTTGCCTAAAAAAAGGTTCTGTTTTGCCGATCTTTAATGGATGTCGTTGCTGCTGAAGGTATTTAGCCAATGACATGGTATATTGATAGCACTTTTAAATTTTTGTAAGCTTTTTTAAAAGAAAGGAAATGTTCAAAAAGAGAAGAAATGTGTATTTAAGGTATTTATGTGTTTATGTCATGTCATATTACTAAACGACCATAATAGATAATACAAAAAGATTCTGCACAAGAAAAGAAAAGAAATTTATATGCATATTTAAGATTAAAGAAACGATATAATGCACATTTTATTAGATAGTTGCGACAAATGCTTCAGGTATTTACTTAAATGTATACTTTTTAATTCTCTGGTGCAATTTCGATTTTTGAAAAACAATATAAGATATTCAGATTTTCAATTCTGCTGATTCTTTTTAAATAAAAGTTGGTGAAGTTATTTATTAATCCTTTTATTTGTCTATTCTTCTTTTCTCTTCTAACTGATATAAGCGAATATGCGAAAATTGAGACGGTATTAACAGTAAACATAAAAATGACTTACTTTTAAGGATATATTATAATTCCACTTATAAAATTAATTAAAGAAAGCACTCGAGATAAAAACTTTCACACTTTCTCCAAACTATCGCATAGTAATATAGACAAATACAGTCAAAATATCCCCGCAATACCCCGGGATCAACGAACCGAAACTCGTTACTCATCGGCATTCTCCGTAGGGATGCATTCGGTACATTCCGTGAGTCGATTAGTTTTACGAGGCTGCATATTTGTAATTTATTGGTCGCTCGATAACCGATATGTTACGGTATTTACCGAATATACTAATCGGCTTTTTCCGTAACATTGGATCAAACGCTAAACAATTGAAGTATTTGTTTCTTTGATGTTCGTACCATGCAAATAAATCGCTGCTTTTCAACGAAAACTTCGTATCTGCAGCTTGTTTTAAGCTGCAGATACGAGGTTTTCGTTGAAAAGCGACGAAATGAAGACTTTTTGGTAAATTTACATCTCAAAGAAGAGATAATCAACGGCTTTGTACTCCAAATTAAAATATGCATTTGAAATAATTAGTAAAGGGCGGATGGCTTTTATTTGAACAAACGGGCGGCTTGTGCGGGCATTCTTTTAGTTTATAGATATATGAATTGTCGACCAAAAAGGGACTTTCTGGATATGAAGAAATATAAAATTATGGGAAAAATTACACCTAGTGCATTTGAATTAATTAAGTTATTTCAAAACGACATTTTCGGAATAAAAATATACATCTTACATAAATTAAGCTGATAGATATGCATGACACAAATGTCTTGCTTAATAGGGGTGCACAGTTGATACTTAATGCTAGGTTCCCACTGCCGATCTGTTCAACTCGATCAACACGACCTCCTAATTTCCCCGATCAAGCCCGACCAAATGTCTGTACACGACTTCTTCTCGATCTCTAGTCGATCAGACTAGACCCCGACCCGAGCACTCCCGATTATTTCCCGATTGAAGCCCTACCATCTTTCCGATTTCTACCCGATCACCCCGACCTTAATTCGAGCCCTACACGACCAAGACCCGACCATCTCGATCTATACACGACCAGATCGAGCTTATTCTATTCTAGGTGTTCTGAATGAAAATCTTTCTGCAGTGTTTGTGATTATCACATATTCATAATAATTTCATAATATTGTCGGTTTAAACATATGCATAATTTAAATGTGACGTAAATTTACTTTTAGCTATTGACTCACCCATAATCTGATTAAATATAACGATTAATGTATTCTTTTATGCATTAAATACCGTTATTACAATCATACGTGTTATGTCTTAAATCAGGGAATAACATGAATTACCGTTTCCGATAATTTTCAATATTTCTGTTAAGATAATCTGCGCGGGATCTAGTGTTGTTTGCACACATTTATTACCACACGACCTAGTGTTCCCACTGCCGATCAGATCAACTCGATCAAGCGATCGAATACAGGTCGAGCTCAATCTGCAAGGATGGTCGGGGGACATCGAGGTGATCGAAATTGATCTGCATCGCTCGGGCTTCCTACTCGAGTTTTTTTGACACGCAAAAATAGTCGAGTGCGATCGAGTACAATAATGACCAAGAAGCGATTGTGTATTGATCGGGTAGAAGATCGACCTTATTGAGAATCACTCGGGTCTGGAGATCGAGTATGATCGGGTTGATAATCTGTATTCCGACCTGCACCGAACGTGCACTCGATTACCTCGACTTGTACTCGAGTAATTTCCGACCATATCCCGATCAATTCGAACTCTGATTCATCTGTTTACTCGACCAAATCGAGTAAAGAGATCGGGTTTGATCGACTAGAGATCGAGAAGAAATCGGGTTTGATCGACGGCATTTAGTCGATCGAGTAGATCGAGTTGATCCGCTGCATAGAGCAGTTGGAAGCACTCGATCAACTCAACTTGTACGAGTAATTCCCGAACGCTTTCCCAATCAACTCGACTTCTGCTCCATCTGTTTATCCAATCAAATCCCAGAAAAAGATATCGACTCGATCACACACAATCTCTACACGAGTGATTGTCGATCAGCTCGATCTTCTATACAATCGATACTCGAACAACTTCCCGATGTGCTTTCTACTCGATCGCTACACGGATATTTTTGACGTGTCAAAACAAATTGGCAGGATTGCCGATCGATGCAGACCATACTCGGTCATCTCGACTAATCCCGATCACCACTGCCGACCGACCTCGATCGCTTAATCGGGTTTGGTCGAGTTAATTTGATCGGCAGTAGGAACCTAGCATAAGGCGCGATTTGTGACCTTTTACATATGGTATATTTTGTCACACTAGATGTCAGAAGGGGTAATCAAAGATACTGAAAACAATAGATCCTAGCCTGTCTTGGCAAACGGCATCGATTGACCAAGAAGAATATTTCGACCAAAATACAGCTTAGATCACACACAACAACATTTATTTAAAAAAAAAAACATTTCCCCAGTTTTCATTATCATATTCCTAATTCATTTATCTGTCTTTAATTCACACGAAGTTCAAATGCGGAAGTGTATTCATGCACCGATTGTTATTCTCTTAATCGGATAAGACAATATTGAGATGACAAAATTTTGAGTGCATTCAAGGTTTCGGGTGGTTGGTGGAGCATTACCCCACCCACTTAGTTTACGAGTCATGCAGTAGTCCTATCTGATGACATAATTTAGTTGAGTTGACATAAGGGCACTAATGACATTTGAGAACAACTTGGATCCAGATCAGCTTGTGCATACGCACAGTCTGACCATGATCCACGTTGTTCTATAAAAGCTTCTTCTAATATAAGATTGTTGGCAAAACATTTACCTCGTCCGCTAAATACGATTAATGCGCGGACGATCTTAAAACATGAACTTGGACAGAAAAATGCACGGAAAGGCTTTTAACCCTTTCCCAAACGACAAAGTTCTAGAATGATCCAATTTGAAAGCTGCTGCAGACGACAAAGTGGATGTTACTAAAATCAAAATTTGTGAATAATACAGCTCAGAAAACATAGAGACAAAAGTAGAATCTGCTGGTTATCCCAAGCCTAATCCGAGACTTCTCTGGTGTAAATACGCTCTTTGATATTTTGATTTTTCGCTAAATAGCGAAAAATCAAAATATCAAAGAGCGTATTTACATCAGAGAAGACTCGGATTATCCCTAGCCATTTCTATTAGGGACGTCAAAACCAGGTCTTGTTTGGGCAAGGGTTAAGACAAACATAGATCCGCACAGTCTGATCAGGATTCATGTTGTTCTCTTATAGATTTTTACTGCAAGTCAGAGATGACAGGCACAACTAGTGAAGCGTTACCCCACCCACTTTACGAGTAATGCATGGGCGATCTTAAAACATAAATACAATTAATCGCCGATATATAACCTTTACCAAACAATGACAGGCTTTTGGTAGCTGTGAGTCAAATCATTATTGAAAATACAAGGAGAAAAGGAGAGAATGCTGTTATTCATACATTAACTAATAATAATAATTTAAGATTTATTTTGTCGTCTGCAACAGATTCCAAATTCTACTAACCTCGAATACCACCGTCTGGATAAAAGACCAGTGCCGGATCCAGAGGGGGTTTGGGGCTAAAACGACCCCTCCTTCGTAGCCTGATTATTTCATTTTCATGCAAAAATTCAGTCAAAATCGTGTGGAACTGAGAAAACGAACCCCCTATTTGTATATTCACGGCAGAACACTATATCGTATGCATTTCGTTGGCCGAAGATGTCATTTACGAATAAAAGACCAACGACCTTCTGTTGCTATTCAACGAGGGATACATTGTTCATAGTATTTGTTTGTAAGAAATATGAAAACATAAAAGAAGAAGAGCTGGTTGTATTAAGAAGCTCCCCTTTTAACCCTTTCCCAAACAAGACCTGCTTTTGACGTCCCTAATAGAAAAGGCTTGGGAAAACATTGAAACAAAAGAAGAAACTGCTGATAACCAGCAGTTTCTCCTTTTGTCTCAATATTTTCTATGCCATATTTAAACAAATCCTATCTTTAATAACATCCATTTTGTCATTTGTGGTAGTTTTTGAAGTGGATCACCTTCAAATTTTGCCGTTTGGGAAAGGGTTAAAATGCTTAACCCTTTCCCAATCAACAAAAATTAAAGAGACGATCAAATCGACGGGTGTTTCAGACGACACCACTGATTTTATAAATGTGACCCGTCACGCTAAAAGGGACCTAATCAGAAGTAAAAAAAAAATAAATTTTGGCAAGCTTGTCAGACCCATCACAGGTCAACCAGGTCCCGTATGCGAAAAGTGAACATATAGTAAGACAGGGAAAACATTCTGGATTTATAAATTTACATGTATAAAAGTGAAAAGTGTCAGCCCTAGTCTGGCTGCGCGAACTGCGCAGACAGGCTAGGGCCGATATTTCACACTTCCTTTAAGGTCCCTTTTAGCGTGACGGGTCACAAATGTATAAAAATGCAAATAATGATTTTCTTCTTTTCCCTGTAAATTCTTTCCCAAACCTACCGAATTAGAGACGCCAAAACTTAAAGAAAATGTTAAATCAACCATTCTGAAAACATTAATGTTGTTAACTCTTTCCCAAACAAGACATGACCCTGGCATCATCATTTGTAGAAAATGTTTGTGAAAGAATCGAGACAAAAGAAGAAAATGTTGATATTCAGCATTTTCTTCTTTTCCTCGATATTTTCTGAGCTATTTGTTCCCAAATCACTTCTTTGCTAAAATCCAATTTGTTGTCTGCAGCAGTTTTCAAAATCGATCGCCCTATTTTTGTCGTTTGGGAAAGTGTTAACCCATTACCAAACGACAAATTTTTAGACTAGTCCAAATTTAAAGATGATGCAAACAACAGTTTCAAGTGAATGGAATTTTGTTTTATTATTTTTTTTATTTTGTTAATTTGTCTTTTTATGAAAGAAAACATTGTTGTAAAAGAAGAAATTGCTTTGTCACAAGCAATTTCTTCATTTTCCACAATGTTTTCCAAAGGCATTGTCTTGTGGAGAGTCAAAAGGAGTCACTGTGTGGTAATGGGTTAAGCGATGATTGAAGATTAAGATAAATGTAACGGAGCAATTCAAAAAAGTTGATATCTATTTTATTGTTATCTATTCTATGATTTCCTGGGTGACTTTTGTAAAATGTAGGCTAAAAGTACAGAATTCACGAAGCTCAATCCTTCAAAATGACGTGGTTCTTTTTTAAAAGAGGGAGACATATCAGGAATCCACAGTTAGGTGCTCCATCGGCATCAATATGACCATATCAGTTGAAAAAAGGCATTAAACACCAATCAAATGAGCCAGGATCTGGAAAAACGTCCCTTATAGCATTTGAGACAGCCAGGTTTCAAGATCAGGCTGTGTCTAGATACAGTCTATAGCCACCATCCATGTTACCCCAAATGTTTGCTACAGAGGAAGTTATTTGAGAACAACATGGTTCCTGGTCAGACTGCGTGTATACGCAGGCTGATCTGGAACCAGTCTGTTCTCAATGCTATAAGGGGCGTTTTTTCAGATCCTGGCTCAAATAGGGTTTTTTCCTTCAATTCAATGCCGTTATAGACGATGAAATAGATTATCAATGATTGATGGAAGATGAAAAGGAAATGCAAACCAATTTTGTTATCAGCGATTTCTTATTTTCCTTTAATGTATTTTTTTGCGAGAAATGGAATAAAGACTGATCTTACGAGTTGCAAGCAACTTTGGTTATGTTGTTGTTCCCGAAGACTGGGCTCTATGACCTTTTATGAGGAAAGACTACTCCAAATTGTTGACAAGAGTACCTTGACTAGAAGGGCTTTAATAGTCCGAATCATCAGTTGCTCCATATGCCACGGTGGGGATTGTGCATGCTGGGATGGATAACGAATACGGACAAAAATAATCTCGAATCTTGTCAAATATTTTGCAATAACTCCTTTATTTCTTTGTCGATTTTCGAAAGGTGTGTTGCATGTACCCCGCCTTGAAAATCCCTTTCCTTGGATACATGGATTATTTGTAATATCCTTTTAATTTTTCTAAAACTTGATCCCAACTGACCAGAAAACGAAATGATAACGACTACGGCAAAATAAGCCACGCTTCAGGTAGGAAATTGTGCAATAATTTTCTTATTTCTGTGTCAATTTTCAAGCGGTTTGTTGCATGTACCCAGCCTTACTGAGCGCTTTCCTCAGATGTATTACTTATTTGAAAACTCCCCATATTTTCCCAAAAAATTGATCCCAACTGACCTGAAAAACGACCAGATTTTTTGTCGTTTTTCTGGTCGGTTGGGATCACTTTTCGCAAAAAGTACAAAAAGGTTTCGTGTAAGGCATACATCGGAGGAAAGAGCTCAGGAAGGCGGGGCACATGCAACAAACCGTTTTATAATTGACGCAGAAATAAGGAAGTTATTGTAAAATGTCTTATCTGAAGAGGGGCAAATTTGTCCGTAGATTTACCCATCCCAGCATGCACAATCCCCATCGTGTAAGTGTGCAAGTTTCGATGGATCTGTTCCAGGCAGAAAAAAATTGATCCAAAACAAAAAAACCTGATATTCACATACCAAATAATATACTAATAGGCTATACATATGCATGTGCAGCTATAAATACTCGATGGGGGGAGGGGGGCAAAACCTGGGGGGGGGGGGGGGGGGGCAAAACCTCGTAAGTCCAGTGTTTTCGTATATTTTATAATCCATCTGCATTCATAGGTTTGAAAGCCCGTGATCATCATGACGAGCGTTTTAGATTTAGCTTGGTTGGTATAGCGCACGATAAATGACATGGCAGAGCATTTCTAGCTATTTGATAGAGATGCTCTGCTAGGTCATTTATCGTGAGCTATACTCAAACTGCTTTTCGCGCCCGGCTAACTCGCTGTATCATCTTTAACCCTTTCCCAAACAAGACCTGGTTTTGACGTCATTAATTGAAAAGGTTTGGGAAAACATTGAAACAAAAGAAGAAATTGCTGATAACCAGCAGTTTCTCCTTTTGTCTCAATGTTTTCTGTACAACAATTTTCACAGATTCAATCTTTTTCAACATCTATTGTGTCGTCTGCAACTGCTTTCAAATTGGAACAGTCGAATTTTTTGTCGTTTGGCAATGAATTAACCCATTACCACACAGTGACTCCTTTTGACTCCCCACAATATAATGGCTTTGGAAAAGATTGTGGTAAATGAAGAAATTGCTTGTAACAAGCAATTTCTTCATTTCCCACAATGTTTTCTACCCAAAAAGTTATAAAATTTCGAAATCTCATCACGTTGAAATGTCGTCTGCAACTGCTTTCAAATTGGAACAGTCGAATTTGTTGTCGTTTGGTAATGGATTAAACGGATACTGACGACAATTAACCAGGTGGGATGAATATCAATAATTCTGATCAAATGGAAAAGTCGGATTAGATCAATCGAACATCCTAAACATAAATCTTTTACCCTTTTATTTCACACGACTTTGTCGGTCTTTACACTCTACCGGTGTATTTTGAAGCACTCTTACAGACCATTTTTGTTAGGCACCATAATTGTAAACGGAATCTAAGAGGAATATTCTCACTCTAATGAACTAGTTCGCGTATTCTTCGCAATTCTATGTTGGTGGTATCCATTTAAATCGCGTCGTCAGTGTAACTCTCATGCATTTCAACTAGAAAAGTATTTTGCTGATTTTTTTTAAAAAAATACGTTTGTTCATTTTGTTTTCTGATAATTGTTAATAAGATAATACTTTCACTAGAATATATTGTACACAGTCCTTCTTATCCGACCACTTTTGTTTAGCGACCATTTATCCAACAGCGACAACACCTAAGTATAGAGTCAAAATAATTGAGGTTATGATTGAATGGCAATTCTCACGGGAATCACGGAAACAATTCCCATCTGAATTCTATGTTGTTGGTACCCTTTAAAATCGTGTCTTTGTTGCGATCGACTTTCAAATAGAAAGATATTCTGGAGGAACAAAATGAGTTTTTTCTGTAGTTTTTTTTTTCAGCCTGATCAAATGTAAAAGCGTCAATTAGATCAATCGAAGATAGCAACATAAATCTTTTACCCTTTTATTTCACTTGATTAGTCGGTCTGTTCTCCTTCACCGACACTTTGTTGAAGCCTTCTTGTGCGTCAGATTTGCTTACATAAACGGTCATAATCAAGGTTCGTAAAATAACAAACTTCCGAGATTTTTTTTCTTCTTCTGTTTCCCCCTTTTCTGAAGTAGCAACTAATTTCACACGATCTGTTGTCTTTGCACCGAAACCAGTCGTTATTGTTTAAACATTGATTAGGCACAGAATGAGACCGGATTTCAAGGTGAATAGCAAAACAATAACAACACAAGAAAGTTGCAAAGGACAGTATTCTAGAAAATGTACAAAAATCAGCGATTTGCACATAGAGAATCTGGAGTCGGAGCTCCATGCAAATATTGTCGCAGATTATTTGTTGGCTGGTCCGTCTAATATGTGTGTGTAAATACAGTGGACTGTTCGAAAATTTTCGACGATTAGTTGTTAGCATGCACAGATTGATCAGCGACTGCAAATGATCCATATTCTTCCTTAAATTACGATTGGTATAAGAGATATCACAGAATAATTGTCAAATATGGGTCAAGCCTAGTCATCGCACTTGATCGAAAAGTCACATACAGTCGACACTCGTTATGTCGACATCGGATAAGTCGAATTTTCGCTTCAGTCGAAGTTCAAATCTAGTCCCGTCCTCATCTGTTAACGATTTTTTTCAAAACAAAATAATTTCGAACCGAATATAGCCATTGAAATATAGTAGAAAAGGGATAGAAATTGCTCGACACGAGCAATTTCTTTTCTTTTCCTATTTCAATAATATTCGTACTTGATAAGTTTCAAAAACGGTCAAAAATCAAATATCTCGAAGCCGAACAAAATCGGATGAGTCGAACTCCGGATATGTCGAGGTATTTTGACGGCCCCTTCGACTTCGACACAACGATTGTAATTATATTTCTACCACCTCTTAGATTTCCAAAATGCTTAGGTTACCGATTCACAAGATGGCAGAATTTTAGCTGGGCCAACTTTAAAGATGTTGCAGCTAATAATTTCAAGTAAATGAAATTTGACATCTTTTTGTCTTTCTGCGAAGAAAACATTTGGGGAAATAAGGAAATTGCTTGTTACAAGAAGTTTCTTCATTTTTGAAATGTGTTTTTTTTTCCCAAAGCCTTTATCGTGGGGGATATCGGAAAACGTCATAAGCCTATGTGGGAATGTGTGAAATCGGTCTAATTTAAAAAGAATTATGAGGTAAAAAGTTAACCAGAATCCAACCTGGATGAGCAAACAGAAAAATGAATAAAGAAACAAAAATGACAATAAAATTTCAAGCCTAATAAAATAGCTTGGGATTGACGGTTTTGCGTTTTTATTAACCCTTTCCCAAACGACAATATATTAGATTAGTCCAAATTGAAAGATGTTGCAGGCGACAAAATGAATTATACACCGAAACAGAACACATTGAGAGAAAAGAAGAAAATGCTGGTTATCAGCATTTTCTTCTTTTGTCTCAATGTTTTCTAAACATGTTGGTAATAAGGACCTCAAAATTAGGTGTATTTTTGGGAAAGGGTAACCATATTTAATACGGAGGGATGTTTTTTTGTAGTGTAAAAGCGAGAATAGAAAATTGGATTCAGTTGATTGGATTAAGTACTCTTGCTACTTTGATCAGATTTTAACGCTTATCAATAAATGTGAAATGGAAATTTTATATTGAAATGGAGAAAAACGTATTTTTATTTCGTACCTGTTGTTCGCATAGTATGTTCAGCATTTTTTTGGCTAAAGCCCTTTTCAGGTGAAAAGCATAAGCTTGGGCCAAATTAGTAGGGAACAAAAAAAGTACTAGAAATATATTACTATTACATTTCTATATTACTACTATATATATAAGGTGATAAAATACCCCCCCCCCCTCCCGCCACTACATTTTGTCCGGACAAGCGTTTTTTTTTTTGTCGAAAACAAAGGACAATAACTCACAAAATAAGCAAGGCAGAGTTATGCTCCCTGTACACTGCACTTCTGAGATCTATCTACTCATGAAGTTTCATGATCGTAGCTATTTTACTTTTAGAGATATGCTCTGGACAAATATTTTTGCACGGACGGACAGACAGACGGAAAAGGAGCTTTGAGAGGGGACATCGTGGATGATAAAAAAAATCTTGTTTTCAACTCAGAATGACAAAAAATTCATTCAAAAGAAATTGTTGTCTGCTAAATCGTTGAACATATTCCATTCTACAAATTTGCCGTCTGGTAACGAGTTAAAATATTTTTGTCACATATTTATTTGAACATTTATTCATGACCTTGGATTGAGTGAGAATGTTCTTGGTGAAAAAAGGAACATGCAATGCGGTCTTGATTTAGAATGGGCTTACGATAGAACAGTTGTTCCTAGTTCAGTTCTCATAAGCATTTATTAAATGAGGTTTAACGCCATTCTACAATTTGCATTTCTATTGCTTTGGCTGTTGCAGCTTTGCGGCAAGTTTGATAAAATTCAGATTGGAACTTTTAGACTTGTGCATACAAAGAATCCCAAAGGGAAAACTGACTAACAGACAGACGGACAGACAGACAATCTGGTTATAATAGAGTTTTGCGTCTTACGTGGACTTCGACTGTGGACATCGGACGTGGACTTTTTATCGGGGGGACGTCTAAGCCTTTTTCAATTAACGGTACATAAATTGGTATGGGGTTTTAACTTTTAAGACAAAACAAAGCAAAGGCCAGTTTAATGCATATATTTCAGATTCTGTTTCGCCCGAATCTACACCTGGCCCTCAAATCAGTTAAGATATTTGAACTTGATAAATCTGTTTCGTAGAGCGTCTTTAAGGAATTGGTTCGTCTCCACTGTCCGTGGTTATTGCAGAAGCAGTTTGATCAGGGTGATCACGAGAAGTCCCATGGCAAATGGTCTAGGCTTTGTCGCACTCCTTCAAAGCACGTCTAAATAATTCGTCGGATGATTCAAATAACCTCATAGAATTAAGAAAAAAGAATATTCAATTCTTTGTCGTTTTTTTTTCGTTTGCAGAACGGCAGCTGTAAAGGGACACCATGTACAGAAAAAGTGATGGATTTTGGGTCATCTTTATGATTATAATTTTACCAAATTAATTCGCTCATTATCATGGTGGAGATTGTGCATCATGATACGAATAACGAATATGGACAAAATATTCTCGATTCTAGTAAAATATTTTGCGATAACTTTCTTATTTCTGCGTCAATTTTCAAAAGGTCTGTTGCATGTACCCCACCTTATTCAGCTCTTTCATCGGATGTATTACATACATTAGGAAACTCTTTGTATTTTTCCCAACCGACCTGAAAGCGAAATGATAACAACTACGGCCAAATTAGCCTCGCTATAGGTAAGAATTTGGGCAATAACTTTCTTAATTCTGTGCCAAATTTTAAGCGGTTTGTTGCATGTACCTCGCGTTATGAGCCCTTTCCTCGTGTGTATTACTTATTTGGAAGCTCCTTACACTTTTCTAAAGAATTGATTCCAACCGACTAGAAAAACGACCTGATTTTTTTGTCGTTTTCCGGTCGGTTTGGATCAATTTTCGGACAAAGTACAAAGTCTATACAAGTAGGTCATATAACGGAGGAAAGAGCTCAGTAAGGCGGGGTACATGTAACAAATCGCTTGAAAATTGGTGCAGAAAGATATAGCACAATTTCTAACTTGAAACGAGGCAAATTGTTCATAGTTTTTATCCATCCCATGATGCACAATGTGCTTGCTTCAAACCAGATAGGGAACGATTTTATCCAAGGTATCGTGACGTAATTTCGGACAAACAATAGTATTTCCATAGGTATAAATTATCGTAACTACAGCTTGATTCAAACCATAGTGACGAGCTTTTATAACAACACTGGTGGTTAATCAAAACACAACGACAAACCAAATCTATTTTTAGCACAAAATTCATTACTATTTAAATCGTGCGCGTGTTTAAAGATTTAGTAAAAATTTCCTGCAATTGTTGTACTCGTTGTTGTTGTTGTTGCTGCTGCTGCTGATACTGTTGTTAAGTGATTCCCCACTGTTGTAACATTGTATAGAGGGAAAAGTAGTCTGCCGTTACAAACACTGTGCTATGAACCCGTGCCAATATACTCAAACTGTAATTTGTTTTCAACCTTCCACAATTTAATTTATAATTTAATCAGGTGCATTTTGTAAACGGTACAAATCAATTAGTTCCAAAACAATAAACACGAGGTTATTCGTTTTCAATTTTGATCGGCACATTTTTACATGTACCGTTAATTGAAAAAGGCTGAGATGGTCCCCAATAAAATGTCCACGTCCGATGTCCACAGTCGAAGTCCACGTAAGACGCAAAACTCTATTATAACCCAGTGACCCTCTGAGCATATGCAGTCAATATTTTCTCATCTTCTATCATTGGTTTCTATTTTTATGGATTTTGTCAAATAACCCTTTCCCAAACAGCAAAAATGTAGACTGTTCCAATTTTCAAGCTGCTTCAGACCATAAATATCTATCCTTGTTATAAATAAAATATGTGTACAATATAGCACAGAAAATATTGTGGCAAAAGGAGTAAATGCTGATTATCAGCATTTTCTTCTTTTGCCTTATTGTTTTTCTAAGCCGTTTCCTATTAGGGACATTAAAATCAGGTCTTGATTGTAAAAGGATTTAATGTTGCCGACTTTATATCATTTCAATTTGGATCGTCTTAAATCTTTCCCAAACAAGACCTGGCCCCGGTTTCTCGAAAAAACTTAAGTACGGTCTCATGCTCAAATCAGAGCACCGTGCTCAAATCGCATGAAATCCATGTGAACTTCAATCGAATAACCTTCAACATTGGAGAGTATCCCTTTGAAGTTGAGCATGTTCTCATGAGAATATACTTAAGTTTTTCGAGAAACTGGGGCCAGGTTTTGACAACCCTTATAGAAAAGATTTGGGAAAACATTGAGACAAAAGAAGACAAGAGCCGTCAGAGACGGACAATGCTCCCCGAATAAGGCATTGTCACAATAAATGAGCCGGGATCTGGAAAAACGTCCCTTATAGCATTTTTAAAAATTAAGTTTGAAGATCAGCCTGTTGTCAAATACAGTCCAATATGCATCCATGCTGCTCTCTTTAATTTACTACAGGTCACAAAGAAGCTATTAGAGAACAACATAGATCCTGATCAGACTGTGCATATGCACAGGCTGATCTGGATCTATGTTGGGCTCAAAAGCCCTAAGGGACGTTTTTCCAGATCCTGGCTCAAATATATGCCATGCAGAGCTAATATAAAGCTAACAAATGTTAAGCCCCCTTTTTCCATGACATATTTTGTATACGCAAATTTTAAATAGTTTATTGTCAAGAGCATCTGATTTGCTACTCAAATATGAAATTTCATCAAATTCTGACCATTAGACTAGGAGAAATTAGAGAAAAACTGTATTTAACCTTAAGTCCCCTTTTCCCATGATGAGGCCTCAAATCCAAATACCGGGAAAAGTACATCGGCATTTTGTCATAGGGAGTTCACATGGTAAGTTTCATTTAATTTGGCCCAAGGGTTATAGAGAAATCGAACGGACGGACAGAATGACGGACGGACACAGACAGACAAAGCGGCGACTATATGCTCTCCCTTCGGAGAGCATAAAAATGCTGATAATCAACATATCACTACTTTTCTTCAAAAACATCGTATCTGCAGCTTAAAACAAGCTGCAGATACGAGGTTTTTGCAGAAAAGCGACAATATTCTTCTTTTGCCTCAATATTTTCTGCTCTATATTATACAGAAATCCTATCTCTATCAACATTCATGATGACATCTGCAGTAGCTTTCGAATTGATTCATTTTGATTTTATTGGGGTTTTACGCGTTTTTCAACAGCTATGGTCATATCGCGACGGCTGGAGCACCTAACCGAGGTTTCGTGGTATTTCTCACACAAGTACCACCACAATATAAAAACCAAGCCTCCAGCTGCTATACTCCATAAATATTGACCTGAACCTGTTGAATATGTAATGAGTAACTTTTATGCGAAATAATCACTCTCCGACATATATTGACGCAAGGAGCACATGCAGAATACAATGTCCCAATGCTTATGGAAACTATTGACTCTGCTCGACAGTGAGGAGTGCTGGCATATATTGATTATTCCGTGTCAAAATTATTCATTGCACATTTGTCGGGTTCAGGTCAATATTTGCAGACTATACCTCACATAGATGATTCACACCCATTGGTGAGAGACAAATGACATTTTGTCATACCTCAGAATGGATACTGGCCGAGCCGGAGTTCGAACTTGCAACCCCTGGATTGACAGACTCCAACATATAACCGACTGTTTAGTCAAACTAGAAACTGTTACAGAAACAATGATATAGTTTTTTGTTTATTTTTCACTTTTTTTTATCATAATTCTATATTCACATATCAATCCATAAATTTATAATCCCCTAACAATATACAATTGAAACATGTTGCCTTTGACATAAGTTTACTACCAGAGCACAAGGTAAGAGTGTGTAATATCCTTTTAAAATATCTTTTAATGCTCATCAAACCCTATGATGTGGGTACTCATTTGAATTGTCTGGTCAAAAGGATTCCAATGAGTACCTATTACATAAGGTTTTGATTTGAAATAACAAATTTAGAACATC
The DNA here is from genome assembly GCA_963680895.1 of Fragum sueziense. NCBI lineage: Eukaryota > Metazoa > Mollusca > Bivalvia > Cardiida > Cardiidae > Fragum > Fragum sueziense. The sequence goes on along the minus strand of OY804609.1, from coordinate 30,317,039 downwards.
TTTGCCCCCATAGTATATGTTTTATATAAATCAATCATACTTGAGTGTATTCATAAAAAGAAAACAAAGAAATTTGAAGAAAATCAAGATGATTATCTTTCATAATATAATCTCTTGAACTGCTATATAATCACATGTCACTTTTCAACAAAAAACCTTGTAACTGCAGCTTTTTTTAAGCTGCATTTACTAGGTTTTCGTTGAAAAGCAACCATGTATAGTATTTCTTTTAATAAATCCATAAACACTTTCTATACCAATTTATCCTGTAGTAATATGAATCTAGGCTAGTTGCTGAATGGGACATTGAAACGTAATTCAATCATAATTTAATCAGTTAAAAACAAAAAACAAAAGCACAGTAATATGTCCCTGGACTTTTTTTAAAATTAAGATCAATTTGTTTCCCTAAAATGTATTCTGAAAATATGACAAAATTTTACAACATTTAGAGTGTTGTCAACAGTAGATTTTACAAAGACCTTCAAAATAAGGAGGAAATACTTTAAAGAGAATATACAACCATTATTAATTTTAAAGGTATTTTGTAAGTTTCTTTGTTCAGCAGAGAAAACGAAGCCATTTGAAAGGGAATGAGATTCAAAGGACACTTTTCACACAAATACAGCATTCATAACAATGAAGCATAAATACTATAATGTTGTCATACATTCATAACCATTCAAAAACTCTAACAAGAATGCCTTGTCACAATATATGCCAACATTTCGCATTAAGCACCCCTTTTTCTGTAACTGAGCATAAGTCAATATGGGAAAACCCAACAAGATTCTCAAAGTCAGCTTAATGGAAACATTATTTGGAATTTCCATTAAAGCCTTTCCCAAACAAGACCGAAATTTGACGTTTCTTGAAAGAGGGCTTCGGAAAACATTGAGGTAAAAGGAGTAAATGCTGATGATCAGCATTTCCTCCCTTTGCCTCAATATTTTTCAGCTAAATTTCACACAATTCATATCTCTTTCAACATCTATCTTGTCATATGTGGCAGCTTTAAAACTGAACCGGTATAAAAGTTTGCCATTTGGGAAAGGGTTGAATCCATTAATAAATGTAGGACATCTTGTGATAACAAGATGTAAATCTATGTATGGATGTAGGGCCTACATCTGTTTGTATAGACGGAGGGGATACCATATCTTTGTAGAACAAATGATAGGTTTGGGTGCATCTTCAAGCATCAAATGGGTGTTAAGGTAAAAAGGGCCTAATTAGCACCAAAGAGCCAGCGGCGAAATTTGAAAAGTGCTAGTAATTCCTAAAGTGTGTTACATTTCTATTCCAAATATAAACATAAACATTTTGTACGGTTTAGAATTTTGAATTAATGCATATTTTTGGAAATATTAGACAAAAATGTTCCAAATTACCTCCCTTGCACATGAATATAGAGTAAAATAATATTTGTAAATTACTTTCTTCTTGAAGCATTATTTTCAAATCCGGCACGGTGAATCAACTTATTTGAAGTGTATTTACAAGTGTGTGTAATTTGATGCATATCGTATGGCTAGAAAGTGGTGTTTTTAATTAGGCATTTCTTACCTTAATTTATCATAAAGCATTTTGATGTGACCTTGAATTAGAAGGACCATTACAAAGAAACATGTTTAGTTTACATTGTATTATACATTTACATGTGTTACACAGTCATTTGTGAGAATCGGTATAAAATTGAAATCATATGAATTTGTAAAATAACCATTAAAGTGTCCGCTGATTGGCAATATCAAACTTCTGTGTCGAAAAAACACCTTTCTAAGGACCAAACATCAAAGTTTCTACAATTATCAAACTTTAGAAGTGTTTTTATTTCGTCTTTTAAATTGGATATTTTGGTCTTTTCCGATCTTTACCGAAGAAAAAACGCTAAACTTCCTATTTGAAGTTATGACGTCATACCGGCCACTGAATGACATCATGGCGGGAAAAATGGGCAGTCATGGGTCATTTCCCAGATAGCCTGAGATTTCTGACAGAATTAAATGTCCGACTTTTCTGTCATATAGTGACTTCCCCAATCGATACACAAAACACGGTATTCATCCTTAGTAAATGTTAGAAAAAATGTTAAAATAGTCAAAGAATATGTCGCTAGTGAGTGAAGGAATGTGCCAAAGAACGATTTAAGTTTGTCTGTATTACTCTGACGATCGAGAAATGGATAAAAACTGAGACATAGCTTTATGACAGAAAAGTCGCACACTTTATTTTGTCAGAAACCTCATGCTCTAGAATGGGGCGGAGTCAAGCCATTGTATGACGTCAATCCGTGGCGATTTTACGGAAATTGCCAAGCTTTATTTTTTCGAAAAATTCAAGTAACGACGTAAAGAAAAGCAAACAAAACTTTTAAAACAAACCGAGTTTGGTGGATCTTTTTATGAAACACGTTGATTAAATGATGTTCTTCCAATAAACGGTGAAATCAATTGCCTTGCTTGGTAGCCTTTAAATGAGAATTCCTGATGTTCTTTAAATGGGTGCCCTTTTGGATGCAAAAATATTTTTACAGCGCATGTATTAATTTCTACACATACATGTATATTGCAAATGTACTTGGTAACACCGGAATGCAAAAGAGAGCATGCACATATTTATATAGAATGGATTTGCAATAATAATAAATCAACCCTTTTCCAAACAAGACTTGTTTTTAATGTTCCTAAAACATATCATGGGAAAATATTGAGACAAAAGAAGAAAATGCTGATATCCAACATCTTCTCCTTTTGTCTCTATATCTTCTGTGCTATGTTGCACACAAATTCTATATATATATTCTATGTATAGTCAGCATCAACTTTCATAATGGAACAATTCAATTTTTTTGCTGCGTGGAAAAGGGCCAATTATACAATATGGTACAAAAATATGAAATACTGCAGTAGTACAAGAATGTTGCCGTTGATCTAATAAACTATGTAAGTTTTAAAGCTAAACTGTGCAAAATTAAATCTTTTTTTTTTCAAACCTTTCTCCCACAAGACAAATTTCCAAAGTAAAGCTCACAATTAAAGTTCGAGACAACAAAAACCACATTATGGAAAGCACCATATTTGGACACTATAACAATAAAGTATGAGTAGCATTTAGCGTAAAGGAGAAAATAATGTTCATCAGCATTTTACCTCTTTTTTTCCCTCTGAGCTTCTCAGATCTTCTAATTTAATTACACATTTTCCTATCTTAGAGTCATCTGATTTGTCATCTTTTTTCCCCTTTTGGTCAGTCTAAGAATTTGTTGTTTGCAACAAAAAGTATAAATTTTGCACAATTCAGCTCAATATTATGTGCAGGAAAATGAAATATACAATGAAAGATCACATGGTTTCTAAAAATAGCACTATCATCAATAGCCTTGTAGTCCATTGTATATTTTCTGTTTTGATTCTTGTTTTAAAATCTCCTGTAGTGCTGGAAAAGAAAACAAACAAAACAAATGAAAATCTTCATGAAATCTTTAGAAAAATCTATTGAAAGTACATTTATTCATTTAACCCTTTCCCCCAAAAAAATAATTTTGACGTCTTTAATAGAATAGGCTTGTGAAAACATTGAGACAAAAGAAGAAACTGCTGATAACCAGCAGTTTCTCCTTTTGCCTCAATATTTTCTTGGCTATATCACACACAATTCCAATTTCTATTAACATTCATTTTGTCCTCTGCAGCAGTTTTTGAATTGGACCTCTCTAAAATTTTGCCGTTTGGGAAAGGGTTAAAGTGCTGGTAAACCTTTTATTGCTCAATACCCACATGAAGACGCCTTTTGACAGCTCATGAGATAAAGACTTTAAAAGCCAACATTGTAGAAAATGAAGAAATTGCAATGGGTAAAAAATCCAATGTAAAATACAGCGCTTCTTAAATCAATGCTGGGACAAAACAGTCAGAGACTTGACATACAGTGAAGAGGGAATTAGCAAGACAAAAGCGCAAGACTTTGGACATACACAACTCGTTTTTCATTTACCAAGACTATTCCAGGGACAGCCATTGAAGGATTAGCTGCTCTTTTCTTGTCATTTATTCCTTACAAAATTGCTAGTCTGATCATGTTGTCAATTTTACCAAGTATCTTTTCTTCACTATTACTTTTACCCAAAATGTTACCACTCAATATTTCTACAAAAAATTCTTTTTGTGACATGAGAATACAATAATACCTTGGGAATGTCTTTTGGTTTCAGTTAGTACACCTTTAGGAAAATCTATATCGAATGTAATATATAAATTGCCCATGTTTTCATAATTAGTACAGGACTTTCTGTATTAACACTTTCAAGAAGACCTTGTTTTGACATCCCTGTCTAACAAAGGCTTGGGAAAATATTGAGACAAAAGAAGAAAATGCTGATGAACAGCATTTTCACCATTTGTCTCAATATTTTTTAAGTCACATTGCACACAAATCCAACCTTTTTCAAATACCAAATTTGTCCTATGTAGTAGCTTTTGAAATAGACTGCCCAAACATTTTGCTGTTTGGGAAAGAGTTAAGTAAAAAAGATAAAATATTACCTTGTCTATCGGCTTCAGTAAGTACTCCTTTAGGAAAATCTATATCGAATGTTATATATAAACTGCCCATAACATTATTGTTTTCATAATTAGGCATGCCTTCGTTAGGTTTTCTCATTTTAGCACCTGGCCACGTTATTTTGTCTCTTTGTACATGTACCTGGAAAATAAGGCATAATACATGATCCTTTGAACTATAAGAGTTTTCACAAAATAGCCCAATTGGACTTGATGAAATACCATATATCTACAAAAATCACTGGTGTATTGTATTCTGTATGTTTCTTAAGATCAAGTAATATTGCTTTTGGTTTTGAGGCTCTTGATAAGGAAATTCATCAAAGATAAACTGTTACCCATTACTTGATGTCAAAATTTTTTACTGAAGCTCTAAATTCAGAGATGTTGCAGCCAACCAATGCAAGTCAATAGAATTTTACATTTTCTAGCTCTATGGGTAGAAAACAATGGGATGAAATGAAGAAATCTCTTTTTCATTTGAAAATTATTCATTTCTCACAATGTTATCCAAAGCCATGATGATCTTTTAGGGGCGTCACAAGTTTCAATATGTGGGAATGGTTTAAGGTTTACAGACCCTAAAAAAATCACCACTTTCTAGCCAAACAAAATGAATCAAATTACACACACTTGTGTATACGCATCACATAAATTGATTCACTGTGCTGGATTCCAAGATTATGCTTCAAGAAGAAAGTAATTTATAAATATCATTTTACTATATATTCATATGCAAGGGAGGTAATTTTGGACATTTTTGTCAAATATTTCCATAAGCATGCATTCATTCAAAATTCTAAACCGTTCAAAATGCTTATGTTTGTATTTGGAATGGAAATGTAACACAGTTTATGAATTACTGGCACTTTTCAAATTTCGCATCTGACTCTTTGGTGGGTTTGAGGGTTTGGATACCTTAATTCTATAAATAACTTGCAGTGTAATGGACTTACTCTATGTCCATCTAAATGAGGTATATCCATTTCAAAACCAATTAAAGCATCAGCTAAACATATTGTAACAATATAGTACAGAAAATATTGAGACAAAAGGAGAAACTGCTGGTTATCGGCAGTTTCTTCTTTTGCCTCTATGTTTTCGCAAACCTTTTCAATTTGGGACACCAAAACCAGGTCTTGTTTGGGAAAGCTTTATGAAAATTAAAGAACTCACTCTATGTCCATCTAAATGAGGAATATCCATTTCAAAACCAATTAAAGCATCAGCTAAAGATATTGTTACATTTGTGTATAAATCGTCTCCCCTTCTCTCAAATCTTGCATGTCTGAAACAAATAAAAACTTCAGTAAGAGGAACCCATCTTCAAATTTTGCAAAGAAAAAAGCAGGGAACTGGGAAAAAAGGCCCATATGGCTGGCATTTACACTATCATGTATCCACATCAGCCTTTGCCAAAATGTCATCCAACAAAGACTCATATGCATCTCTGACAGTTGCAAGAGGTATTGCAGAAGCTGTAGGAGAACTGTATGGATCTTGACCAGACTGAATGTATACACAGGCTGATTTGGATCAATGTTATGAAGATAAAGTGACACACCAGACCCTAATCTCACAGCTTCATATCAGAGATCTGTCAGAAATTCTCAGGGTAAACAGACTGAGATGGTTCGGCCATGTGGAACGAAGTAATGGATGGGTGTCAAAAGTTCGATCCATTCAAATACAAGAACACAAAGGACGCGGGAGACCAAAACTGACATGGGAAGAGGTGGTGAAGAGAGACCGCGAGGCAGTAGGATTGACGAATGCAAACCCCTTCGACCGACAAATTTGGAGAGGTAGACTCAGATCGCGACTGGGCAGCCAGGCCCCACCCTCTGTAGAGGAATAATCAACGTCCTGGATAATCAAAACAGGATAGTGAGTGAGTGAGTGAGTGTTTGTGTCAAATGCCATACGGGGTCTTTTTGAATCTATCTTAATAACTTAAAATAAAGTGAAAGAATGAGCTACAATGCATCTTTCCATTCCAGCTTTTTGTATGTAATTAAGTTGTACCTTACCAGACTTCAGGATCAGAGGCCCGTATTACTAACGATCGTACATTTGATTTTTGCATAATTACTTGTAACAACAGCCCTGATTGGCTCAGTCGGATTTCTCGTGCAATCAAATGTCTTGTTACACAGTTTACACAAAAACTTGATTGTAAGACATTTAGTAATACGGGGCCCAGGTATTTTGGTGCATTATGGAATATTCCAGTTCAAAATGTTCCTTACTTAACCCATTACAGCATAGTGATGGCTTTTGACCCTCTCAGAAGAAAGGCGGCTTGGGAAAATATTGTGGAAAATGAAGAAATTGCTTGTGACAAGCAATTTCTTCATTTTCCACAATGTTTTCTAACCTAAAATATACTGAGAGGCAAAAGAAAGTATACAGTTTTCGTTTGTCAATATCTCTTTTAATTTTCATCATATCGACTCAAAATTTTGTTAAATTTATTTCTACCTATTAACTAATAATACGGTGTCAATAAATTTCACATGAAATTGCTTGACTATCCATACTCTTGCTACATGCTGATTTTGCAAACTTTGCACAAGCGAGTTAGTGGAGCATCAAATATTGCTGTTCATCCATACTTTATTTCTTTATTCATTATCACAACAAATCACAAGCTTAAATTTTCTCTAACATTATAACATAATTCTTAGTGCCTGGTTGAAATCGATTCAATATTCTACTTTTTGGCATTGGGTCCACTTTTCTATGACACAGCTTACTATAAAAGAAACGTGACACTATAAACCCTTCGTCAGGTAGCTAGGAACATTCTGTGCAAATTTGGTCAAAATCTGTCTATAGATTTAGAAGGAATTATGTCGGATAAATTGTTTACATCAAGTCACCTTTTGCCATGACTCATCGTTATATTGAAAAGCACTAACAATTTACGCATGGTCCTAGGTGACTGGGCACTTTCCGTGAAAATTCTATCCAAATCCGTTTAGAAATGTAGAGGTTGTATCAATGTGAATATTTGCATTAATTAATTGATTAAGTCCCCTTTTTCGATGGCGCTGTGCGATATGAAAACACCTTTGCAACGGAAGGAAGGACAGACTAGATAGGCGCAGAAGGTAACATCAATAAATTATCACCTTCGGTGGCGTTTGAAATCGTACATAGTCTATTAATTGTTTTCTCGGAAAACATGAAAGAACTAGGGTGTATACTTATTTTTGCCTCTCAGTATAGAAATATTTTTAAAATTCCATTAACTTGTTATTTTCGTCTGCAACACCTTTCAAATTGGAACAGTCCAAAGTTTTGTCGTCTGGTAATGGTTTAATACACTGATTTTCTTAGTAATATGTCATTTGCAGCTTAATACGTATTCAGCCCAGCTAAAAATTTGTTGTTTGAGAAAAGTTTGTTGGGTACAGTTTTCCAATGCTAATCTGATGTTTATAAACAAACCTTTAACCTACAAAAAATGTTATTGTACAGACGCACATGCAAATCCTCTCGTCAATATTACATCAAAATACTGATTATCATTGATATGGTTTCGTTTTGGTCTGTATGACCTATGATTAGTAAATTGATATATTTTTTATTGTTTGGCGGGAATCAGAAAATCGTTAGACCACTATCACAGTGTATAATCACCTGACTCAGAATTTCCGATAATCTTCAATATCTTTTTTAATACTTGACAAACAGAATTGGTTTGAAGCACAATAAGAGGGAAGATGCCGAGAATCAGCTGAACATGTTGGATTTTTAAAAAATCAACTGAAAAAAGTGTTTGAAGATAAACCAAAATTTTGGTTTATCTTCAATAAATTTTTTATCAGTTGATTTTTCAACAAGAGCTTTGCAGAGCGGCGCATATACACCCAAGAGGGGCTTGTCAGTAAAAATTGGCCATTTTTTCGATTCAAGGGCAGATAATTCAAACATGAAAAGTTATCAAAATTTTGTTTGCACAACAAGACACCATAGAGATTCATTGTGGCTAGTTTGATTAAATTCTGGTTGAAACTGTAGAAGTAGCACACAGGAGAAAATGGGCATTTTTGAGAAAATGGGCATTTTTCCTTAAATTCAAGGGCAGATAATTCAAGAATGAAAACAGTTATCTAAATTCCGTAAGCGGTGTGCACAACTAGACACCATGGAGATTCATTGTGGCAAGTTTGATAAAATTCTGATTAACACTGTAGGAGGAGTTGCGCACATAAGAAAATGGGCATTTTTTAAATTCAAGGGCAGATAATTCAAGAACGAAAAGAGTTATCTGAATTCCGTAAGCGACGTGCACAACTAGACACCATGGAGATTTATTGTGGCAAGTTTGATCAAATTCCGATCAAAACTGTAGGAGGAGTTGCGCACACAAGAAATTGCTAACGGACGGACAGACAGAGAGATAGACAGACGGACAGACGGACGAGCGGGGCCATAACATAATACGACCCTTCGAGCGTATAAAAAATCAAACACGTCCATCTAATGCGTGACGTCTGTCCACATTCTCTGCTTCAAACCAAATTCAAATCGGTCCAGTATTTACAAAATTATTGAAGATTTTCTGAAAATATTGTATCATGTGATTATCCACCGTGACTATACTAAGTCTACTTACTTTTGTTGCCTTATTCTGAACCTCAAATCACCCGGATCTCCGTCTATATGAGGTTCACCTGAAATATTAGATTTATTGAATAATTGAAAAGTTATGTACTAACCCATTCCCAAACAAGACCTGGTTTTGATGTCCGTCATAGATATGGCTTGGCAAAACATTAAACCAAAAGAAGAAACTGCTGATAACCAGTAGTTTCTCCTTTTGTCTCAATATTTTCTGTGCTATATTGTACACATGTCTTACCTTACTTACAATCAATTTTGTCATTTGCAGCAGCTTTCAAGTTGAACCACCTTAGAATTTTGTTGTTTTGGAAAGGGCTAAACAACTTTTTTGTTGCTTTACTGCACAGCCCCTAACCATGTGTTGCTGGACTTTCATGAAAAAGTACAAACCTAACATCTAACAGAATAGATATCACAGAGGAAAAAGAAAATGCTGGAAATTAGCATGTTCTCCCTTTGCCTCAATACATTATATGTTATATCATATACAAATTCAATCTTTATAAACCCATTACCACACAGTGACTCTTTTTGACTCCCCAACAAGATAATGGCTTTGGAAAACATTGTGGAAAATGAAAAAATTGCTTGTCACAAACAATTTCTTCATTTCCCGCAGTATTTTCTACATAAAAAGACATAAAACTGTAAAATTTCATTCAGTTTTAATTGTCGTCTGCAACATCTTTGAATTTGGAGGAGTCTAAAAGATTGCAGTTTAGTAATGGGTTAATGTCCATCTCATCATCTACTGCAGCTTTTGAATATGACCACCCAAGCATTTTGCCTTTGGAAAAGGGTTAAATTATCTTTGTTCATTAAATGACCTTTCATAGTACAGAAATAAATTGATTCAAATAGGAGTCAAGAAATAACATTGACCCCTCTTTTCAATACTTCTAGTTTAGATAGACCTTATTTTTTTTACCTTCGGCAACAAAAGGGTATTCTTGACCATCCCTCATTCCCCGCTCTATTTCTATCTCTAAAGCTTTTTCTTCTGGTACCATTCTGCAATATTAAATTTGAAACAATTATATTTTAATAGACTTATTAGATTTTATTGCATTTTATGTCGCTTTTAAAGGGTAATATCATAGGTGTCTGATTCGTCTTTTTTACAAAACAACATCATTGAATGAATAATTTTAGTTAAAACATTTTTCAAATTATGAATGAAAAAAGAAATTATTCAAGATTTTAATTTTCCGTATTGTAATTTGTGCGAAAAATTATCTCCCTTGTAAATTACTTGTAAATTACTTCCCTTAGGTCATATTTTGTATTCATATGACCGGGGCACTTGATCGGTCACGTGACTAGTGACGTAATTTTCGAAGTAGAATATGACACTGAATTTCAGCAATATAAGTTTGGATTATTGGGGGTTTACGCCGTTTTCAACTACTATCTCGTAATGAAGTGATCGTACTAGAGTAAACAGAGGACAAGCACGAAATGATTGAAATAATATCATATTTTTTTTTTTTTTTTTTTTTAAAAATGAAGGAACGAATGGGGTTTTTGTGCAACCTAGAAAATATTGAAAAGAAAATCGCAAAATTTAACATGCTCACCATCACATCACCATTTTGATACGATTTCCTCACTAATTAGCAAAAACCATGATATCCGATCACTCGATTGTCGATAAATGACGCAAATTCAAACACGTATCATTGTGGGACGGACGACTTTTTTAATTCTTTCAACTTTCGCCGTCCAGTGATGGGTTAATAAGATGACACGATGTCGTCGAAAATCCAGTTGATCGTATGACATTGACCAATTTTACATCAGTCAATTACTTTAGACATCATCAAATTTTATTCCATAATCAAGGAAATCAATTCCATTGTTCATTACTAAGTGTGAAAAACAGATTAGTCAAACGGTCTTAAAAAGAATTTGATGACTTCTTAAAAATTAGTATTTGATTTTCGGTGACGTTTTCATTTGAATTGACAATTAATCAGGATTTCATTCAACGATATCGCTTTAACCCATTCCATCACAATGACTTCCCCCCTCAAAAAAAAAAGGTTGTGGAAAACATCATGAGAAATGAAGAAATTGCTTGTCTTGCATTTCCCTTAATGTTTTCTACCTCCACCACACACAAAATAAAATGGAAATAATAACAATAATTCTCTTGAAATTGTTGTCTGCAACACCTTTGATTTCAGACGAGACCAGAGTATTTTTGCCGTTTGGATATGGGTTAATCCTTTCCACAACTACAATGTTTTAGAGGTTTCCAATTTCGAAGCTACAGAAGATCAATTTGATATTGATAAAGAGAGAATTTATTTGCAATATAGCGAGGGGATTCGGATTGTTGAATTAAAAAGGGAAAGCTATGATCGTTATATAATTGGTTTTCACCAGATCATATGTTTTAGAAAAGGGCAATATAATTTTGAAAACTACTTCCAATAATTTGCTGTACTGAGTAAAGGGAGTGAATATACATGTGTTTCATGACATCTTTGACACCCGCATGTTTATTGACCAGTATCTTACACCCGTTTTTGTAATTAATCAGCTCATTATGTAATAAGGTGTTTATTTCCAATTAATGTATGTAAAGAAAATCTATTAATGCTATTTTCGATTTTAATCATTTTTCAAAAATGATCCTTTTATTTTCGATGACACAAGGAAACAAAAAAATATAAATAAACGAATAAAAATAAGAGAGAAAAGGATTAGATGCTGAGGTCACCATTTTCTCCTAACCTTTTAGCAATTTAATCGCCTGCAACTCATATTGATACAATATCAAATATATCAAAACTGTTCGATAAATGCCTAAAACGATCTTTATGCGTTCTCAACTCTTTCCAAAATAGCACAAATTTAGAGTTCAATTTTAACAGCCGCTGCAAATAACAAAGGGATGATGATAAAATGGGGGTTCTCTATATGTCGCGGAAAATATTGGGACAAAAGGTGATCACGTCGATTATCAGCATTTTCATCTTTGTCTCAATGTTTTTACCACGCCTTTTTGAGCGTCAATACTAGGTTTTGTTAAATGAAAAATTTAGGGGAAAACCAACACACATAGATTGTATTTCTCTTCCACTTCATTTTTTTTCACTTACGAGATAATGGCTTCGGCAAACATCATGGTAAAAGAAGAAATTGATTTAGACAGGCAATTTCTTCCTTTATACAATGTTTTCTACCCAAAGAGACAAAAAGTAAATACTATTCACTTGCAATTTTCGTCTGCAACATCTTTGAATTTAGACCAGCCAATTCTTAGCCTTTGCCTTGGTAGTGGGTTAGATGAAACCCTGTGAATTGAAACAATGCCTGTTTCGAACGACAGAGAATATCGCATTTTTATTTAGGAGCAGCACTCATGAACACGCAATCTTGATAACTATGTTTAGTACTGCATTTGGATAAAAATTTGTTTGTCATCAAAATTTGCATAATCTTTGAATGACCTGACGGTACAAATCAAGTAGAAGTTGTACGGTCCTGGTTCAATCTCAGAATCCACTTTCGTTTTCAAATTGATTTCCTCGGAAAAGCAAATATATACTACATGTATAATGTTTTATGTGTTACTAAGTTAACATTGCAATCGTAAGTTACACACAACAGGATTTTGAAGCGATATTCCCATAAACCATTATATCAGACCACTCGATTATCGATAAATGACGCAGTTGTCAATGTAGACAGGTTCGACTATTTCGTATCCAAGGATACAGAATCCAAGGGAAGTAAATGATGCGGCATATTTTGTGTATTGGTAAAATCGATAATTTGGCTGCTGGTTTGCAATGCGTTAATGCTTTCCCTCACGAAATGACTTTTTTGTATTGTTTTTTAAACCATTTCCGAGCGATTTATAAGGATGAACTGCAAACTCGTAATTTTTTTGAGGTTATCCTTTAAGGTTTCCATCCTTAATGAGATTCACATGACATCTGAATTAATCAGGTGATGTCGTAAACATTTGGTGGAGGAAAGTGTCATTTTTCTAACTCATGACATGACGTTCATATTATGAATATATTACGAATGTGTGCAATATTGCCAAAAAATTGTCTGCATTGTAAGAATCTCATTAGGGGTTGAATACCTTAACCACTATCCTTTCAAGTCAAGGAGAAAATTCACCAATTCATGTGAATTCCTCTGTATTACCAGTAAAGACTAGGGATGTGATCAAGTTGTTCAGTAAATGCCAGCAGAAATTGACGACAAAGACCAAATCATACTTACTTAACATTAGGACATTCATCACACACTTGTTGTTGCTGCATTTGGAATCTGCCAGGTCCTAATTGTGTGGTCACCATTTCAGTTCTACAATTACATTTTCCTGTACCCCTCACAGACTTTTTCATAAAGACCAAACTTAATCCATTACCACACAATAACTCTTATGACTCCCTACAAGATCATGGCTTTGGAAAACATTGTGGAAAATGGAAAAATTGCTTGTGACAAGCAATTTTTTCATTTACCACTGTGTTTTCTACCCCAAAAGACCCAAAATCTTTGAATTTCATTCACTTGAAATTGTCGTCTTCATCAACTTAGAATTTGGACAAGTCTAAAATTTTGCTGTTTGGTAATGGGTTAAAAACACCATGTGAAATTTTTAACTAAGAACAAAGCACACTTACTTTACATTAGGACATTCATCACACACTTGACGATGCTGCATTTGGAATCTGTTCTACAATTGCATTTTCCTTATGCCCCTCACAGACTTTTTCATACAGACCAAACTTAAAAACTCTCAGCGAACTTTTAACTAAGACCAAATCATACTTACTTTACATTTGGACATTCATCACACACTTGTTGTTGCTGCATTTGGAATCTGCCAGGTCCTAATTGTGTGGTCACCATTTCTGTTCTACAATTACACTTTCTTGTACCTCGAGCTGGTTTGGCTACTGGTTTATATCTTAATACCTGCAAGAACATAAGATAACTTTATCAAAACCACTTTTTCAAAAACATTGAGACAAAAGAGAAAAAGCTGATGATCAGCATTTTCTCTTTGGCTCCACATTGTTATTACTACTATTTTAAGGCAAAATAATTTTTTTCCAAACAAGAAAGTCGTCAATGTTGCTGCATTTGGAATCTACCAGGTCCTAAATGTGTGGTCACCATTCTTCTTCTTCTTCCTCTGTAAGGTCAGGAGTCATTACTGACTGTAGGGTTGACCTGTGTTGAAGGGGGTTTTAGTTCTACAATTACATTTTCTTGTGCCTCGAGCTGGTTTTGCTACAGGCTTATATCTTAATACCTGCAAAAACATTAAATCACTTTATTAAAAGTTAAAACAGCTTTTTGAAAAACATTGTGGGGCAAAAGAGAAAAAGCTGATTATCAGCATTTTCTCTTTGGCCCCACATTGTTTTTTTACTATTCTAAGGCGAAATGTTTTTATTATAACATGACAGTCATTGCTGTTGCTGCTGGTTTGGCTGCTGGTTTATATCTTAATACCTGCAAAAACAATAAATCAATGTATTAAAACCGTTTATTAAAACAAGATGTGTTTGTGAAACATGAATGCAACCCAATGGCAAATGTTAAGTTTTCGGACAGAAACCCCCCACCCCCGATTTTTCTATACGGGGGCATAAAAACATTGCGAGGCAAAAGAGAAAATGCTGACTATAATCAGCACTATGGAAAGAGTTAATAGTACCAACTAATAAATATTTAGGCACAAATTGGAAACAATTACCCATATCGATCAAAGACTCTTTTGTTGTTAAAAATTACCATCATCTGTTATGTTTTCCAAATTTACAAAACAAAAGTTTCAGTTGATTGATTGAATGGGGTTTCACACCTATTCAACTGCTGTGATCATATTGCGGCAGCTGGAGCAACTAAACATGGATTTTTGGAATATCTCTCACCAGTACTACCACAATACCATATCCTAGCCTCCAGCTACTCTCTCATTTAGTTGATTCATATCGATTGGTGAGAAACAAATGACTATTGTCAAATGTCACAAAGGACATTGGCCAAGTCAAGAAAAGTTTCAAAGCAATAGAATCGTTAGGTGTACTTAAGGACAGATCCTCCAGTTGTTACTGCGCAACTTACTGCGCATATCCTAAATAACGAAAATAAAGCTGTTTCAGTAACTGGCCTTTTCAGCAAATGTATTTTTTACATTTAGTTAATGTTTGGTTGATAAATGACAAGACCCTTTTCGGTTATTTCAATTTTCTCTGTTTTGTCAATTAAAGTGTAATAGTACTCGGATGGTACATTTCGCTTTCTGTTACGCGTTCAACATGTGGCGTTAGCGATAGGAAACGGAGCAACAAAAGCAAATTGGTGTTTTTATGAGCTAGTCTGCTTCAGGTTGACACAAAAGATGACACTTTTTATTATCTAAAGCTGGTAATAAGGAAGAAAATGGATAAAAGTAGTGAAACAATTTCGGACAGAGCTGCAAAAAGTAAACCAAATTTTACTTATAACTAAGAAAAAAGCTTGGTTTGATATATTTTTCTTTGTTTGTTTTTGTAGGTATGACCAAGCACTATGTCTATACCAAACAAGAGTGCCATCGTCACAATATACGCCGCCACTTATAAAATTTGAGACAAAAAAATGACATTGACAAGGATTTATAAATATTCACTGAAAAACCTTTAAAAAATTGTGTTCACAAAAAGGTTTTTATAAATATCCAGTGAAAAACCTGGAAGGAATTGCATTCACGAGGCTGAAATATCATTAAGCCCCAGAGACTAAGATTGAAGGGGGCATAATTCTGGCAAAAATCAATGAACCATGAAATCCTTCCTTCATGCACATCTACCAATTGAGGTGATAACATTGACCAAGTTTCATTAAGATCCAGCCAGAAACTTAGGAGGAGTTGTGTTGACAAGCCTGCAATTTCAATAAGCCCCAGAGACTAAGTTTTTAAGGGGCATAACTCAGGCAAAAATCAACGAACCATAAAATCCTTCCTTCATGCACATCTACCAATTGAGGTGATTACATTGACCAAGTTTCATTAAGATCCAGTCAGAAACTTAGGAGGAGTTGTGTTGACAAGCCTGCAATTTCAATAAGCCCCAGAGACTAAGTTTTTAAGGGGCGTAACTCAGGCAAAAATCGACGAACCATAAAATCCTTCCTTCATGCACATCTACCAATTGAGGTGATAACATTGACCAAGTTTCAAGAAGATCCAGCCAGAAACTTAGGAGGAGTTGCGTTGACAAGCCTGCAATTTCAATAAGCCCCAGAGACTAAGTTTTTAAGGGGCGTAACTCAGGCAAAAATCGACGAACCATAAAATCCTTCCTTCATGCACATCTACCAATTGAGGTGATAACATTGACCAAGTTTCAAGAAGATCCAGCCAGAAACTTAGGAGGAGTTGCGTTGACAAGCCTGCAATTTCAATAAGCCCCAGAGACTAAGTTTTTAAGGGGCGTAACTCAGGCAAAAATCGACGAACCATAAAATCCTTCCTTCATGCACATCTACCAATTGAGGTGATAACATTGACCAAGTTTCAAGAAGATCCAGCCAGAAACTTAGGAGGAGTTGCGTTGACAAGGCTGCAATTTCAATAAGCCCCAGAGACTAAGTTTTTAAGGGGCATAACTCAGGCAAAAATCAACGAACCATAAAATCCTTCCTTCATGCACATCTACCAATTGAGGTGATAACATTGACCAAGTTTCAAGAAGATCCAGCCAGAAACTTAGGAGGAGTTGCGTTGACAAGAAAAGTGGACGTACGTACGGACGGACGGACGGACGGATGGACGGATGGACGGATGGACGGATGGACGGATGGACGGACGGACGGACAGACGGAGAAGATGACGCCAATATACGTCCGCCTCCGGCGGCGTATAAAAAGAAAAAATTCTTACCGCTGGAATATTTTTTATTATCAGAAATGTTGCGAAAAAAGAGCAATTTCAGCTTCTTTTGAAAAATGATTTACTAAAAATTTCAAAATCATCAATAAATTTTCCCAAATTGATACTCATTTATACAGAATAAAACATATTGAACACAATAAAGACTTATTTATGTAATGCTGGTCATTTCGAACACCTTTTTTGTGGGTATTTAAGTGACACCTCATTTTTGCAATTTTAGACAAGAGTAGTCTCCCTTGAAATCCAATAACTTTTTAATTCGCTTGGTGACCTATAGTTTTTAAGCCATTTTTTTACTTCTCATATATTTAGATATCAGTACAGAAAAAATAAAAAAAATCTTACCGTAGGAAATAAATGGAGGATCTGTCCTTAATATTAAATAAAGTATATCAAATTCAACAGACCTCAATAAAATTTCCTGAGTATAATTCCTCTAATGTAACTTCTAATTCCATCAAAACATCACCTCCCCTTGGTCTCTCATGTTCTTGATTGCTTCTCATACCAAAGAAATCACCACCAAAAAAGCTGAAATACAACTATGTTTTTATGGATGAAGTTATGTGAAGGGGCAACTGACAAGAAAATTGATCATGTGTTCAAAATAAAAGTTCTTTTTAATCCTCCCATATAATCCTTTAGAAAGCTTCATAAAACAGTAAGACCACAAATCAGGCAAA
The DNA here is from genome assembly GCA_963680895.1 of Fragum sueziense. Lineage (NCBI taxonomy): Eukaryota > Metazoa > Mollusca > Bivalvia > Cardiida > Cardiidae > Fragum > Fragum sueziense. The sequence continues at coordinate 30,299,244 of OY804609.1, read as the reverse complement.
TCGTCTTGAATTGAGGAATTCCTATATTCTTAGTTAGATCATAGGTAGAGCTTATAGTTCTTGGCAGAATCCTATCAAGTATGTAGGTAATTCTTGCGAGACTGATTCCAAACCATTTTGTTGATTCCTTTACACTTGGGTGATTTAAAAAAAAAAAGAGGATTTTTTTTTCAAAGTGAGCTACAGAAAATATTTTAAAAGCTTTTGGTGAGCTTTCTGTCCTTAAATAAGTGTTGCCTTAGTGTTAAGATATGTACAAAATATCATGAACATATCTTGATAAATAAAAATTTTATGACAAACAAGAGGACCAAGATGGTCCTATATCGCTCACCTGAGAGAGCCCTGAGACATACTTTTTAGCAAACCTTTTAATTCTCGGAGGATTTTGAAAAGGAGTCACATGACAATGGTACACACTAAATTTCAAAGCAAAATTTGGGAAAAGATTGTCAAAGATTTTTCGCTATATCTGTATTTAAAATCAGAAAACCCACAACATATTGCTGAATTTCCATTTCACATAGACAAATCGAAGCATTTGGAAAGAGGTCATTGGGCTATAATATTTAGAAACTATAGAACTTAAGGTTTGGAAATTCTAAGACAATTCTAAACCTGTTCCCGCTTTTTCAAATCTAGAATAACTCATGGTAGAGCTTATTTTCAAAGCATAATGATAACTTGAACTTTTCTGTTTAACAAAACAATACACAACCTCTATGCACTTTTTTCTGTACAAAATGCAAGAGCCTACAGCATAGGAATAATTTTAATAGTTATTAAACAAGGCAAAAAAGTTATCTTCAGGCCTTAACAACTTGAAAAGATTGTCAAACATTGCCCTCTATCATTTATATGTAACCAACAGTATAGGGGAAATATTCATTGAATAGTAAGGATTTGGTTATGATTAAACCTTTTCCAAAAAACATAAGATGAGTGCAGACATAATTAAAAGCTGCCGTAGATGATAAAACAGGTGTTGATAAAGACTGCATTCATGTATAAAACTGCAAAGAAAATGATGAGGCAAAATGAGAAATCAAGTTATCAACATTTTCTTCTTTTACCATAACAATTTGTACAAGCCTTTTCTGTCGGTGAGGCAAACCTGTTTATGGTAGAGAAAGGGCATAATGCTTTCCCATACAGAAAGGAAATAGACTGTTCCAATTTCAAAGTTCAGAATACAAAATTGACAGCAGTACGAATAGGATTCATTTACAATAAACTAGCATATAAAATATTGAGGTAAAAAGAGAATCAGCATTTTCTTCATTTGACTCATTAATTTCCCAAGCCTTTTCTAATAGGGACCTCAAAACAAGGTCTTTTCAGGAAAGGGTTAAAGTATTTATTTGATCTCTTAAGTACACAAACATATAAGTGCCTCTAACAGCTCCATGCATTCTTTATCAGATATTATGATCTGCATAATCTGATTATAGACTTAAGGATATGATGTGATAAAATCTACCTGGTCAAAACAATTCCTCACTTGAAAATTCCAGAATCCACAACCTAGGGCTTCTTTCCTTGCAATGTAATGATTTTAAGTATTCTGTTAGAGGTTTATGAGATGTAAATTCAGACAAAATTTCAAGACTCTAGGCCAAATAGTCTTTGAGAAAACTGTGTTTCTGTGTGAAACCTTAAACCCAACAACATAGGGCCAATTTTTCTTTAAGCACAACAATTTGAAGTACCAGTATGTTGGTAGAGGGCATTGAGACAATGCTACATACAAAATTTCAAGACTCTAGGCCAAATAGTCTTTGAGAAAACTGTTTTTCTGTGTGAAACCTTAAACCCAACAACATAGGGCCAATTTTTCTTTAAGCACAATAATTTGAAGTATTTTGGTAGAGGGCATTAAGACAATGCTACATACAAATTTTCAAGAATCTAGACCTATTGGTTTGGGAGGAGAAGATTTTTTTGTAATTGTGGACGGACGGACAGACGGACAGACGGACAGACAGACGGACGACGGACATTGACCGATCACAATAGCTCACTCCGAGCACTTCGTGCTCAGGTGAGCTAAAAATGATGCTAAAATTGTCCCTAGTGAAACGATTTTTGTGTGACATTTTCTGACAAGAGGACCATGATGGTCCTAAATCGCTCACCTGAATCAAGATGACAAGAGTGATAATGGCAATTTTGTCAAATTCAAAGGCATGAAACTTATAAGGACTTTCTGTTTGGAAACAATTAAGTAATTATTTTGTTCCAATCGATCCTGTAAGGTTGGGTATGAATTAGCAGAATTGTTGAGTTAGTTTATTTTCAACAATTATTTCATGATTTCGCAATATACAACATAGGGCTAATTTTCAAAGCATACTGATCTGTTAGAGATTGATCATTTATGATAGGCTCAATTAACAAGATTTTGTCTGTGATTGATAGAATATAGTGAAAGATTACCATCTGATAAGCTAAGGCTAATCCATTATTTGTTTACATAAGATAAACATGGGGCCAGCCTGAGAGCAACAGATAAGAGAAATAGAAAATTGGCCCAATGGTTGATTTTTACAGAATTTTCTTATGATTTCTCTAAGTCTGATAAGCCCTTCCTCCCTGCCATGCCCACATTTTTTGACCAATGGAAAAATTTGTGAACACATTTTGAAAAGAGTAACTCAAGGAACATTCCAGTAAAGTCTGGTTCAATTGGGCACAATGGTTGATTTTTAAAGAATTTTATGATTTCTTTAAGTCAGATAAGCCCCTACCTCCTTGCCACACCAACATTTTTTGACAAATGTAAATAATTGTGAATAAATTTTGAAAAGAAAGACTCAAAGAACATTCCTGCAAAGTCTGCTTCAATTTGGCCCAATGGTTGATTTTTTAAAGAATTTTCTTATGGTTTCTCTAAATCTAATAAGCCCCTTTCTCCCTGCCACAGTCACAATTTTTTACAAATGAAAAAAATGTGAACAAATTTTGAAAAGAGAGACTCAAAGAACATTCCTGCAAAGTCTGCTTCAAATTGGCCCATTGGTTGATTTTTAAAGAATTTTCTTATGATTTCTCCAAGTCTGATAAGCCCCTTTCTCCCTGCCAAGGCCAAAATTTTTTACAAATGGAAAAAAAAATGTGAACAAATTTTGAAAAGAATGACTCAAAGAACATTCCTACAAAGTCTGCTTCAAATTGGCCCAATGATTGATTTTTAAAGAATTTTCTTATGATTTCTCTAAGTCTAATAAGCCCCTTTTTCCCTGCCACGGCCACATTTTTTTTTCAAATGTAAAAAATTGAAAACAAATTTTGAAAAGAATGACTTAAGGCACATTCCTGCAAGGTCTGGTTCAAATTGGCCCAATGGTTGACTTTTAAAGAATATTCTTATGATTTCTCCAAGTCTGATAAGCCCCTTTTTCCCTGCCACGGCCACAATTTTTGACAAATGAAAAAAAAATGTGAACAAATTTTAAAAAGAATGACTCAAGGCACATTCCTGCAAGGTCTGGTTCAAATTGGCCCAATGGTTGATTTTTAAAGAATTTTCTTATGATTTCTCTAAGTCTAATAAGCCCCTTTCTCCCTGCCACGGCCACATTTTTTCGCAAATGAAAAAAATTGTGAACAAATTTTGAAAAGAATGACTCAAGGCACATTCATGCAAGGTCTGGTTCAAATTGGCCCAATGGTTGATTTTTAAAGAATTTTCTTATGATTTCTTGAAGTCTAATAAGCCCCTTTCTCCCTGCCACAGCCACATTTTTTAACGAATCAAAAATCCGCGAACAAGTTTTGAGAAGGGTCACTCAAGGAACATTCCTGCCAAGTTTGGTAAAAATTGGCCGAATGGTTTAGGAGGAGAAGATGTTGAAAGAAATTGTGAACGGACGGACGGACGGACGGACGGACAGATGGACGGACGGACAGACGGACGGACGACGGACAAAAAGCGACCACAATAGCTCACCTTGAGCACTTTGTGCTCAGGTGAGCTAATAACATCATTATTAGGACTGTTATTACATAAAGTGTAGGTATTTGGTGATGGAAACTTAGTATTTAAATGAAACTTTGACTTATAATCTTTATCTTCTTAAAGGTTTCAGATGCATATTACCTTATTTAGACTATACATTCTGGGTTTATAAAATACAACATGCTGACGAAAATTTAGTCAAAATTTACTTGATTCTCAATGTATTTTGGTCTTATTTGATTTCTGTAGAATTGCAACCTGCTAATTAAGTTAATTTCATGATTTTGATATTATAAGATTAAAATAAGCTTAAAACTATTGTTGCATGTCTTTACACTTTGATCTGCCAGAGCTATATCTGTAGGTACCCCAAATTGTCCCCAGTGAAACATTTTGTGTTTCGGTGCTTATAATTGTTCCCCATCTTTTTCAAATGTGCATTCTTTTATATTTCCCAAGAGAGTTTGTGCCAAAAAGATCACCAGCAATAGAATAAATGAGAGGAGGATGTGCATTTGGTATCTGTCGTCTAAAAACAAATGTCCCCAGTGAAACGCAATTTTGCTGCATGACACTATATCAGTCTAACTGTTAAAAGATCTTAAGTTTAGGATGTTGCCTGGTTATACTTCTGATTACTTATTGTATAGATAGGTTATTTTCTAATATTTCACAAGAAATTTTTCTTGATATCCCCATGATGCAGGTAAAATATCAAAGACATCATTTTCTAAATTTCTGACAGCAAAATTGTACTTATATATTGATATTAAATCTAAAAAGCAATTGCCATGTTTGAAATTATAGAAAAAATGAACTATGAACAATAATGAACTAGTCTTATTTATCCTGAGCCTAACAATTTAATGTCCCCAGTGAAACGGTTTCAGCTGCATTTTTATCTGGTGACTTTTTTTCAGAGTCTTTTCCTATTTCAATTTGTATACACCTTTAATTGAGTCTTTGGACAATATTCTTTACATTCAAACTAAACAAGAATCACATTGAATTCTTCTACCATTTATTTCGGTATCTTAACTTTTATAATGTAGGTGTAGCTTAGAAATATGTGCCAGTTGGTTGTTTCAGATCATGGAAACATACCAGAATTTATTAATCTACAAAGCCTTGTCAATGATACATAGAAAATTCATGTACATTATATTAGCTTCTAAAAAGAAGAAGGCTTAAGACAATTTTGTTAATATTTTTGTCCCCAGTGAAACATACTTTCCCGTTTCTTTGATGCCATGTAAACCACTTGTGGCTACTTGTAGAAAAACGGCTTTTGGCTTATCTATAGCTATGTGTTCATTGTCACATTAGATAGAATTACAGCTATTTCCTAACATATTGCGTCTTTTACAGAAACTTTTATTAGTGATAAATGAAAAACCAGAGCAAAATTCTACTTCAAATTTTCATAAAATTTGATACATCTCGCAGAATTAGCAAATTTTTGTATCAGATTATAGCTTTACCTATGCTTTAAACTTAAAATACAAACAATCTTTCAATTATATAACTTTTCTAGAGAAAGCATCAGCAAATAATAAGTTTAATTTTTGACACCCAATGTCACACTTTATCCTCTTTTTTTTTGAAACCACCCACTTCAAGACATAGAAAAATACTTCAATACCTCAATACTTCATCTTTTGTATCTTATGTTCCATTGAACCTTGGCTTTGGATCTACAATGCCTTTCTCACAAACAAGCTATATAGGCATGACTATGCATCAATATCTCTAGTCTAACCAATCCATTAATACCACATGAGCCAGAATCTGGAAAAAGAGCCCTTATAGCATTTTGGCAAATCCAGTTTCGAGATCAGCTTGTGGTTAAAGGTAATCTAAAATGGATCCTATCTACTAACTTACAGTTGTTAATGGTCATAAATAAGCTATTGAAGAAAAATACGGATCTGGATCAGACTGTGCATATGCACAGGCTGATCTGGATCCATGTTGTTCTCAAATGCTTTTTAAGGGACCTTTTTCCAGATCCTGACTCATATATATGTAAATATTTTTACCTGCTAAATACATCTCCCCCATCAAAATCATGTTTACTGAGCCCCTCTTCACCATGTTTATCATACTTCTTCCTTTTATCTGGGTCTGATAATACCTGCAGAATAGAAATTAACCCTTTCCCAAACAACAAAATCTTATGGTAGTCTTATTCAAAAGCTGCTGCAGAAAGCAAAATGGATGTCTATCAATTTTGGATTTCTGCACAATATAGCTCAGAAAATATTGATGCAAAAGAAGAAAGTGCTGATCATCAGCACTTTCTACTTTTGCCTCAATGTTTTCCAAAGCCTTTTGTAATAGGGATGTCAGAACCAGGTGTTGTTTGGGAAAGCGTTAAGTTTTGTTTTCACCATGTCTGACACACTACTTCCTTTCACAAGAGTCTGATTATGATAATACCTGTTACTGTAGAATAGAGGAATAGGAATTTTGTAGTTTTGTAAACAAAAGGAAAGAATCCGCGGCCCTGATTAAGTAAGACGTTTTTTTTTTTTAATTTTAAAAATGCAAACTGTCGTTACTTGTTCATCTGACATTTTGCCATCGAGACAACTCCAAAGAGCACCCAGAACATACAGTTTCGATTTCAATCCACTTTTCCTCAGGTGAAACATTAACCCATTACCAAATGGCAAATTTTAGACCAGTCCAAATTCAAAGATAATGCAGACGACAATTTCAAGTGAATGAAATTTTGAATATTTTGGTCTTTTTACGTAGAAAACATTGTGGTGAATGATGAAATTGCTTGTCACAAGCAATTTCTTCATTTTTTACGATGTTTTCCAAGACCGATCACCATTACCTTGTGGGAAGTCAAAAGGAGTCACTGTTTGGTAATGGGTTAACAATATAAATAAGAATCATTTATCTGTTCACCAAGAAAACTGTCTATGACATCTCTTGTAGAAACTTTGGAAAATATTTAAAGGAAAAGATGTGATTGCCAATAGTCAGGAATTTCTCTTTTACACAGAATCTTTTCTAAGCTCCAACATACACATTTTTTTCTATTCTTTATTGTTGTCAGCAACTCCTTTCAAATTGGATAAACTAGTCAAGTATTTGGTAGCAAACTCGTTTTGGAAAAGGTTTTGACCCTTTCCCAAACAAGACCTGATTTTGACATCCCTAATAAAAACTGCTTGGTAATCAGCATTTTCTCCTTTTGCCTCAATATTTTCTAAGCTATATTGTATATAATTTCTCTGTTCATTTACATTGAATTTGCTGACCCCAGTAGCTTTGAAGTTTGATCAGTTCAAAATTTAAGTTTTTCAAATCAACCCCCCTCACTGATGTACATTCGAACAAAAAGATCTTGAAATCAATCAAGTCAATGCAAATGCAAATGAAAGTCCTCACCTCATAAGCAGCTCCCAAATTCTGGAATCTTTCCTCTGCATCAGGATCATTTTTGTTTTTATCAGGATGCATCTCTTTAGCTAGTTTACGGTAGGCCTTCTTAATCTCATTGGTATTGGCACTTTTTGACACACCTAGAATCTTATAGAAGTCTCTCCTGGAAAGAAAGTGAATTTATTTTAAAGCCTAGTCTTTTGCAAAGTAAGAAAAAATATGAGTGATGCTGGTTACAAGCAATTTCTTCATTTTCCAATTTCAACTAGCATACTGGGTCGTTTTTGTTCTTATCAGGATGCATCTCTTTAGCTAGTTTACGGTAGGCTTTCTTGATCTCATTTGTATTGGCACTCTTTGACACACCTAGAATCTTATAGAAGTCTCTCCTGAAATCGGAAAATGAATGAATTTTAACCCTTCTTATGATGTTCGCGTCATATTCCTGTTGTGACCATTATAGCCAGAGCTACAGATAAGTGGGAGTGATGGCATTTCAAACTACAATGTTTCTTTAATTGTGAATCAAACCCTATGTTTTGGGTACTCATATGAATTGTCTCATGGAGACGATTCAAATGAGTACCCACAACATAGGGTTTGAATTTAAAATGACAAGTTTGGAATGTCTTCACCCCATCTTATCTCTTGCTCTGATAGCTTTAGCAGTCAATGTAGGCTAAGATCAGACTGCACAAACGTGCAGTCTGATCTTAGCCTACACTACCTGTTGTATACTCAATCACTGCAGCAAAGACTTTATATAAACCTGTGTCCTGTGAAAATGTCGCTTAACCCTTTCCCAAACAACAAAATTTTAGGTTGATCCACTTCAACCTGCCGCAAATGACAAAATGGGTGTTATTAAAGATAGGATAAATCCTATATGTGTATAATATGGCACAGAAAATATTGAGACAAAAGGAGAAACTGTTATCAGCAGTTTCTTCTTTCGTTTCAACGTTTTCCCAAGCCTTATCTATTGCGGACGCCAAAATCAGGTCTTGTTTGGGAAAAGGTTAAAGTGACAATTTATTTGAAAGTAAATTTTCAGTCAGCAGGACAAGGGTTAAAGCAGGGATTTTTTGGGCAATTTTGGGAAGGGGCCTTGGAACCTTTTCAATTGGGAAAATTAGCGGTGTACACCCGAAATTGGGAATTTTCAATCATTATACCTTCACCTCATATAAGGTGTTATATTCATTTATAAACAGAAAAGATCACTATATTGATATGGATATTGAGTAGAGATCTTTAGTGTGTTCTCAAATGACTTGTTAAAGCAATTTTACTGATGTTTTGATAGTTTTTATATTTTTTTTTAATTGTGATCGGGAATTTTTTCTTCAGATTGGGAAAAAAGTAAGCTAAATTCCAGTTGGGAAAGGGGCCGAAATTCGGCCCCTGAGACACTCCCAAAAAATCCCTGTAAAGCCTAGTCTTTTGCCTAGTAAGAAAAATTATGTGTGATGCTGGTTACAAGCAATTTCTTCATTTTCCACAATCAGAGCTCGAATTTCAACCAACATACTGGCAATTTGTTAGTCAAAAATGGAAATTGCAAGTGACTTTTTCTGCAACAAGATTATTTTTGCATTGAAATAAATTAATTATTAGAAAACGAAAATAAGCAAATGCCTATTCCTTTCTTCATAATTGTGATTTTTAAATTCCGTGCAAATATTATATTTGTTCATCATGTTTTGCAAGTAAATTAATCTTTTTGCAAGTGTTTTCAAAAGTCAATTGCAAAATATTGAAAGTAAAATTTTTAGGGAAATTCTAGACCAGAAAATGTTTTCCAAAGCCTTGTCTTGTAGGATTCAAAAAGTGTCGGCATGCCAGTAAGAATGGGTCAAGTCACCATTTAACCAATTACCAGAAGGGAACATTTTAGACGGTCCAAATTCAATCATGAATGATGTTACAAACGAAAACTTCAATGAACCAAATTTTCATACATTTTTTGTCTTTCTGATAAGAGAAAATTGCGGGAAATAAGTAAATTTCCTCATTTTTCACCATGTTTTCCATTAGCATTTTTCTTGCAACAAATAGGAAGGAATTGTAACCGAAACCCATATCAAAATTAAACAAGAGCTTCGCAGAGAGGCGCATATACGCCCGAGAGGGGCTTGTCAGTAAAAATTAGCCATTTTTTTTTAATTCAAGGGCAGATAATTCAAACATGAAAATTTATCAAAATTTTGTTTGCACAACAAGACACCATAGAGATTCATTGTGGCTAGTTTGATTAAATTCTGGTTGAAACAGGAGAAAATGGGCATTTTTGATAAAATGGGCATTTTTCCTTAAATTTAAGGGCAGATAATTCAATAACGAAAACAGTTATAAATCTAAATTCCGTAAGCGGTGTGCACAACTAGACACCATGGAGATTCATTGTGGCAAGTTTGATCAAATTCTGATCAAAACTGTAGGAGTTGCGCACACAAGAAAATGGGCATTTTTTTAAATTCAAGGGCAGATAATTCAAGAACGAAAAGAGTTATCTGAATTCTGTAAGCGAGGTGCACAACTAGACACCATGGAGATTTATTGTGGCAAGTTTGATCAAATTCCGATCAAAACTGTAGGAGTTGCGCACACAAGAAATTGCTAATGGACGGATGGACAGACAGACAGGCAGATGGACAGACAGATGGACAGACAGACGGATGAGCGGGGCCATAACATAATACGACCCTTCGGGTGTATGATAAAAAGGTTTCGGTTACATTATTGCAACTAAGATAAACCGAATAATAAATTTGGTTCACAGTGAACTCGGCCTTATTACGAACTCGGCCTGTCGAACTCGGCCTGGCGAACTCGGCCTGGTGAACTTGGCCTTATTATAGGATATATAGTAATATATATAGTGAATGAAAATTATAGTGATGCCTTCGATTTTTTATATCAATTAATATTTTATATTGAATTATATGTTAAATCACCATATTATAAGTAATATCTTGAATTTATGTATACATTTATCCATTATTTTTTAACCTAGACATTTTAGAATTTTAAGAAGTTGTAGACGACATAAAAGACTGAATTAAAACGCAGAAAATTGTATATTGACGCAGAGAAACCATCGAGAGAAAAGTCGAAATTGTTATTTGTTAACAATTATCTTCTATCTCCATGAATATAAACGGCAAAATGTTTGGTTGGTTCAATTCCTTAGCTGCTGCAGTCTTCAAAATGGATATTGTCGAAACAAGTAATATTCTACAATTAAGCATTGAATATATAAAGGCAAAATAAGAAAATGATGATAATCATAATTTCTTCTTTTGTCTAAATTATTTTCACAAGCCTTTTTTAGTAGGGTCCTCAAATACCAGGTATTGTTAGCAAAACGATTTACAAGTTATGGTACTTTAACAAATTAAGGGTGTGAATCACACGCTACTTTAATTGCTACTTTAATTATGACGCGTGCCTATCGTGAAAGACGCGTGGCCACTGTTTACCCTTTAGCGATAATATGATAGATGTTTGACTGTCTGTCAAATACTTTATAGTGTGATTTGTTATCAGCAACAGATTTTTTTATTATTATTTTTTAGTATTACATGTATTATAGGTCCGGTTTTTAATAAAAGCAATGATACTGGACAGTTTGATAATTTGTAATTATATAAATAAAGACTAAAAAAGAAGTAACAAATTGGATAAAATCGATCAAAGTTTAAAATATACAAAGCATATTTAAATCTTGAAATATTTAAAATACAATCTGAGTTAGCACTAAACGGAAGACATAGGCTGGTACCATACCTGCATAGTTGCAGGATCGTATCGGTCTACATCTACAATTTCTTGATGCCATTTAAATAATGATAATTATCATAAGTTACATTTTCGATTTCTTTCTCTCTATTTTTATTTTTTTTATTGCAAAATGTTTTGTTGTGTTGTCAGTACTTCATTTACACTTAATGCACGAAAGAAAATTTGTTTACTATTTTGTATATTATTCGCATTTCTTCCAATTCTGCTATACTTTATATATCAATATGATATTTATTAAAATGTTAACATAATAATGTCATTGTGAATATATTGACTTAATTTCACTTCTTAAAACAAAAATGATATTTTTTATTGATAGAGCTAAAATACAGTAGACGAATTGGGAGTAGACCAATTGAGATGTTACCAATTATACACTGTAAAACAATGAATCGATGTTTAGATTAATTGAAACTATCTAGAGAACCACTGATTATCAGCATTTTATTCTTAGTCTCAATATTTTCCTATTTTACTCGTATTAGGAACGTCAAAGCCAAGTCATGTTTGTTAAGAAAACATTTCGAATCAATTTGACAAACATTTTCATAACTTATTGCAATCTTTTTGGTCTTTAAACAGTGATGATAAATTTGCCCTTTCACTACGCCGCTGTTCTCTACTTTCTGTTATCGCGTAGATTGCACAACACCGCTGCCTTGTACTTGTCCCAGAGTTCATCAAGTCTAGTTTGTATCAAAATTAAATTGTATCAAGTAAAGGACAGACAATCAAACGATCTTTCATTTTATCGCTGAGGTAAAGGGTAAACAGTGGCCACGCGTCTTTCACAGTAGGCACGTGTCATAATTAAAGTGGCAATTAAAGTAGCGTGTTATTCACACCCTTGATTTCTTAAAGTACCATAACTTGTTAATCATTTTGCTAACACTACCTGGTATTTGAGAACCCTTATAAGAAGTCTTGTGGAAATAATTTAGGCAAAAGAAGAAATTATTATTATCATTTTCTTATTTTGCCCTTAAATATTCAATGCTAAAAATATTACTTTCTTCAGCAATATCCGTTTTGAAGACTGCAGCAGCTAAGGAATTGAACCAACCAATCATTTGCCGTTTATATTGATCGAAAAAGAAAATACATGTAATAGATTGTTAACAAATGACAGTTTTTAATAAAGATACGTAAAAAATTCTTTTACAAAAATGATAATCTGCAAACATTTACAAAATAAAAATAATTAAAAACATAGTTGAATATGGCATAATATGGCAAAATATTTATTTAATTACACATTGAAATAATAGATCTATTAATTCTAAATGATACATAATTCTGACGATATAAAAATGAATTAAAACCTATCATGATATTTTATATAAAATATTATAATATAATTTCAATATATATTTATATAACAGTGCTATATATAGCCTATATTGAGGCCGAGTTCGACAGGCCGAGTTCGTATACAGGCCGAGTTTTTATAAGGCCGAGTTTTTTTCAGGCCGAGTTCACCGTACCCCATAAATTTGATGGCAGATAAACTGAAAAACAAATCTGATGAACTAATCTGTCTTTTGGCTGACGGGAAATGTCATCTTCATATTGCTGAAGATAATGTTGGTTTTCTATAGAATCAGTCGGGATGACGTCATAGCCTCACTTTCATTTTTTCATCGAGGGTACAACCTCGGTCTTTATCGTTACGGGATACCAACTTTGAGGCAGATTATTTCAAAAATCCATCGTTAAAATTCATAAACAAAACTCGTTCTTTAAAGAATGTGATTTAAACTTTCTAACTACCAACGCATTTTTTAAAAATCAGGCGTAGTCGTCGAGATATTAATGCTGAAAGTTGGTTATGCTTCAACGAAAAAGACCGAAGCTTTCACCTCCACCGAATGAGTGCAGGTCCGCTGACGACGTTTTTGATTGGCTGAAAGAATTGTGCCGACCGATTCAATGACAACACCCTCTCCCTTATTTTTGGTCCTCTGGAACTAAGAATTATTGGCAATTTCATGACATATGTTATTCCATGTCAACTTTCAGTTAACATTTTCATACATAACTAAAAACGAAATAAATGCAGTACGTTTTCTTACAGTTCTAAGCAATTTTCTTAACAGCCAATCAGAATCGACCACGACTTTTGTGACAGGTTTCAGAAACCGGCACTTATTTTCCGCTATTTCCTTGGAAATTGAAATGAAACATACTTATAAAAGGCTATTTTTCGGTAAAACTAATGGTTAAATACTCATTCTAATCTTCTATATATCTTACCCTCCTAAAATCTGTACAAAAACAGTGAAAATCACCAAGGAAAACAACAAAATAGATGTTGTCGACGCCATGATGACAATATTGACTGGTTCCGTTCTGACAAGGACGAGTCCACCGAAAGCGCTGTAAAAAATCGAAACACAGTCAAACAAGGGAGGTAACGCTCATGTTGTAAACCGTTTGGCAATACTTACCATTTTAAAATGGGCATATCCCCATTTTAAAATTGTTAATCCGATCGCCCCATTTTAAAATGGGAAGGTCGGAAAGTACGACACTGAACTAGCTATACTTTGTTACTTAAACCCTTTAATTCTTTTACGAAGAATAAAAGAAGGTCAGAAAAGATTTTTATTCAATAAATACAATAGGAAAAACTAATATTAGAGCATAATTATCTCATTAAGCCTGTCGATCTATTGGGAAATTTCGACAGAACTTACTTGGTGTTTCAAGTTACCTAGCACAGCTACGAACGGCATAAGACATTTCATTTTATGAAAACTAACAAATTTCAAATGTATATTATAGGCATATGCACCTATCAATGTGTTCCCAGAATTTACTAATTGGTTTTAAGCACCTTACAAACAAATTCCTTTGATAAAAAAAAAAAGACTCAGGAATTTTTAACTTACTGGTAGTTTTCCATGCTTGATAACAAGGAAACAAATAATTTAAGTTATAACTCGCTCTCAAACGGCAAAATTTTGTTCAATACGTAGGGTGCCTATTGAACGAAGTTGCAGATGACAATTGCAATGAAATTTTGCAACTTTCTGCCCACTTTCTAGTTAGAAAACATTATGGGAAATTAAGAATTTGCTTGTAACAAGCATAAGGTGTGCATCACGCATAGCCTGTATAATTTAAGCTTGGGGTGGACAGTCAGTGCATCATGCACAAACAGTCTGTGCATCATTAAACAACATTTAAAATGAAAATAATCCGGGACAGTCTTCACATCATATTATAGCTGTAGACTATAGTGAAAAGTCTGCATCCACAACCTTATGCTTTCGTGTCACATAAACATATGGAATGTGAAACCAGCAATGGGGCACCAACAATGTTTTGTGGAATCGAAGATAACTTTGGGAGTTGGCAACATGCCATCAATTGATGGATGGTCCCAGCAAAGAAATATATTATATACAATAGGGCTTATATATATTTTCAGGATTGATGGTGCATCAGCATATTTTGACTTCAAGTTTAAGACAAACCAACCAGTCAAAAAGTTTGCAAAGTCTTCTTGACCAGTTATGGGCTATCAAACCGTATACTCAGAAATTGTTGGTAGGGCCCTATACACCGGCTTGGCCAGATTTTTGATATTTGATTTAAGTAATTTGTATCCCACCAATGGATGTGAATCATCTAAGTGAGAGAGCAGCTGGAGTCTTGAATTGGTTTTTGTGATACTATTGGTGAGAGAACATTTCAATCCAAACTGATATGTCGACTTAAGATGAGTCGATATTCCTGAAAAAATTGAAGTGTTTGTCATTAGTCCCAACTTTGTCCCTTCATATAAATTTTGATGTCTTAGTACATCCCTAATGAGATTTACATGGAAGATGCCAGAGGCTCAAAGGGATTAGGAAGAGATTAGAAGAGGTTTAATCCCAACTGTGTTGCCTCTTAAAATTAAGTCTTTATTCCAAGCAAACATTTCAGATTGGCCTGATATTCACAGAAATGTCGGCCCAATGACTTCTCTGTAACAGCAAACGCTATCCATCCAATATCAGTTTTGATAATCGGCCTGATATCGGCTCCTATGATCTTCCCAATATCTACGCCTGTGTTCAGTCCGATATCAGCCCTGTAACACCAACAGCTGCCTACCCAATATTGGCTTTCATGATCGGACCGATATTGTCTCCTATGATCGGCCTGATATCCTCTGTCAAAATCGGGGGTATATCGGCTCTGTAAGACCAAACGACATCTGCCGACATATGGTAGAATGATACATGTAGGCTTTGCCAACTTATCAAGAAGTTGCTGATAATTGAATTAAGGTAGTACAACCTTAATGAGATTCTTGCAACTTCAAAATTTTTCGAGCAACATTGTTAACATTTGTTATGTAATCAGAATTTATATGTGCAACGTTGTAAACATTACTCGGCGAAAAGTTCCTCAGCCACATGTTAATTAACAACATTACCAAAAAAAATTCCAACGTCCCATGAATCTCATTTGAGATGGACTACCTTAGGAAAGTGTTGGTAATGTCCGCTGTACTTTGTCAGATGAATGGCTGTATTCTGGTATTCTGCTTTGCCGATGTACGGTAGAATGATACATGTCGGCTTTTACAACTGAACAATAGATTGCTCAGATGATTGAATTAAGGTACTCCACTCATGCGACATTGTTAACATTGTTACCTAATCCAAACTTATACATGCGACATCATTAACATGCAGTGGTGGAGAATTCCACGGCTGAATGTTAACAGCATTACCGGAATATTAATCTGATGTCGCATGAATCTTATAAGGGATGGACTACCTTAATAACATGTTGGTAATGTCAGCTGTACTTTGTCAGACAAATGGCTGTATTCTGGTATTCTACTTTAATGGATCATGGCTTTGCGGACATATGGTAGAATGATAAAAGTGTATGTTGTTTTCGCTAACTTATAAATAGATTGCTGAAAATAGAATTAAGGTAGTCCACCCCTTATGAGATTCATGCACCTTCAGAATTTTCAAGCGACATTGCTAAACTTTGTAACATTATCCATATTGATATGTGCGACATTGATATTTTTCCGCTGTGAAACGTTCCACAACTGTATGTTTACGAAATTGCAGGAATAATTTCGACGTCACATGAATCTCATTTGGGATGGACTACCTTAGGAAGATGTTGGAAATGTCGGCTGTACTTTGTCAGATGAATGGCTGTATTCTGGTATTCTTCTTTGATGGCTTATGGCTCTGCCGATGTACAGTAGAATGATACATGTCGGCTTTTACAACTGAACAATAGATTGCTAATGATTGAATTAAGGTACTCCACCCCTAAAGAGATTCATGCGACATTGTTAACATTGTTACCTTATCCAAACTTATACATGCTACATCATTAACATGCAGTGGTGGAGAATTCCACGGCTGAATGTTAACAACATTACCGGAATACTAATCTGATGTCGCGTGAATCTTATAAGGGATGGAATACCTTAAGAACATGTTGGAAATGTTGGCTGTACTTTGTCAGGTGAATGGCTGTATTCTGGTATTCTTCTTTGATGGCTTATGGCTCTGCCGATGTACAGTAGAATGATACATGTCGGCTTTTACAACTGAACAATAGATTGCTGATGATTGAATTAAGGTACTCCACCCCTAAAGAGATTCATGCGACATTGTAAACATTGTTACCTTATCCAAACTTATACATGCTACATCATTAACATGCATTGGTGGAGAATTCCACGGCTGAATGTTAACAACATTACCGGAATACTAATCTGATGTCGCGTGAATCTTATAAGGGATGGAATACCTTAAGAACATGTTGGAAATGTTGGCTGTACTTTGTCAGGTGAATGGCTGTATTCTGGTATTCTTCTTTGATGGCTTATGGCTCTGCCGATGTACAGTAGAATGATACATGTCGGCTTTTACAACTGAACAATAGATTGCTGATGATTGAATTAAGGTACTCCACCCCTAAAGAGATTCATGCGACATTGTAAACATTGTTACCTAATCCAAACTTATACATGCTACATCATTAACATGCAGTGGTGGAGAATTCCACGGCTGAATGTTAACAACATTACCGGAATACTAATCTGATGTCGCGTGAATCTTATAAGGGATGGACTACCTTAGGAACATGTTGGAAATGTTGGCTGTACTTTGTCAGGTGAATGGCTGTATTCTAGTATTCTTCTTTAATGGATTATGGCTTTGCGGACATATGGTAGAATGATAAAAGTGTATGTCGTTTTTGCCAACTTATAAACAGATTGCTGATAATAGAATTAAGGTAGTCCACCCCTTATGAGATTCATGCACCTTCGGAATTTTCAAGCGACATTGCTTAACTTTGTAATGTTATCCGAAAATTGATATGTGCGACATTGATATTATTCCGCTGTGAAACGTTCCACAACTGCATGTTAACGAAATTGCAGGAGTAATTTCGATGTCACATGAATCTCATTTGGGATGGACTACCTTTGGAAGATGTTGGAAATGTCGGCTGTACTTTGTCAGATGAATGGCTGTATTCTGATATTCTTCTTTGATGGCTTATGGCTCTGCCGATGTACAGTAGAATGATACATGTGGGCTTTTACAACTGAACAATAGATTGCTGATGATTGAATCTAAGGTACTCCACCCCTAAACAGATTCATGCGACATTGTTAACATTGTTACCTAATCCAAACTTATACGTGCTACATCATTAACATGCAGTGGTAGAGAATTCCACGGCTTAATGTTAACAATGATTACCGGAATACTAATCTGATGTCGCGTGAATCTTATAAGGGATGGACTACCTTAAGAACATGCTGGAAATGTTGGCTGTACTTTGTCAGATGAATGGCTGTATTCCGGTATTCTGCTTTAATGGATTATGGCTTTGCGGACATATGGTAGAATGATAAAAGTGTATGTTGTTTTTGCCAACTTATAAATAGATTGCTGATAATAGAATTAAGGTAGTCCACCCCTTATGAGATTCATGCACCTTCAGAATTTTCAAGCGACATTGCTTAACTTTGTAACGTTATCCGAAAATTGATATGTGCGACATTGATATTATTCCGCTGTGAAACGTTCCACAACTGCATGTTAACGAAATTGCAGGAGTAATTTCGATGTCACATGAATCTCATTTGGGATGGACTACCTTTGGAAGATGTTGGAAATGTCGGCTGTACTTTGTCAGATGAATGGCTGTATTCTGGTATTCTTCTTTGATGGCTTATGGCTTTGCTGACATATGGTAGAATGATTCATGAATGTCAGCTTTGCCAACTTATTAATAGATTGCTGATAATTGAATTAAGGTAGTCCACCCCTATTGGGAATCATGCAACATCGTAAACATATGTTACCTAATCCAAACTTATTTGTGTGACATCATTAACATACTGTGGTGGAATGCTGCAATGCTGTATCTTAACCACATTGCTGGATTAATTCCCATGTCGCATGAATCTCATTAGGGATGGACTACCTTAAGAACATGTTGCAAATATATAGGCTGTACTTTGTCGGATTAATGGCTCTATTCTGGTATTCTGCTTTGATGGCTTATGGCTTTGCTGACATATGGTAGAATGATTCATGTCAGCTTTGCCAACTTATTAATAGATTGCTGATAATTGAATTAAGGTAGTCCACCCCTATTGGGAATCATGCAACATTGGAATTTTTGGAGCGACATCGTTAAAATTTGTTACCTAATCCGAACTTATGCCTGCAACATCGTAAACATTTGGTGGTGGAATGTTCCACTGCCACATAACAGGTTTTAACTAGCAGAAATTATATTGGCTGACACGCTTTCGATCATGAAAATATTCTGTTTTGTTGACCAATGCCTCTATCAATCAACGACATAGGCCTACCGCCAACTAATCTAAGATAATATATCTGATTCTACAAAAAATATGCCAGTACCGCATCGCCGGGGCGTCAGAACGTTTATCTGTAACCCCCTGAAGACTTGAAGTGACGCCTGCGCAGACACAAGGGCTGTGACATTAACTCCCAGATATGGAGTCCCGACTCACTTGACAAGGCATCTCAGACTAATTGCTGTAAATTCTCATTTCAATAATATGACAAAACCAACGACAAAAACATCACCTGCACGTCCGAGTACTTCTGTGACATTATAACACTCTAAATCCATATATAGCGAGAGAGAAACTGCATTGGTTTTTATTTGAACAACAAAGACTCTATGTAATTACGCTTTGTGTATGTGCCACAGCGTCATGTGGCGTCAAGGTAATGTCAAATGACATCATCAATGATGTCACTAAACCGCCAATGTGTTTCAGTACACCGAAAACTAGATCATGGCAGAATTTCCACAAAATAACACATTTCGAATGTGCATTTTCTAATTAATTGTGTTATAATGGAGATAATACCGTATAGCACTTTATTTCTGCGGGGTCCAAATTCTGCGGTTTTTCCTGAAAGCGGTCGGGTTCAATTTCTGCGGAACATATTTCTGCGGTCTCTCACTTTGACGAATTCAAAATTTTATTTCTGTGCCATGAGATCAGTTTTAGTCTGTATCAAACATATTTTGAAAGACGGTGCTTACAAAACATTCAAATTACTCTGTGATGGTTAAGGGATTATAATCTCATTCATTTATCTATAAAGTCGTTATGGGAAACAATGTCGTATTCATATAGGTGTGAAAGTAAAGACGTGTCAAACTGTTACCAATCTGTCAAACTTGTTTAATCATTGTTTATGAATGAACAAAAATGTCCTATCTGCACCTAAATTAAAGCTGTAGTTACACTATTCTTGAATGGGAAAGAACTCCATTGTTATGACGTTGTGATTTGCATCAAGGGATAAGTGTTTAACTTGTTCACGCACTGACTAAAATTGTAGAACAATATTAACCAGGGTTAATATTCTGCGGTGCCGTCCAGGACCTCAGAAAAAGCAGAAATAAAGTCCCCGCAGAAATAAAGTGCTGTACGGTATTAAGTTTAGAGGTCTTTATTTGCTAAATAAAAACCTCTCTGCTCTGAACTACATGTTAAGGCAAATACCTCGGCGCTGAGCACCTTGCTTTTTACCTACACACGTCGGACATCGGTTTTTATTTCGCGATTGAATACCTCTAAACTTGTTATTATTCATAACTAGTAATCGATCAAAGAAAATCAACAGATCAAACAGTGGTATTTCTTGGATACAATAAAGTCAATAAAGAGTTGGTGACTACTCATCGGGGATCAGACAGAATATTGCTACAAGTCTAATAGCCAAACGCAACTTTGTACACATCGCAAACATGTCTGACCCATTTAATTTTGTCTTAAGTTATTTTAGATCTGAGCTCTAGCTGCTGGCTTTAATTTAGCAGAAGATTAGGTATCCCGAAAATTAGATGTCGCAAGAAAATGTTAAAGAAGAAGAATCTTTAGAAATATGTATTAATCTAGGCATTTTTAATTGAATGGAATTGGCCCATAGTAATTTAAAATTGCTAAAAAAAGAAACATGTACATATGAAAGTAAAAAGGAACAAAACGAATCCACTTCAACCTACTGTCGAGATTTCGAATTGAAATAGTCCTTTAGCATAGAAAATATTAGTGGAAAAAGGAGAAAATGCTATTTATCACAAGTTTCCAGCGGCGGATCAAGGATTTCTGTGAATGGGTTCGTTCCCCCCCCCCCCCCCCCCCCCCCCCCCGAACCACCTCTGGATCCGCCTCTGGTTTCTCATTTGTTCTCTTTGTTTTGAAAAGATTTTCTTTGACATAGATATTAAAATAAGTTATTTCAGGGGAAAAGGTATGCATCTTTAGTCACAAAAGCAGCCGTGGCAACATAAGACTTCGTATCATATCACACCACCTCTTATTTCACATACAACTCGATTTTAAGCTTATTTGATAGTTTCCACTTTTAAAAACATTACATTTGAAGAATGTAATAGGATACGATGTCATGATATTGTAGAAGGAACTACTTTGCCACGCCCCCTTCCCATTTCCAAATGGATCGAGCGGATTCGCAATACCTTGAAATTGCCAAACGGGAAGGTATTGCCAAACGGTTTACAACACTCACATTACTCTTTTCTAGGCGACCACCCGCGCGCAAGTTGCAAAAACACGCAGAAATGTATTTCAAGATTGTGGCCATTACATTCCTTCTTGTAACCATTCCACATATCCTCCGTGTGATGTAAGTTTTTCAGGTGAAGTGACAATTTGCAAAGGAGCCCGCGACACAGCGCACACGTTTGATTCCCACGTGGGAAACTGAACTTCGCTCACAAATTGTAAATTTATTTTGTCCTTGCATAGTCCCATGCATGTGAAACCTAAATCAAAGACAGTTTCAAATGTTACATTTTAAATGCATCACTCATAATCCAGGTAAACTTGTCCCAATTTATCAGAGAATGGGAGGGTGTTCAAGGTTGTGGACCATAGGCACTTGGATCCAGGAATAATAACTTACATATAGTCCTGTATAATATAAATATGAGAAGGTCGGACAGCGGCCATTGTTTCAAGTAACAGATGTTGTTACAAGCGCCTCTGGTTTCCGTCACAGGATAGTTTTATCCCCTATGAGCAAGGAACCAGCTACTTCCGTTACTTGAAACAATGGCCGCAGTCCGACCTTCTCATATTTATATTATACAGGACTATAATTATGTAAATGTTATTATTCCTGGATCCAAGTGCCTATGTTGTGGACTTGTCAAAAAGTGGCACCTTAAGATGTACCTAGTCATCAGATTTGCAGGGGTAAAAGTTTTCAGGCATATGCCTGAAGTTCAGGTTTTTGAGTATTCCAAAATGCCTTATTTTCTCGATTTTTACTATATAAATACAGACTTTTCCAGGTTTTCAGGTTTTTCAAAATTTTCAACTTTTACCCCTGGATTTGTAATTTGATCAGCAGGATTCAGTGCTTCTGAAATAAGTTGCCCGAATTGTCCGACTTGTCCGTTTACCTGTATGGACAAGCAGACTTTGAAAGCTAGGTTGTCGTGGACAAGTGAAAATTTTGGTTATAATAACTGTTTACTGTGGTTCGTCGAAGCACTTAAAGCCATAAATGGCTTATCAGCTCTTCTTCTTCTTCCAAATGAGAGCCGGGATCCTTCCGGAACGTAAAGAGGCTCTGCGTAACTATGTACATGGTGAATCGGATCAAAAGTGAAAGTGCAATAAAATCGGTCTAAAAGCTATCTATCTATCTATCTATATATACTGCCTAACTCCCCTTTCGGGTATTACTGGCAGGTGCGCGTCTGTGCTGGAATAAAAACTGTTAGTCATAGGTGATGGTGTCAATTAAAAATATTGTGAATGTTAGTTTAAAAGATCTGATAAAACATTATGGTTTTTCAGGGACGGCTCACTATCTGAAAAGAATCGAGACTCTTTTTAAACGCTGCAATGTCAGGTTGCTGTACTATTGATTCTGGTAGGCTGTTCCAAAGTATCACTGTGTATGGAAAGAAAGAATATTTAAAGAAGGAAGCATTTGTGTGGATCTGTCTGAAGGATGCTGTGTGCATGCAGTGTTTATTTTTAATTTTGGGGGAAGGCGGTCAGGGCCCATAGGTGGGGGAAAATTTGCGTGTCAACGCCCAAAAAGGGGAATTTCAATACATGCTTTTACTCTCAAATACAGTGTCATAAATGCATTTAACTTGCTTGTATATCATAATGGGACATTCAAACAACCATTAGAACTGTTAGAGATGCCTAAAATCTAAATATGATTTGGATTTTTCTTTGCAAGAATGAAACTAGTTCCAGGAGGGGAAAATTTCTCTGAAATGGGGGAAAAAAGTATATTCCTCAGAGAGGGGAAAGGGGCCCAATAACGACCGTTTTTTTAAGAAAAAAAATCACTGGCATGTGTCTGGTTGTCCTAATTGGTCTTTCAAGATAAGCGGGTACGGGCACTGCAACAAAACTATTAACGACCTTATAAAACATAGTAACTCTGGAAACGTCTCGTCTATATTGAAGAGTTTGCCAGCCAAGCTCCTTCTGCATGCAGGTGACACTGTCATAGAAAGAAAAATTATTTTGAACCCATCTTGCTGCTCTACGTTGTACTTTTTCCACTTTGTTGATATAGGTCTTTGTGTAAGGGCTCCAAACAGTTGATGCGTATTCAACCTGAGGTCTGACAAGGGTTTTATACGCTGTCTCTCTGATCTTCTTATTTTTGGTCTGGATGTTTCTGCGGAGGAAACCTAAAGTTTTATTTGCATTTGATGTTATATTGTCAATGTGCTTGTTCCATGAAAGATCTCCAGATATAGTGACTCCAAGATATTTGGCATTGTCCACAGTCTCTAGCACTTGTCCATGTAGCCTGTAATCAAAGGAAATCTTTTTCTTCTTTTTAGTAATATTAAGGACAATGCATTTGCTGGGGTTAAACTCCATTTCCCACTTTTTCTCCCACTGCATTAGCTTGTCTAGATCTTCTTGCAGGGTGATACAGTCTTGCTTGTTGTTTATAGCTAAGTAAACGGCAGTGTCATCTGCAAACAAACGAACTTGGGAGGTGATAGTATTAGGAAGGTCATTAATATATAAGAGAAACAGGAGAGGACCAAGCACCGATCCCTGAGGTACTCCTGACGTGACTGGAACTTCTGATGAGCATCCACCTTCTAAGACTACTTTTTGTGTTCTGCCTATAAGAAAAGATTTAATCCACAAAAGGGTAGCATTGTTTACTCCATGTTCCTGCAATTTATACAAAA
This sequence comes from Fragum sueziense, assembly GCA_963680895.1. NCBI lineage: Eukaryota > Metazoa > Mollusca > Bivalvia > Cardiida > Cardiidae > Fragum > Fragum sueziense. The sequence goes on along the minus strand of OY804609.1, from coordinate 30,275,333 downwards.
GTTTTAAGTGGCTAACTTTGTCAAAAGCCTTGCTGAAGTCCAACAAAACTAAATCAGTTTGTTTTCCTTCAGTAAGGTTTCTGGCAAGATGGTCGGTCAGTTGCAGTAGCTGGGTCTCACATGAACGCCTTTCTCTGAATCCATGCTGTAAATCATAAAGAATATTATTTTTGTCAAAATGTTTAGTTAGGTTTGATGCTACAATATGTTCAAGAACTTTACATAGTATACATGTTAAGGATATAGGTCTGTAATTTGCAGGATCTTCTTTGTTTCCTTTCTTGAAGAGTGGAGTCACGTTTGCCTTTGTCCATACTTGGGGGAGGGTGCCTGTGTCTAGAGATTTCTGAAAGAGAATTTGTATGATAGGGGAAATTTGATAACATAAGTTTTTTAGTACTAGAGGTTTGATGTTGTCTGGTCCTGCTGCTTTGTCTGGTTTTAAGTTGGAAATTAGTTTTTGTACTCCACTAGTGCAGATGGTAATGTTTGGCATGACTGGGTATTTGCTGAAAGAGGAAGAAAACATATTTTGTCTTATGGATGAAAGGCAGGACTGAGCCAGAGAAATCGGTGTCATCGGGGTAAAGACTGACTGGAACTGTTGATTTAGAATATCCGCCTTCTCTGTGTCGTCCGATTTGATGGAACCTGAAATTTTATCGAGAAGGGGGGCTACTCCTGCTGCGTCTTGCTTGGCATTTTTTATCAGGCTGAAAAGTTTCTTATTGTTGAATTTTGTGGCTTTCTCCTTGACTTCAGTGTTTCCATCTAGGCCTAAAATGTATTCTATATAGTTATTGTAAGAGATTTTTATTTGTTTCTTGATGTTTCTTTTTAGAGCAAGGAATGCAGTCTTTATCTTGTTGTTTCCATCTTTCTTTAATCTGAAATAGAGATGATCCCTTTTTCTAATTAGACGTTTTATAGGCTGTGTAATCCATGGAAGTGATCTCTTATTCCCCAGTCTTTTAGTTGGAACAAATTTCTCGATACCTGTGGAAATTGCATCTGAAAATTTTAACCAAATTTCTTCAACAGATTTAGAATGATAATCTATTAGTATTTCATTTTTAACTTGGTCCATGTAGTTCTTAAAGCTACCCCAGTCAGCTTTTTAGCTCACCTGAGCACAAAGTGCTCAAGGTGAGGTATTGTGATCGGTCGTTGTCTGTCGTCCGTCCGTCCGTCCGTCCGGCCGTCCGTCCACAATTTCTTTAAAGATCTTCTCCTCCCAAACCAGTGGACCAATCTTCTTGAAATTTGGCAGGAATGATCCTTGGGTGAAGGGCTTTCAAAGTTGTTAAAAGAATTTGATTCCATCAAAGACTCTGGCTGCCGCGGCATGAGAAAAGGGGAAAATAGCCAACTCTTTTAAAAATCTTCTTCTGCCTAACCAGTTGGCCAATTTTCTTGAAACTTCACATGAATGATCTTTGAGTGAAGGGCTTTCAAAGTTGTTAAAAGAATTAAATTCCATCAAAGACTTTGGCTGCCGCGGCATGAGAAAAGCAGAAAATAGCCAAATCTTTTAAAAATCTTCTTCTGCCTAACCAGTTGGCCAATATTCTTGAAACTTCACAGGAATGATACTTGAGTGAAGGGCTTGCAAAGTTGTTAAAAGATTTTGATTCCATTAAAGATTTGGGCTGCCGCGGCATAAGAAAAGGGGAAAATAGCCAAATCTTTTAAAAAATCTTCTTCTGCCCAACTAGTAGGCCAATATTCTTGTAACTTAAGATGAATGATCCTTGGCTGAAGGGATTTCAAAGTTGTTAAAAGAATTTGATTCCATCAAAGGCTTTGGCTGCCGTGGCATGAGAAAGGGGCAAATAGCCAAATCTTGTTAAAATCTTCTGCCTTCAACTAGTTGGCCAATATTCTTGAAACTTCCCATGAATGATCCTTGGGTGAAGGGCTTTCAAAGTTTTTGAGAGACTTTGATTCCATCAAAGCCTTTGACTGCTGCGGCATGAGAAAAGGGAAAATAGCCAAATCTTTTAAAAATCTTCTGGCTTACTACATGTAGTTGGCCAATATTCTTAAAACTTCACATGAATGATCTTTGGGTGAAAGGCTTTCAAAGTTGTTATAAGAATTTGATTAATATCAAAGCTCTTAGTGCAGGGGCATCAGAAAAAGGGCAAAAGAGCAAACACTTTTGAAAAGGCTGAATTTTGTTTCATTCTTTTGAAAAACTAAGGAAAAGGGGCTTTATTGCAAAATTCTTAATTTGCTGCTATACAGGTCAAAATGTTTATTTCAACAAGGCAAAAAATTTCAGGTGAGCGATCTAGGGCCATCATGGGCCTCTTGTTTGTAGAGATGAACCTGTCTCGGTTGTTGTTTGGTCATCTGTGGTTTTGTATCTGCAAGAATAGAGACAATACTATGGTCTGATATACCTGGAAGACATTTTACATTTTTAATTAAAGTGTGGTTTGATGTTAGGAAAAGGTCCAGTGTATTTTCTCCTCTGGTGTTTTCTGTTACCATCTGAGTGAGGTTGAAATCTGAAAGCAAGTCATTAAATTCTTCATACAAGTTAGTGTAACTGCATCCTGGCTTCAAGACTGGTATATGATCACTGCTCCATGAGAATTTTGGGAAGTTAAAATCACCTAGCACCCAAAAAGATCCTTTAAGGTTTCTTGTCAGGTCTAGGGATTTTTTCAATTCATTAAAGCTATGAATATCTGATTCTTTTGGTCTGTAGTAGGCTGCGATATAAAGAGGTTTACATGTTTTGACCTGCAATTTAATCCAAATGATTTCACAATCAGTCTTTAGCTGTTTTTGTTCTGTTGCCAGGAAAGTATCTTTAACTAGGATGAACACTCCTCCGCCTTTGGTTGACCTATCTAATCTAAAAGGTGTATATCCTAAAGATTTGGGAAAGAATTCACAGTCTGCATGTTGATTATTTAACCAGGATTCTGTACCTACAACTATATCAGGTTTATGTTGATCTATCATACAAAGAAATTCTGCTTTTTTGTTGACAATGGACTGGCAATTAACTGAAATTACTTTAAGCTGGAAAGGAATATCATTTTGTTTAGATCTCTGTCTCTGTGCTGTATTTCGGGTGGTGGTACTTGGATGTTGTAAGTCGGACTGCTCACTCAATATGCTGTAGCTATTCTGTGATGAAAAAGAAGAAATTGAAAGGTTCGAATGTCTAGAGAAATTCTGGGCTTCACAGATTGAGCAGATCCAGGAAAATGACATGTCTCGAGCTACAAGATCAAAATAGGTTTCATTAGTAATATCTTGACATTTGATGTGGAACCATCTCTGGCAGGTGTCGCATTCAACAGCATGGTCTTCATCAAGGACCTCATATTGACACGAACCACATGGATAGTCAGGGCCAGGATTTGTTTCTACATCTGCGGACAAAGACAATAAGAGAAGACATAAATATGTTAGCGAAGAATTTCTTGTGTGTTTCTCGACCGGGACGGACCACCGTGTTGATTTCAGCAAACATGCACAAACATACGAGTTGCTAGGTTTTAGAACATTTGGGTTAGTCAAAGCTACTGGTTGGTCTTCTATGGTTGGGTCTGGCCCTATCTGGATGCTGAGCCAGAAAGCTGCAATAAGAATCGGGGCTAACACACCTGTAATCATTTTCAAAACAAACAAATTGTCATGGGTTTTCGTGGCACAAAGGGAGGTAACTGGGTCTAGAAAAGAGAAAAATACTTGAAAAATCGTTTTATCAGTAAATATTCAAAATTGATGTATGGAACAACCTCCAAAAATGGTTAGAGTATCTTCTTGCGTCAGTAAGGTCTATCCCTGAAACCGAAAAATAGATTTAAATTAGATTTTTCACGATCTGAAACAGGAAACAGAAAAACAGCTTTTAGTTGCACGACGCATGCGCATAGCCTTTAGCTAGTAAAACTATGTACACAGCGGGCGTAGATTACAGTTGGTGATCTGTCAGGCGCTGGCGGAAGGCTCCAATGGACTCCGCGGCGGTGACTGTCGCTGGTAACCGGTTCCAGGTGGCTATCGTACATGGGAAGAACGAGTTAGCATAGAGCTGGTTCGTAGTACGTTCTTGAAAGAAGCGTGTTCTTGTCCTGTTGTCACCACGTAGATATGTTTCTCTGTTTATGTCAACGAGAGACCAATGGATTCGGTACAGCATAATGAGTCTTGCATCCTGACGTCTTTGTTGTAAGGTGTCCCACTTTAGGTTTTCCAACATTGCAGTCATGGATCCCGGTGTTCTTGTAGTGTAGTCATTGGTGACAAACCTTGCTGCCCTTCTCTGGATCTGCTCTAGACTGTAGATTTGTGCCTGAAGATGGGGATCCCATACTGGGCTGGCATATTCTAGGATCGGTCGTACCAGGGTAGTGAAGCTGGCTGCTTTGACCTTGGGGGTACAGTCCTTCAAGTTTCTCTTAATAAAACCAAGAGTCCTGTTTCCCTTTGCTGCAACATTCTGTATGTGCATATCCCATTTCAGGTTGTTGTGGACAGTGACTCCTAGGTATTTACTGTGGTCCACCGCTTCAAGGGGCTGTCCATGTAGATGGTAGACATGCTTCCTAGGTGTAGTCCCGTTTCTAGATATGTGGATGACCTGGCACTTTGAAGCGTTAAAGCTCATTTGCCACTCCTTCTCCCATCTTTCCAGGGCATCAAGGTCTGTCTGTAAGGTAACATTGTCTTGTTGGGTGTGTATCTGTCGATAGAGTAGGCTGTCGTCAGCGAAGAGCCTAACATCAGAAGATGAGTATTCTGGCATGTCATTTATGTAGGCCAGAAATAATAGCGGGCCTAACACTGTTCCCTGGGGGACACCGGAGATAACATCGTTCTGCGTAGACTTGACGCCATCAAGGACAACCTGCTGTTTCCTATTCTGTAGGAATGACTATCCAGCTGTTGGTGGGGCCTCTAACTCCAAAGTGGTCTAGCTTGTACAATAGCCTTGAGTGGGGGACTTTATCGAATGCCTTTTCGAAGTCTAGTAAGATTACATCGACCTGGTCCTGTTTGTTGGATAGCTGCTTGGCGATGGTATCTATGGTGACAATTAGTTGAGTCTCACAGGATCTGCGCTTCCTAAATCCGTGTTGGCTATCGGAAAGGATCTTGTTGCCATCAAAGTGTGCCATGATATTGCTGTGGACTATATGCTCAAGCAGTTTACATGTTACAGATGTTAGTGACACTGGCCTGTAGTTCGCAGGTAGATGGGGGTCACCTTTCTTGAAGATTGGTACCACGTTGGCTTCTCTCCAATCTTGGGGCACTTGACAAAGGTTTAGCGACAGCTGAAACAGTTTAGTAAGGATGGGGGCTATTTCTTCAGCAGCGGAATGTAAAATTTGGTTGGGTATTTCGTCTGGCCCAGATGCTTTGTGGCAGTTGAGGTTCTTTAGGAGTTTAAGGACACCATTCTGTGTTACAGTGATGTTTGGCATGGTTGGATAGTTGGATGGTCCCTTGTCTGGCATGTTCTGTGTGTTTTCATGTGTGAAGACTGAGCTAAACTGTTGGTTCAGGATATTTGCCTTCGATTGGTTGTCGCTGCGGAGGAATCCTTCCTGGTTCTTGAGGGGAGCCACACCGTTCGCTTCTTGGCGCTTACTTTTGACATAAGACCAAAACCGTTTCGGGTTCTGTTTAAAGTCCTCACTGACAACATCCTGCATGTATTGTCTATTGGCTCTCCTCACTTGCCATTGGGTTTCCTGCTGAAGCCTTTTGTATCTGTCTAGGTCCCTCTTGATCCTGTTCTTCGTGCCTTTTTGAAGGCCTTCTGTTTGCGTCTAATTGTTCTTTTGATGTCCGTGTTCATCCAAGGATTTGAATATTTTGCGGAGGTAGTTTTTGTAGGCACTCTGTTCTGAACAATTGTCTGTATACAGTTTTTAAAGTCTGACCACATTGTTTCGATGTCATTGTATGTGGATGACAGGAGCTTCTGTGACAAATCCTTGATATCGTTTCTGATTGATGGGATATCTGCTTTTTTCCAGAGATATATTTGTCTTTTGGCAGGCTAGATATATTTGTCTTTTGGCAGGCTTTGGGCGTGGTGTCGAGATTGTGGTATCCAGCAGAACAATATCGTGGTCACTGTTTCCAATCGAGGGTAAAGGTTTACAGCGTAATTTATAACTGGGGTGACTGGTTAATAATAGGTCCAGAATTTTGTCTTTTCTTGTGGGAAAGTCAACTAACTGCTCTAAATTGTTCTCTAATAGCATATCTAAAAAGGCCTTATTTGTGTTTCTCGGGTATTGTGATGATGAAATACTCAAATCATGCCAGTTTATGTCGGGAAGGTTGAAGTCTCCTCCTATGATGAACACAGAGTTCTTGTTTTTACTTTTGAGAAAAGAAATCTCTTCCACTGATTTGGATAAATATTGATTGTCAGTTCTGTTAGGTGGTCTATAGTACGCTGCGATGCAAACTTTCTTTTTCCCTACACTTAAGTTACCACTGATAAGTTCAACTGCCCTACTTTTGTCTATATCTTTAAGGAGAAATTGTCGTTTGGCTGCAATCAAAACTCCACCATGTGGGTTTTCTGGGCGGTCCCGGCGTTGTATGTCATATCCCAGCTCTTGTGGCAAAATCTCACTAGACATGATCTGGTTGTCAAGCCAAGTTTCTGGACCGATTATAACATCAGTGCTTCTGAAATATTTTGAAAATCTACTTGTCCACGGACAAGTCTTGATCCAAAATTGACTTGTCCGTATCAAAAATCAACTTGTCCGTACAAAACCCATATACTTTTCCATAGCTTCATTTGTTTATTGCATATCTATTATGACTGTCTAACTATTGTCTACAACAAATTTCGTACATTTAACTATCAGTAATTACATTGTATGAAAAAAATGTGAGAAAAAGAAAAAAAACATTTTTTATTATCACAGGATTTTTCACTTGTACACGGACAACCTAGCTTTCAAAGTATGCTTGTCCGTACAGGTAAACGCTACTTAACGGACAAGTCGGACAACACGGGCAACTTATTTCAGAAGCACTGAACATCCGGGTCACAGTCACTTATCACTGATTCGAGTAGTTTCCCTTTCTTGCGAAGGCTTTGGAAATTAATATTTATCACTCTTAGTCTTTTCACTTGTTTATTGTATATATTTTCATTTGGACTTGGGCATTTTGGTGATGAGGTAAATACGTTGCTATTGGAAATATTGAAGGTAGAGTCTGCGTTGTCTGTACTGGTACTACTCCGAGATGAAAGTGATATATTTGATATATCTTTGGAAGCTGAGAAGTTTGTCTGATTTGTTGTGTGTCCATTTTCTGAGTTAGTGTCTGAATCATGGAGAGAATACACTGTGGTAGAGCAATTCGGTTTGTCACCATCCACCATCCTTCTTCAATAAACATGTGGTGTCTTCCGTTTCCGGCTTTAACATTATAACTTAATATATAGAAGATGTATCAAATCTTCTTTTAGCGATATCAAAGGAAAATTAATTTTGTATAATCAATCTGATTATCGGGTTTGGTTGCTATCTGTGAGGTCTATGAAGACTTTTACTGTTTATTTCATCGAAATTGATTGAGAAATAAGGAAGTTATTGAAGTTTGCCGATTACCTCCCCTATTCTGTCACTTGATTTCATGTTTCATGTTGATGCGCACAAATGCGCTAATAGATGTATACTCAAATGCGCTCATGTCCACACTAAAGCAGGCTATTGGAACTCTTAATTCCACTTGTCAAAACAGGATAAAAGTTAAAAATGAAAGGTAGATTCAACATTTTGTCATGAAAGTGAACAAGGGTAGTTGTCTCCCCTGATTCCATCCTTTGATATCACTATTTCTTTTACGCCACAAGTTGTCTAACGCTATTTTAAAACCATTAACACTTTCTTTGCACACTATCTCTTCCGGCAAATCATTCCAGTCATTTATACACCTTATTGGGAAAGAGTTCAACCTTAACAAGTTATTATGCCCCCTTTCGAAGAAAATGGGGGTATATTGTTTTGCAAGTGTCGGTCGGAAGGTCGGTCGGTCGGTCCGTATGTCGGTCGGTCTGTCCGTAGACCAAACCTTGTCCGGAGCATAACTCGAAAAGTATTAAAGGTAGAATCATGAAACTTCATAGGTGGATAGATCTCATTATGGAGAGGTGCAGTGCACAAGAACCGTAACTCTGCCGATCAAATTTTTTGAGTTATTGCCCTTTGTTGATTTTATAACTTGATTCTTGTCCGGAGCATAACTCAAAAAGTATGTAAGGTACAATCATGAAACTTTACAGGTGGATAGATCTCATTATGGAGAGGTGCAGTGCACAAGAACCGTAACTCTGCTGATCAATTTTTTTGAGTTATTGCCCTTTGTTGATTTTCAAACTTGATTTTTGTCCGGAGCATAACTCAAAAACTATGTTAGGTAGAATCATGAAACTTTACAGGTAGACAGATCTCATTATGGAGAGGTGCAGTGCACAAGAACCGTATCTCTGCCGATCAAATTTTTTGAGTTATTGCCCTTTGTTGATTATCAAACTTGATTTTTGTCCGGAGCATAACTCAAAAACTATGTTAGGTAGAATCATGAAACTTTACAGGTAGACAGATCTCATTATGGAGAGGTGCAGTGCACAAGAACCGTAACTCTGCCGATAAAATTTTTTGAGTTATTGCCCTTTGTTGATTTTCAAACTTGATTATTGTCCGGAGCATAACTCAATAAGTATGTAAGGTAGAATCATGAAACTTAATAGGTGGATAGATCTCATTATGGAGAGGTGCAGTGCACAAGAACCGTAACTCTGCCGATCAAATTTTTTGAATTATTGCCCTTTGTTGAGTTTATAACTTGATTCTTGTCCGGAGCACAACTCAAAAAATATGTAAGGTAGAATCATGAAACTTTACAGGTGAATAGATTTTATTATGGAGAGGTGCAGTGCACAAGAACCGTAACTCTGCCGATCAATTTTTTTGAGTTATTGCCCTTTGTTGATTTTCAAACTTGATTATTGTCCGGAGCATAACTCAATAAGTATGTAAGGTAGAATCATGAAACTTTACAGGTGAATAGATTTCATTATGGAGAGGTGCAGTGCACAAGAACCGTAACTCTGCCGAACAATGTTTTTGAGTTATTGCCCTTTGTTGATTTTTACACTTAATTCTTAACCTTGCCTATATCTCATGTCCTTTTACACATACAGCCTTGATATCTCACACATAGATACCTCCTATCAACATCATTCAGATTTAACCTTGACCTTGGACCTTGTGACCTTGACCTTGGAGTTTGACCTACTTTAAAAAAAATTAAACCCGGCAAATATCTCATGACCTTTTACAAATACAGCCTTGATATTTCACACATGGACACATCTTACCAAGACCTTTCATAATTGACCATGACCTTGGACTCTGTGACTTTGACCTTGGAGTTTGACCTACTTTTGAAGAACTTTAACCTGGCCGATATATCATGTCATTTTACACATACAGCCTTGATATTTGACACATGGAAATCTCCGACCAAGACCTATAACATACGACTATGACCTTGGACCATGTGACCTTGACCTTGGAGTTTGACCTACTTTTAAATAAATTAAACTGGGCCTATATTTTATGTGCTATTACACATACAGCCTTGGTATTTCACACATGGACACATCTTACCAAGACCTTTCACATTTGACCTTGGACCTTGTGACCTTGACCTTGGACTTTGACCTACTTTTAAAAAATTTAATCTAGCCGATATATCATGTCCTTTTACACATACAGCCTTGGTATTTCACACATGGACACCTACGACCAAGACATTTCACATTTGACCATGACCTTGGACCTTGTGACCTTGACATTGGTGTTAACCTACTTTAATAATACATTAACCTGGCCTATATTTCATGTCATTTTACATATACAGCCTTGATATTTCACACGTGGTCACTTCCAACCAAGATATTTCACTTTTGACCATGACCTTGGACCTTGACCTTGGAGTTTGACCTACTTTTAAAAAAATAAACTGGGCCTATATCTCTTGTGCTATTACACATACAGCCTTTATATTTCACACATGGACACATCCTACCAAGACCTTTCACATTTGGCCATGACCTTGGACCTTGTGACCTTGACCTTTGATTTTTACATACTTTTAGAAATCTTTAACCTAGCCTTTATCTTATGTCCTATTACACCTACAGCCTTGATATTTCACACATAGACATCTCCTACCAAGACCTTTCACATTTGACCATGACTTTGAATATTGCAACCTTGACCTTGGAGTTTGACCTACTTTTAAAAAGACTGAAACCAGGCATATATATCATGTCCTTTTACACCTACAGCCTTGATATTTCACACATGGACACCTCCAACCAAGACCTTTCACATTTGACCATGACCTTGACCTTGGCATTTGGCCTACTTTTAAAAACTTTAACCTGGCCTATGTTTCATTTTACTTTTACATATACAGCTTTGAAATTTCACACATAGACACCTCCTACCAAGACCTTTCATATGTGACCATGACCTTGGACCTTGTTAACTTGACCTTGGACTTTGACCTACATCAAATGTAGGCCCTTGAGGGGGCATATATGTTTTACAAACATCTCTTGTTTTTCTTTTTCTCACATTTTTTTCTTACAATGTAATAACTGAAAGTTAATTGTAAGATTTTTGTTGTATACAATAGTAAGACAGTCAGAAAAGATATGCAATAAACAAATGAAGCTATTGAAAAGTATATGGGTTTTGTACGGACAAGTTGATTTTTGATACAGACAAGTCAATTTTGGATCAACACTTGTCCGTAGACAAGTAGATTTTAAAAATATTTCAGAAGCACTGGGATTGATTTTGTGAATGCAACGGGAGACTACAAACTACAGCCAGCTGGCCCTTCTATCATATTTTTTGGGTCTGTATTTTTGCCCCAATCCTGCTATTGCATGTTCTCGGTATAACTTTTAAACTCTGATTGTAGCAGGAAGTAATTTGTAAGGCAGGGGTCCCTGATAAGATGATCTTCACTACTTGACCTATTTTCATATGGCAAAATTTTAGACTTCAACAGGGCTACAGATAGGTGGGGGTGAAGACATTGTAACTTTGTTATTTCAATTCCAAACCCTATGTTGTGGGTACTCATTTGAATCGTCTCGACGAGACGATACAAATGAGTACCCACAACATAGGGTTTGATGAACTATAACAGCAATATTACAATTTGAAAAGTCACCACTCCCTCTTATCTGGAGCTCTGCTCCAAGTTCAAGGGTGTTGCAGACAATAATTTCAAGTGCATGGATCTTATAATTATGTTTTGGTCTTTCTGTATAAAATCATTATGGGAATTGAAGAAATTGCTTGTCAAAAGCAATTTCTCCATTTTCCATGATGTTTGTAAAGAATTTATCTTGTTCGGCGTTAAAAGGCGTAATGAGTCACTCTCTGGTTACAAATTATGAATATTTCCAGAACTTTGAATTCTTATGTCCCTATTTTGATTTACTTGCAGATACATGATGGGATTCCATGTGGTGGTGTTTAACCATGCACCAGGACCTTGTAAACTGGTACCAGGAGTAGGTATGGAGAAATTCCTCATTTTGAATGATCCTCTTTAACCCTTTCCCAAACAAAATTTTAGAATGGTCTGATTAAAATTTTGCTGCAGACGACAATATGGATGATGATAAGGTTTGGATATGTATGTAATACAGCATGGAAAACATTGAGGCAAAAGGAGAAAATGCTGATTATCAGCATTTTCTTCTTTTGCCTCAATGTTTTCCCAACTCTTTTCTATTAGGGACGTCAAAACCAGGTCTTGTTTGGAAAAAAGTTGAGTCTTGATTGATCTTTTCTCAAACAATGCCTGTAATTGACATCCCTGATCAGAAAATATTTGTGATATTGTCCACCCAAATTAACCAGGGACAACTTAATTTTCGTGCGCTTAGTCCATTAGTTGATCGTCTTAACAAAACATTGCCGAAGTAGGGTCATTACATATGCAGATGTCCCGGGTTAATCTTGCTGGACAAATTATAATCATTGAGGCAAAAGAAGAAAGTGTTGCATTGGTTATTCATAAACACATCTGTCTTTCTGAGCCGCACCTAATTGCTAATCATGTCACTCTCATGATTGATGAGGACCACAGTTCGATCCCTGGCCTTGACCAATATCCTTTCTGACGTTTTTCTCTCACCAATGGTTGGATAGTCGTAGATGTGGGCAAGCAGCGTTTGGTTCAGGAAGGATGTTGTGCTTGTACTGATGAGAGAAACGACAGAAATCCATCTTGGTTAGGTGCTGCTGCTGCCATATGACCGAGATCACAGACTCACAGTGTTCTCCCCCAGCCCATTAAGCTGTATCGGCCCCACTACAGCTTCATGTAAATCAGTGTAATGCCCCTACAGCTTCAAAATCACCACTACAATCTCTTCAAAATGGTCACCAGATGGAGACTTTGAGAGGTATTTCATGTAAAAAACTGATGGATAATGCATTCTTATAATATTAAAATGTAATAGTTCTGCATAAAAACATAATGAGAAAAGAAGAAATTGGTCAAATTGAGCAATTTCTTCTTTTTATCCCCCGCCGAAAAAATTTTTCGGGGGGGATATTGTTTTTGCCATGTCCGTCCGTCCTTCCGTCCGTCCGTCCGTCCGTCCGTCCGTCCGTCCGTCCGACATTCGTTTCCGCGCTATTTCTTGGAAACTATAGACCGGATTTCGATGAAACTTGGCACACAGCTTCACTACAAAGAGGACATGCGCATATCGTCGGGGTTACCCGGTTCGACCATTGAATTTAGAGTTACTGCCCCTGACTGTTTAAGCCATATACATACAGAGTGATATTCGTTTCCGCGCTATTTCTTGAAAACTGTAGACCGGATTTCGATGAAACTTGGCACACAGCTTCGCTACAAAGTGGACATGCGCATATCGTCGGGGTTACCCGGTTCGACCGCCGAATTTAGAGTTACTGCCCCTGACTGTTTTAGCCATATACATACAGAGTGATATTCGTTTCCGCGCTATTTCTTGAAAACTGTTGACCGGATTTCGATGAAACTTGGCACACAGCTTTGCTACAAAGTGGACATGCGCATATCGTCGGGGTTATCCGGTTCGACCGCCAAATTTAGAGTTACTGCCCCTGACTGTTTTAGCCATATACATACAGTGATATTTGTTTCCGCGCTATTTCTTGGAAACTATAGACCGGATTTCGATGAAACTTGGCACACAGCTTTACTACAATGAGGACATGCCCATATCGTCGGGGTTACCCGGTTCGGCCGTCGAATTCAGAGTTACTGCTCCTGACTGTTTAAGCCATATACATACAGTGATATTCGTTTCCGCGCTATTTCTTGAAAACTGTAGACCGGATTTCGATGAAATTTGGCACACAGCTTGACTACAAAGTGGACATGCGCATATCGTCGGGGTTACTCGGTTCCACCGCCGAATTTAGAGTTACTGCCCCTGACTGTTTTAGCCATATACATACAGAGTGATATTCGTTTCCGCGCTATTTCTTGAAAACTATAAACCGGATTTCAATGAAACATGGCACACAGCTTTACTACAATGAGGACATGCGCATATCGTCGGGGTTACCCGGTTCGACCGCCGAATTTAGAGTTACTGCCCCTGACTGTTTAAGCCATATACATACAGAGTGATATTCGTTTCCGCGCTATTTCTTGAAAACTATAGATCGGATTTCAATGAAACTTGGCTCACAGCTTCACTACAAAGTGGACATGAGCATATCGTCGGGGTTACCTGGTTCGACCGTCGAATTTAGAGTTACTGCCCCTGACTGTTTTAGCCATATACATACAGAGTGATATTCGTTTCCGCGCTATTTCTTGAAAACTGTTGACCGGATTTCGATGAAACTTGGCACACAGCTTCGCTACAAAGTGGACATGCGCATATCGTCGGGGTTATCCGGTTCGACCGCCAAATTTAGAGTTACTGCCCCTGACTGTTTTAGCCATATACATACAGTGATATTCGTTTCCGCGCTATTTCTTGGAAACTATAGACCGGATTTCGATGAAACTTGGCACACAGCTTTACTACAATGAGGACATGCCCATATCGTCGGGGTTACCCGGTTCGGCCGTCGAATTCAGAGTTACTGCTCCTGACTGTTTAAGCCATATACATACAGAGTGATATTCGTTTCCGCGCTATTTCTTGAAAACTGTAGACCGGATTTCGATGAAATTTGGCACACAGCTTTACTACAAAGTGGACATGCGCATATCGTCGGGGTTACTCGGTTCCACCGCCGAATTTAGAGTTACTGCCCCTGACTGTTTTAGCCATATACATACAGAGTGATATTCGATTCCGCGCTATTTCTTGAAAACTATAAACCGGATTTCAATGAAACTTGGCACACAGCTTTACTACAATGAGGACATGCGCATATCGTCGGGGTTACCCGGTTCGACCGCCGAATTTAGAGTTACTGCCCCTGACTGTTTAAGCCATATACATACAGAGTGATATTCGTTTCCGCGCTATTTCTTGAAAACTATAGATCGGATTTCAATGAAACTTGGCTCACAGCTTCACTACAAAGTGGACATGAGCATATCGTCGGGGTTACCCGGTTCGACCGTCGAATTTAGAGTTACTGCCCCTGACTGTTTTAGCCATATACATACAGAGTGATATTCGTTTCCGCGCTATTTCTTGAAAACTATAGACCGGATTTCAATGAAACTTGGCACACAGCTTAACTACAATGAGGACATGCGCATATCGTCGGGGTTATCCGGTTCGACCGCCGAATTTAGAGTTACTGCCCCTGACTGTTTAAGCCATATACATACAGTGATATTCGATTCCGCGCTATTTCTTGAAAATTATACACCGGATTTCAATGAAACTTGGCACACAGCTTTACTACAATGAGGACATGCGCATATCGTCGGGGTTACCCGGTTCGGCCGTTGTATTTAGTGTTACTGCCCCTGACTATTTTAGCCATATACATACAGAGTGATATTCGTTCTGTTGAAGCCATATACATACAGAGTGATATTCGTTCTGTTGAAGCCATATACATACAGATTTATATTCGTTTCCGCGCTACTTTATTGACAATGAAAATATATTCGGCGGGGGATATCAATTCAACGAATTTGCTTGTTCCATTACGTTTTTTTTCACAATTATTTGCATAAAAACAATGTGTTTTAAGGTTTACTAGTGCCACTACGGCTTCAAATTTTTCTGTGGAGAACCGTGGATCATGTTAAAACAGACATTTTACACCATTCAATTAAATCTTTCCCAAATAAGACCTGGTTTTGACGTCCCAAATAGAAAAGCTTGGGAAAACATTGAGGCAAAAGAAGAAAGTGCTGATAATTAGCGTTGTTTCCTTTTCCCTAAATATTTTCTATGCTATATTGTATGCATATCGGATTATCCTATCTTTGTTTTCATTGTCCGACTTTGTCATTTGCAGTGACTACAATTACACGATGGAGATTGTGCATGATGGGATAGATACGGACAAATTTGCCTCGCTTCAGGTAAGAAATTGTGCAATAATTTTCTTATTTCTGCGTCAATTTTCAAGCGGTTTGTTGCATGTACCACGCATTACTGAGCTCTTTCCTCTGATATACGACTTGTTTGTAGAATCTTTGTACTTTGTCCAAAAAATGATCCCAACTGACCAGAAAAACGACAAAAAATTAAGGCCCTTTTCTAGTCGGTTTGGAACGGTTTTTGAGAAAAGTACAAGGAGTTCCCAGATAGGTAATATATCTGAGAAAAGGGCTCAGTTAGACGGAGTACATGCAACAAACCCGCATAAAAATTGACGCAGAAGTAAGAAAGTTGTTGCACAAATTCTTACCTGAAGCGTGGTTATTTTGGCCGTAGTCATTACCATTTCGCTTTCTGGTCAGTTGGGACAACATTTCGGAAAAAGTACCATGAGTTTTTTAATATGTCATACATCCGATGAAAGAGCTCGGTAAGGCGGAGTACATGCAACAAACCTTTTGAAGATTGACTCACAAAATTTTAATAAGGAAGTTATTGCAAAATATCTTACCAGAATGGAGATTATTTTGTCCGTATTTGTTATCCATCCCATGACGCACAATCTCCATCATGAATTAGACCAATGTAAAATTTGGATGTTTGGGATATCTGATAAAATACAAATCTTATTTTACAGAGTTTGGTTCAGAAGATATGGAGACACTTCCAAATGGCTTGACTTTTATAACATCTGTAAGTACTGAATCAGTAATACACTTTACTAGAATCAGGGTTTCCAAAAGCTCCAAAATGGGGGTTTTTCACCCCCAAATTAAATCTTTTACCCCCAAATTTTGCCAGCAGCCTTCTTTGTTTCTTATAGAGGGGGTACAAGCATGCTGAAAAATCATGGTTTTTACCCCCCAATTTGAAAGTCAGTGGAAACACTGAGAATGGAAAAGCAACAGAATAAAGGCATTCTAAAGTTGTTATTTCAAATCCAAACCCTATTTTGTGGGTACTCATTTGAATTGTCTTGATGAGATGATTTTGATAATCAGCATTTTCATATAATCGAAGGATTAAATGATAAAATTTTCTCAAAATTTGTCTTTTTAGAATCAAGGACACCATAAAGAGCTATTGTTTCGGAAATTACTTGAATTTCTGTTTAGTATCAAATATAATAAACCAAAGGCATAAATTTTCAGCAAAAACATTCCTGTCTATTCTAACTATGTTTCAGGGTTTTTCATGGTCCCTAATGCCACACAAGGTCCGAGAACAGTTGAAGAGAAATAAAGTTAAAGGGAAGATACTCTTGTTTAACTTTAACAAGTCAGACGACGGAGTTACTGAACTTAGATTTAGTGATGATTTTGACAGCTCAAATTTTGCACCACATGGCATTAGTGTTATCCAAAATGAAGAAACCGGTAAACATTTTATTTATTTAATATTTGAAGAAAAAATGAAGTGCATATATATTCAGTCTTTCCACATGACAGGGGTGTCAGGGAAATTTAAATTTTTTCAAGGTCAGGAAATTGTGAGGGAATTCTGTAAACTGTCTGAGAAATTTGAAAGTAACTGAAAATGTAAGGGAATTGTAAAGGAGTTTTGAAAATAATGAGATCGGGTGCCATATGTTGAATTATTTTGACATCACTGTTTATAACTTTCTCAAAAATTTGCCAGTTGTTTAGAAAGACTAGAAATACTATGACGAAACATGTCAGGGAATTTTTTATAGGAATTTCAGTAAGGAAATTTCAGGAAATTGTCGGACTGTTTTCTAGGACTTTTGGCATGGAAGAAATTTTATGTTTTTGATTCAAAGCTATTTTATTCATATAATTTTTCCATCTAATAAATCAACATGTCGTCAGTGCTATTGCGAAACCTTGAAACTGCAGCTTGATTGAAGCTGTAGTTAGGAGATTTTTGCAATAACTCTGATGATAGACAACTGCAGGGAGAGGAAAACTTGCAAAGATTTTATCAGAACAACCATGTAACAGAGTGAAGACATTCTAAATTTGTTATTTTAAATCCAAACCCTATGTTGTGGGTACTCATTTGAATCGTCTCAACGAGACAATTCAAATGAGTACCCACAACATAGGATTCAATGAACTATAAGTGAAACATGCTTTTTGAAAGGCTATCATCCTCTCTTTTCTGGAGCTCTGATATATTATTAAATAGGAAAGGGAAAAAAGCCTTTATATCTCTTCAAGGTAAAGTGAAAATATTACAAGTAGTAGATCATCTACTGGGCTATGACAGTTTTGAAAAGTTTGAATTTATACACAAGTTATTTTTGGATCATATACCTTATAAAGTGGAACAATTCAAATTTCTCTTTACATTTTTTTCAGGAAAAGTGACAATATTTGTAGTAAATCATCTACCAGGCTATGACAGTATAGAGAAGTTTGAATTTATACAAGACAAGTTGTTACTAGATCATATGCATTCCTATGTGGGGCATGAGGTCCATTTGTAAGTGTCTTTTTGGTTAACTATTTCCCAAACAACAGAAATTTGAGTTCCACATTTAAATGTGCTGCAGACAACTGTATGGGTGGTGATAGAAAAAGGATTTATCATTTGTGCATACTATAACACAGAAAGTAATGAGGGAAAAGAGGAAAATACACACAATCTTTTTCCAAGCCTCATCTACTGGAGATATCAAAACCATGTCTTGTTTAGGAAAGCAGTGTTTAGGCCAGGATTCAATTGTAAGGGGTCAATTTGGCCCGTTACCAACCAAAAGTAGGGGTCAATTTCTGTTGAAGTGGGGCCAATGAAAAATTCGCTATCTCATGATCTGGAAAGTTCATAAACTCCATAATTTCAATAACTCTCCAGAACCCAACAATTCACAGCCCTGCTCTATCATGAAATGTATGTGTTTCATATGTGCCGTGGGATCATACAAGCCCAAAAGTCGTCCGTAAAGAGAGAAAAGGAATTCACTTTTTTTCGCGGATACGGAGAGTGCACATTTGCAAAACACTAGAAAACTACTGAGTATGATATTATTATCAACATTTTTTCAAAGCTATCCTCTTAGAAGTTGGTCATCGGTCTTTTTCCTATTCACCTTTGATTCGCTGACTATACCACCAAAGAATGTCAGACTAAACTTTCAGTTTTGCTCAGACGACGTCATGATTACGTATTTCTAAGATCGAGGTAGATTGTCATCCGGACGCTTTCATAAAGATCTTTACGTACGAAATAATGCGTCTGATAATAAAAATCGATATTACCAGTCTACGAAAAATTCTTTTCCAGTCTAAAATCACCGAAACGCTTTTTGGTTTCATGACAAGCGTTTTGGAAATCACCAATGTTAACAAAGAAGATAGGCAGTTAACCCATAATGGTTAAACTAAAAAGGCGATCTTTTCTCAAATTCTGATGCGCCAAAATGACCCATTACTGCAGATTTAGATGCGCCATATGAGAAAATGCAGCGTCAATCGCGCAATGGCGCGGCCTGGCCTAAACACTGGGAGAGACTATGTTTCTGTGTAAACTGTGGAACAACACATCTGATCGCACAAGAAATTAGATTTGGTCCATCAGGTTGATTGTTACAAGTTCTTACGAAAAAAATAATCTAATCATACATCTTTTAGTAAAACTACAGAGTCCTGCAGGTTTTGATGTACCTATCAGAGAATGCTAGACATTTACAGTAGGCTAAACCACTTGTTCATGGACAACATTTCGTTCTTTAACATTATTCCAGTCCTCTTTTATTCCTTTGATGTAGAATGCTTTATTGAAAATCCTGTTTCTGTTTACACATTACTATCATTATGTTGTTGTTTTTGCAGGGTTAATGATGTTGCAGCAGTTAGTGAAAACAGTTTCTATTTTACCAACTATGGATATTCAAGGGAACATTTCTCGTTTATATTTGAACTTTTGTTGATGTTTCCATGGGGCAATGTGATGTATTATGATGGTGCTACTTACAGAATTGTGCAAGATGGTTTAGTCATCCCTAATGGTATTATATTATCCAAAGACCAAAAGTAAGTGAACCATTTGATTCTATTACTTGATTTGCCGCGGCCTTAGCACAGTTGGTAGCGCATCTGCCTCTCATTCGAGAGGTCCCAGGTTCGATACCTGGTCGCGACTAATACCCTTTCTGACAAAATTGTCACCCACCAATGGGTTTGAAATGGTTAAACTAAGTGGGTGAGCAGCTGGAGGCTCGGTAAGGGTTTTGTGGTAGTACTGGTTTGAGAAACAACAGGAATCCATGGTAAGGTGCTCCAGCCACCGCGATATAACCCTGGCAGTTGAAAAAGGCGTAAAACCCCAATAAACTCAAACTCTATTACTTGATTTATTTGACAATGGCACTGACCTCTATGCAATATTTGATAAACAGCCTGACATACATCAAAGAGACTTAAACCTTAGTAATCTGATATGTAAAGAATGCAAGAAAATATGATTGAAATTTTATAAGGAAACGGCGAAAGAGTGTAAAATTAGGATATCTAAAGTTCAGCTGTGCCATGTCCATAAAATTGAATAATAGTGTGGTCCAAATTCAAAGTGAAACTCATTACAACTTTAATTTTTAAAGAAAGTATTTTAATATTATACACTACTTGAAAGACTTTAACAAGGAATATGTAAATTCAAGATTTTGTATCTATTGTATCTTTTCATGCCCCCAGTATCGAGAGATCGGGTGCATATTGTTTTATTTGTGTCTGTCTTCTGTCCGAAAACTTAACATTTGCATTTTCTCCAGTAAAAAGCCATTTTGGGGGCATTAGTATTTCACAAACACTTCTTGTTAGTTTTAGGAAAACTTTTTTTTTAGCTCAAATACTTTTTTGCTTACTATGTCTTGAAAAGACTTTAGCTGCAAAACTTTTTTTAGACCTGATAAGCGGCATGTGATGAATCAGCAAAATTATTCTTAACCCTTGTCCTGCTGACTTTAGATTTTGTTTCAAACAAAATACCAATTAAAAAGGCATTTCAGTAAGTTCATCTAAAGTTTTGCCACAATAACTGATGAAAGCAGACTGTGAAGGCCAAGATCAGACTGCACATCTCTGTGCAGGCTGATCTTAGTCTATACTGTCTGCCAAAACTTTGGTCACAGCAAGTATATGATGTGTGAACTGCATGAGAAGGGTTGAAAATACAATGTCTTTCCTTTAATTTTCTAAAAGAAAAAAATAAATAACATAGACAATTTTTCCTGGACTTGGTCTCATGGAAATCAAAGTGCTTGGTAGAGAGGGTAGATGGATTGTCAGAGAAGTATATTTCGGATATAAATAAACTTGTTATTTAACCCACTGTGACACTTTTTGATGCCCCTCAAGAAAAGACCAGGATAACATAGTGGAAATAAAGATATTGCTAGTGACAAGCAATTTTTAGCTCCACTGGCCGAAGGCCAGCGAGCTATTGTCATGGCGTTGTGTCCGTCGTGCGTGCGTGCGTCCGTCCGTCCGTGCGTCCGTCCGTCCGTCCGTTAACTTTTTCTTTAAAAATCTTCTTCTCAGAAACTACTGGACCAATTTTAATTAAATTTCACAGAAATGTTCCTTGCATAGCCCTCTTTCAAATTCCTTCAAAGAATTCAATTCCATTGAAAACTCTGGTTGCTATGGTAACAAATACGAATTTTTAGAAAAAACTTAAAAAATCTTCTTCTCCCAAACAACTTATCAGATTTCTTTGAAATTTGACAGGCATGTTCCTTTGGTGACCCTTTTTCAGATTCCTTGAAGAAATTTTGATAATTCGAAAAACATGGCCGCTGTGGGCGGGGCTTATTTTCCATATATGGCGCATAGTGTAATTTTAAAAAATCTTCTTCTCAAAAACTACTGGACCAATTTTAATTAAATTTCACAGAAATGTTCCTTGCATAGCCCTCTTTCAAATTCCTTCAAAGAATTCAATTCCATTGAAAACTCTGGTTGCTATGGTAACAAATACGAATTTTTAGAAAAAACTTAAAAAATCTTCTTCTCCCAAACAACTTATCAGATTTCTTTGAAATTTGACAGGCATGTTCCTTTGGTGACCCTTTTTCAGATTCCTTGAAGAAATTTTGATAATTCGAAAAACATGGCCACTGTGGGCGGGGCTTATTTTCCATTATTCGGCCAGTGAGCTATTGTCATGGCGTTGTGTCCGTCGTGCGTGCGTGCGTCCGTCCGTCCGTGCGTTCAACTTTTAGCTCACGTGAAGACAAAGTACTCAAGGTGAGCTATTGTAATCGGTGAATGTCCGTTGTCCGTCTGTCTGTTGTCTATCGTCCAACAATTGCTTTAAAAGTCTTTTCCTAAATCACAAGGCCAAACGACCTGAAACTTTGCAGGGATCTTCTTTGGGTTAAGCTCTACCAAAGTTTTAAAAGGAATTTTATTCCTTTTGAAAACACAGGAAAAGGGGCCTTATTTACATTTTCACTGTTTCACTCTAGTGGCCACAAATTTGGCTCAATCCTATTGAAACTTGGTCATAATTAAACTGGTCAAAATAATTGTTTAAGCATACAGAGATCTTAATGACATTTCCAATGTTTATATACTGAAGGCCACAAATTCAGCTCAATCTGAAAAAACAACTGGTCAAAATAATTGTTTCAGCATACAGAATGAACCTTTTTGAACATGGAAAGGTTTTGTGTTAAAACATGGGAAAAGGGGTCTTTATGACATTTTCTTACACTGAATTTGATTGAGTCAAAGTGTTTGTCACTTAAAAAGAGAAGCTTGTCTTGAATTGGGCAGATCTAGACTAAGAAAGGGGGTCTTAATGATTTTTCTGTTTACATTCTGGTTGACATTTGTCAAAAAATGTGGCCGTGGCAGGGAGAAAGGGGCTTATCAGACTTAAAGAAATCATAAGAAAATTCTTTAAAAATCAACCAGTGTGCCCAATTGAACCAAACTTTGCAGGAATGTGCCTTTAGTCGTTCTTTTTAAAATTTGTTCACAATTTTTTATATTTGTCAAAAAAATGTGGCCATGGGAGGGAGAAAGGGGCTTATCAGACTTAGTGAAATCATAAGAAAATTCTTTAAAAATCAACCTTTGGGCCAATTTGAACCAGACTTTGCAAGAATGTTCTTTGAGTCTCTCTTCAAAATTTATTCACAAATATCAAGATTTGGCTGCAGCTGTGTAAGGCTTACAAGAATTCATGGGATAATTCTTCCACCTGAACCAGTGGAGCGATTCAGGCCCTCCTGGGCCTCTTGTTTTCATTTCCCACAATGTTTTCTACCCAGAGAGACAAAAAAAAATTCGATTTGATTTGCTTGATTCACATTCACTTGAAATTGTTGTCTGCAACATCTTTGAATTTGGTCCAGTTAAAAATTTCGTCATTTGGTAATGGATAAATGTTTATCTATGATGTTTCTATATGACCAATGACCTTTTTTTCCACATGATTGTTTTCAGATCAGTGTACATGTCAAATGGTGCTTTTGATTCCATCAATATTTATAAGAGAGATCCTGATGGTAGTCTCACACTTTCTCAGGTATGATAAATCCTTTCCCAAAATTTGAGTCTGCTCCAATATGAAAGGCTGTAGGAAAATCTAAGACAGTGATTGGGAAAGACATTTCTTCAATGGGACAATGTCGCTTCGACTTACAAAATCAATGTGACATTATGAAAATTGATGTGACAATTATAGGGTAAAATTGCTCCATTCTCATATACAGCAAAATTCAATGGGACAAGGGCCCACTCATTAGCTAAAACAATGTGACATTTGGAATTTCAATGTGACTATGGCGCATGGCGCAGGCCTTTCCCAGTCACTGCTAAGATGTGTGATGTTAAGAATGTGTTTATGTATTAAACAGCGTATTAACACAGTGACATTCAATTAAATCAACGAAGCAGAAGCGTTGTATTTGTACTTTTTGTAAAATATTCTACATAATAGAATTTGATAAAGCTCCCTCAATATATTAAGCAATATGTCATGGTAATAATTCAAGAAGAAAATGTATAGGTCACTGCACTTATTAATGAATTACAGGATTTTTTATCACTTGAATAAAAAAAAAACAAAACAGTGGTACAAAACACGCTTACAACTGTCTTGCTCTAAATCATAGATTTTCATCTTGAGAAAAGCAGTCTCATATAACAAATACGCTCTACTAGTAAAAAAAAAATGGTGAATTGTAAACTAGACTAGGCCTAGTAAAGACATGTCATGTTGACGAAAATCTGGTAGCGAAACATATATGGTCGGAAGCATAAAAGTTTCTACAGTAATGACCGAGTGTTCCAAATAACTGGAGCATTGTCCCTTAATTGCAGAAAAAGAAGAAAATGGTTGTCAGAATTCTCAAATTTATCTTGTGCTTTCAGGAGTATCCACTTTATACCTCACCAGATAACATCCTTATAGAGCCGGGCACCGGAAATTTGGTGACTGGTACCCATCCGAGTTCGATACAGGTGGCACATCATTTAGAGGATGTTTATCACCCAGCTCCTTCAAAGGTAAATTAAACTATTCTAAATCCAGTCCAACACATTGAATCTTTTTTATTCCCCAATAGATAAGACTTTGGAAAATATTTTGGAAAACGAAAGAAATAGCTTGTGACAAGGAATTTCACAATTTCCCACAATGTTTTTTACCCAAGAAGACCAAACCATTTTAAATTTCAGTCTTTGAAATTGTTGTCTGCAACATCTTTGAATTTTGGTCACCCTAAAAGTTTGCCTTTTGGGAAAGGGTTAAACATTAACAATGATGCTATCTCTGCCAGATGCCTAGCATAAACAGAGGGGAACTGAGGCATTCAAGGGAAAAAGTGTCTCATAAGCTAAAACCTGCTGGCCCTTTTAAATAGGGTTGACACTGTAATAAAAAAGCTCTTACATTTACATGATGATCCAAGGATGTGGCATGTTATTTTTCCAGTTGCCTTTGGATGGATTGTGGTAAATCCAAATGGGCAGAAATGAACTTTAACATGTTTGGTGGCCAGACAGTCAGTCTTGTTGATGCCAGCTACTGCTTGCCCTGACCAAATGTGCACTTGACCAACTTTTTGTATCAGAACTTGAACTTAGGGAATGCAATTGCAAGAGAATCCTTAGAAACAATTAATGTAACTTTCAACATCACCAATTAAACTTCTATGAATTTTCAGGTGTTGTTAATTCATCTCAAGAATAGTGCATTTGTTGACCATGCTACTATGGAGTAGACGTCAAAACTAGGTCTTTTATGAGGAAGGGTTTATCTAACTTTAACAATATTAATGTGACTTATTATACCCCCGCAAAATGAATGTTTTATTATACCCCCGCAAAATGCAAGTTTTAGGGGGTATACTGGAATCAACCTGTCTGTATGTCTGTCCGTGTACAAAATACTTCTCCAGAGAATATCTTCTAAACCATAAGCGCTATCAACTTCAAACTTTGTACACTTATAGATCTCATTATGAGGAAGTGTCATGTGTAAGAACCGTTACTCTGCCACACCCACTTTGAGTTATTGCCCTTTGTTGTTTGTACCCTTGCATTTATGTCTGGACCATATCTTCTTAACCATAAGACAGTGCTAGCAATTTCAAATTTGGTACACTTATACATCTCATTGTGGGGAAGTCTCATGTGTAAGGATTGTTACTCTGCCACGCCCACCTTTTCTGTTATTGCCCTTTGTTGTTTGTACCCTTGCATTTTTGTCAGGACCATATCTTCTAAACCATAAGTGCTAGCAACTTCAAACTTTGTACACTTATAGATCTCATTGTCGGGAAGTGTCATGTACTAGAATAGTTACTCTGCCATGCCCACTTTTTGAGTTATTGCCCTGTGTTGTTTGTACCCTTACATTTTTGTCCAGACCATATCTTCTAAATCATAAGTGCTAGCAATTTCAAATTTGGTACACTTATACATCTCATTGTGGGGAAGTCTCTTGTGTTAGAATTGTTACTCTGCCACGCCCACTTTTTCAGTTATAGCCCTTTGTTCTTTGTACCTTTGCATTTTTGTCAGGACCATATCTTCTAAATCATAAGTGCTAGCAATTTCAAATTTGGTACACTTATACATCTCATTGTGGGGAAGTCTCTTGTGTTAGAATTGTTACTCTGCCACGCCCACTTTTTCAGTTATTGCCCTTTGTTCTTTGTATCCTTGCATTTTTGTCAGGACCACATCTTCTAAGCCATAACTGCTAGCAACTTCAAACTTAGTACACTTCTAGATCTTATTGTGAGAAAGTGTCATGAACAAGAATCATTGCTCTGCCGCACCCGCTTTATGGGTTTTTAGCTCACCTGAGCACGAAGTGCTCGAGGTGAGTTATTGTGGTCACTTTTTAACCGCCGTCCGTCCGTCTGTCAACATTTGGGGTGTTTACACTCTAGCATCCACAAAAGTTACTCAATCTTGATCAAACTTGGCCAAAACAAGTATGATAATAAGTTCTTGGACAAGTTCGATTATGGGCCTGATCGGACCAGGAAGTGCGGAGTTATCTGCCCTTGAATGTCAAAAAATGCTGTTTTTAAGTTTGTTTACACTCTAGCATCTACAATTATTGATCAATCAAGACAAAACTTGGACATAATGTTGGAGACCATAAGATCTTGGATGAGGTCAATTTTCAGTCTGATCTGACCAGAAAGATGAGAGTTATGTGCCCTTGAATTGGGCAAAATTGCCACTTTTTTGCTGTATTCAAAAAAAGAGTTAATCTAAGGGAAGGAACTCTGACACTACTTTCCTTCAGTATAAGTAGAGTTATCTAGTTTGATAGAGGATATAAATAGATTTGCACTATAGAACCCCATTACCAAACAACAAAATTTTAGACTAGTCCAAAATCATAGGTGTTGCAGACGACAAGTTCCATTGAACAAAATTTAACATTTTTTTATCTTTCTTGGTAGAAAACATTGTGGGTAATGAAGAAATTGCTTGTCACAATGTTTTCCAAAGCCTTTATTTTGTGGGGCATCCAAAAGCGCCAATGTGTGGGAAAAGGTCAATCAAGACAAAACTTGGATACAATGTTGGGGACTATAAGATCTCAGATGAGTTTGATTTTCAGTCTGATCTGATCTGAAAGTCAAGAGTTACGTGCCCTTGAATTTGACAAAATTGCCATTTTCGGCTGTTTTCAACCTTTTTTACACTCTAGAATCTACAATTATTATTCAATCAAGACAAAACTTGGACACAATCTTTTGGACCATAATATCTTGAATTAGTTTGATTTTCAGTCTGATCTAATCAGAAAGTCAAGAGTTATGTGCCCTTGAATTTGACAAAATTGCTGTTGTTTTACTGTTTTCGACTTTGTTTACACACTAGAATCTACAATTATTGACCAATCAAGACAAATTTTGGACACAATGTTGGAGACTATAAGATCTCAGGTAACTTCGATTTTCAGTTTGATCTGATTAGAAAGTCAAGAGTAATGTGCCCTTGAATTTGATAAAATTGCTGTTTTTGGCTGTTTTTGACCTTGTTTATACTCTAGAATCTACAATTATTTATCAATCAAGACAAAACTTGAACACAATGTTGGGGACTATAAGATCTTGGATGAGTTTGATTTTCAGTCTGATCTGATGAGAATGTTGAGAGTTATGTGCCCTTGAATTTGACAAAATTGCCATTTTCGGCTGGTTTCGACCTTGTTTACATTCTAGAATCTACAATCATTGATCAATCTATACAAAACTTGGACACAATGTTGGGAACCATAAGATCTCATATGAGTTTGATTTTCAGTCTGATCTGATCAGAAAGTCGAGCGTTTTGTGCCCTTGAATTTGACAAAATTGTTGTTTTCGGCTGTTTTCGACCTTGTTTATACTCTAGAATCTACAATTATTTATCAATCAAGACAAAACTTGGATACAATCAGGGCTAAAGATAAGTGGAGGTGAAGACATACTAACATTGTTTTTTCGAATTCAAATCCTATGTTGTGGGTACTCATTTGAATCATCTCGACGAGACGATACAAATGAGTACCTACAACATAGGGTTTGATGATAACTGACAGCATTATTGCAGTTTGAAAAGTCACCACCCCCTCTTATCTGGAGCCCTGTACAATGTTTGGCACCATAATTTAGATTTCGGATGAGTTAGATTTTCACAACCTTATTGACCATAAGTTCTTTTTCAGTCTTAAAGTAATAAATATTAATTGAATTGAACAAAAGTGTTGCTCATATCATTTAGGTTCAGGTGAGCGATATATAGGACCATCATGGTCCTCTTGTTTGCCCTTTGTTGTTTGTACCCTTGCATTTTTGTGTGGACCATATCTTCAAAACCATAAGTGCTAGCAACTTCAAACTTGGTACACTTATTGCCCTTTGTTGTAGTGAAAGCTTATGCGGGGATATCAAGTCACATTCTGTGACAGTTCTAGTATCAATAGGAAACAATTTCATCCAATTAACCCTGACATATTTTCGGACAAACAATTGTATTTTCTTTAGTGTTGTTTTAAAATCTCATAAATATGGCTTGATTCAAGCTGTAGTTACCAGATTTTATAACAGCACCGACGATTTATCAAAACATAACAGTACACCAAGTCTATTTTTTAGCCTGAATCTCATTGCTATTTACAGGTTCTATTAATTCATCTAAAGAACAGTACGCATGCAGACCATGTGACAGAGCTGTATTCAGACGACGGACACACATTATACGGGTCTACGGTAGCTTCAATATATGGCGGTAAAATGTTAATTGGTACAATTCAGCATAAGCTTTTATTCTGTGAGCTTAGGGTATTTTCTTAGGTATATTTATGTCTGTTCCAAAAGGTTTGTTGGCTTAAACCCTTTCCCATACAGTACAAATTAAGACTGCTCCAATTTTAAAGCTGTTGTATAATAACAAAATGGTTGTTGATAAAAATGGGTTTGTAAATTGCAGAGAAAATTTTGAGGCAAAAGGAGAATGTGTCTTTTCTTTTTTTACCTTGATATTTTTCCATTTTTCTCTAAAGGCCTTAAAGGGACATTTCATTCCAATTTTAATTTTTTATTTAAAGTGTGTCTTGATGCCAAGATTGGTTATTCTAATGAGTATAAATACTATTGGTTTTTAGGTCACCTGACCGAAGGTC
Source organism: Fragum sueziense (assembly GCA_963680895.1). Taxonomy (NCBI): domain Eukaryota; kingdom Metazoa; phylum Mollusca; class Bivalvia; order Cardiida; family Cardiidae; genus Fragum; species Fragum sueziense. The sequence continues at coordinate 30,246,601 of OY804609.1, read as the reverse complement.
ATGGTGACCTATTGCGACCGTGTTTCGTCCGTCGTCGTCCGTCGTGCGTTAACTTTTAACATTTTCGACTTCTTCTTGAGAACCATTGGACGGATTACAGCCAAACTTGGCAGGGAGCATCCCCATGGGAAGCCGCTTCAGATTTGTACAAATCATGGAGTTATCTCCCTTTGGGGCCCCATAAGGGGCCAAAAAGGGGTTAAATAGGGTACATCTTAAAAAATCTTCTTCTGATGAACCGGCTGTTGGATTTGATTCACATTTGGTATTTAGAGTCTTTAGGGCAAGGACAACAAAGTTTGTACAAGAGAAAAAAATCCGTCCAGAAATGGCCGTGCTGGGGATGGGGGATGGGAGGGGGGTTGCGTTATTAGTTAACTTAACATTTTCGACTTCTTATTAAGAACCATTAGACGGATTTCAACCAAACTTGGCATGAAGCATCCTAATAGGAAGCCGCTTCAGATTTTGTACAAATCATGGAGTTATCTCCCTTTGGGGTCCCATAAAGGGCCAAAAAGGGGGTAAATTGGGTACATCTTAAAAAATCTTCTACTCATGAACCGGCTGTTGCATTGGATACACATTTGGAAGTTAAAGTCTTTAGGGCAAGGACTACAAAGTTTTTACAAGAGAAAAAAATCCATTGATAAATGGCCGTGCTGCGGATGGGGGATGGGAGGGGTTCGCGTTATTACTTAACTTTGAACATTTTCTACTTGTTTTTGAGAACCGTTGGACAGATTTCTACCAGACTTGGCAGGAAGCATTCCAATGGGAAGCCGCTTCAGATTTTTACAATTTCATGGAGTTATCTCCCTTTGGGCCCCAAAAGGGGGTAAATAGGGTACATATTAAGAAATGTTCTATTGTTGGATTGAATTCACATTTGGTATTTAAGTCTTTAAATAAGTTTGTACAAGAGAAAAAAAGACTGTCAAGAAATGGTGGTGCTGGGGGGGTGCGCTTTTAGTTAACTTTTAACATTTTCCTTGGCTGTTTCTGCTCATTTGATTCAGGTGACCGATAAGGCCCTCGGGGCCTCTTGTTTGAAGTTGTTGCCAATAAGCGAGAAACACGCATTTAAAGATGAGACATAATCAATAAATTGCATATATATCCGAACTGTTGTCCACAACAATTTGTTCAATATTAACACAAAAATATAAATTTCTCGTAAACGGCGCAACATTTTGGCTTGAAATTTTCAGAATTTTCATAAGGAAATATGCTCTTTCAGATAAAAATAAAAGTAAAATTTATTACAAAAAATTCTAAAATGTCACTTTGAAAGGTATCATTGTTTGGGAATGTGTTATAACCAATGAAAATATAATAATTTGAAATACATGTCTATAAGTTTTGAACTTGCGTAGCTATTTGTTATTGGTTCTATGGAAAAATACTTAGTTTGGTACAGCATAGAGTTTTATGCTTTAAAGTTATGGTATCAGCATTTTCTTCTTTTTAGAAAATGTTTTCCAAAGCTTTTTTCTGGGGCCATTAAGACCAGAGATTGTTTTGTAAATAAAGCTGCAGTTATATTTTTTGACAAACTGCAAGCGACACTGACCCCATTTCAATATTTTCCCTTTTTATACGCCGCCGGAGGCGGACGTATATTGGCGTCATCTTCTCCGTCTGTCCGTCCGTCCATCCGTCCGTCCGTCCGTCCATCCGTCCGTCCGTCCATCCGTCCGTACGTCCGTCCACTTTTCTTGTCAACGCAACTCCTCCTAAGTTTCTGGCTGGATCTTCTTGAAACTTGGTCAATGTTATCACCTCAATTGGTAGATGTGCATGAAGGAAGGATTTTATGGTTCATCGATTTTTGCCTGAGTTATGCCCCTTAAAAACTTAGTCTCTGGGGCTTATTGAAATTGCAGCCTTGTCAACGCAACTCCTCCTAAGTTTCTGGCTGGATCTTAATGAAACTTGGTCAATGTTATCACCTCAATTGGTAGATGTGCATGAAGGAAGGATTGTATGGTTCGTCGATTTTTGCCTGAGTTATGCCCCTTAAAAACTTAGTCTCTGGGGCTTATTGAAATTGCAGCCTTGTCAACGCAACTCCTCCTAAGTTTCTGGCTGAATCTTAATGAAACTTGGTCAATGTTATCACCTCAATTGGTAGATGTGCATGAAGGAAAGATTTTATGGTTCGTCAGTTTTTGCCTGAGTTATGCCCCTTAAAAACTTAGTCTCTGGGGCTTATTGAAATTGCAGGCTTGTCAACACAACTCCTCCTAAGTTTCTGGCTGGATCTTAATGAAACTTGGTCAATGTTATCACCTCAATTGGTAGATGTGCATGAAGGAAGGATTTTATGGTTCATTGATTTTTGCCAGAATTATGCCCCCTTCAATCTTAGTCTCTGGGGCTTATTGAAATTGCAGTCTTGTCAACGCAACTCCTCCTAAGTTTCTGGCTGGATCTTAATGTCACTTGTTCAATGTTATCACCTCAATTGGTAGATGTGCATGTAGGAATGATTTTATGGTTCATTGATTTTTAGCTCCACTGGCCGAAGGCCAGCGGGGCTTATGTCATGGCCCTGTGTCCGTCGTGCGTCCGTCCGTCCGTGCGTGCGTAAACAATTTTCAAACATCTTCTTCTCCAAAACTACTGGACCAATTTCTACCAAACTTCACACGAATCATCCTTGCATGAATCTCTACCAAATTCCTTCAAAAGAATAAAATCTATGCAGAACTTGAATTTTAATTAATTTAATTGAATTAAATTTTCGAAAAATCTTTAAAAATTCTTCTTCTCCAAAACTACTGGACCAATTTCACCCAAACTTCACAGAAATTTTCCTAGTATGAATCTCTACCAAATTCTTTCAAAAGAATAAAATTGGCTTTGAACTTGAATTTTAATTAATTTAATTGATTTAAAATTTCGAAAAACCTTTAAAAATTCTTCTTCTCCAAAACTACTGGACCAATTTCAACCAAACTTCACACGAATCAACCTTGCATGAATCTCTACCAAATTCCTTCAAAAGAATAAAATCTATGCAGAACTTGAATTTTAATTAATTTAATTGAATTAAATTTTCGAAAAATCTTTAAAAATTCTTCTTCTCCAAAACTACTTGACCAATTCCAACCAAACTTCACAGAAATTTTCCTTGCATGAATCTCTACTAAATTCCTTTAAAAGAATAAAATCTGCACAGAACTTGAATTTTAAATAATTTAATTGATTTAAATTTTCGAAAAATCTTTAAAAAAATTTCTTCTCCAAACCAACTGGACCAATTTCAACCAAACTTTACAGAAATGTTCCTTGCATTAATCTCTTCTTAATTCCTTCAAAAAAATGAATTCTATGTAAAACTTAAATTTTGATTAATTTAATAAATTAAATTAAATTTTCGAAATATCTTAAAAAATTATTCTCACCAAAACTACTGGACCAATTTCAACCAAACTTTACAGAAATTTTCCTTGCATTAATCTCTTCTTACAGGTAATTCCTTCGAAAAAATAAATTCTATGTAGAACTTAAATTTTGATTGAAATTAAATTGAATTAAATCTTCGAAAAATCTTCTTTTCCAAAACTACTGTACCAATTTTAACTAAACTTCACACAAATTTTCCTTGCATTTATCTCCTCTAAATTCCTTGAAAAAATAATTTCTGTGTAGGACTTAAATTTTAATAAATTTAGTTAAATTGAATTTTCGAAAAATTGTTAAACAATCTTCTTCTCCAAAACTACAGGACTAATTTCAACCAAACTTCACAGGAATCTTCCTAGCATGAATCTCTTCCAAATTCCTTCACGATGGGATGAAAAGCTTGGCCGTTGTGGGCTAGGCTTTTTTTTTTCGCTATATGAAACAGTGTAATTTTAAGAAAACTTTAAAAACATTTCTGCTCTTTAATCACTTATTGGATTTTATTCTGGTGTAGCATGAATCTTCTTTGAATAGACCTCTATTGTATTCCTTGAAGAAGTTCGTAGTCTAAATGTCTAAAAGCCAGTGGAGCGATACAGGGCCATCTTGGCCCTCTTGTTTCCAGAGTTATGCCCCCTTAAAACTTAGTCTCTGGGGCTGAAACTTGGTGGATGTTATTACCTTAATTGGTAGATGTGCATGAAGTAAGGATTTTATGGTTCATTGATTTTTGCCTGAATTATGCCCCCTTCAATCTATTTTTTTTTTGTCTCAAGTTTTATAAGTGGCGGCGTATATTGTGACGATGGCACTCTTGTTCCAAATATATTTTTCATTGTTAGATAATTTATTATTTTTGTGCAATAACATGTAATCAAAGGTTGTTCAAAAGTTTACTATTACATTTAGTCTTAAAGACGCCAATTTTCTTTAACTATGCATTCTTTTTTGCTAAAAAGCTGTGTATTTTGTGACTGTAGTACTTATGTAATCTTTTGTTTAAACATTTTGAATCATTTATGCATACATGACTGTGAGCTTTATATTGTACATTTTTCTTAGCATTACCAGATTTTGGTTGTAGGTTGCTACTCTTTACTTGAGCTGCAGATAATAGGGGTGATGGTTTTTTCGAAAAGCCACATAGCATGGATTGTTTATCAAAACCTATGTTGTGAGTACTCATTGGAATCGTCTCATCGAGACGATTCTAATGAGTACCCACAACATAGGGTTTGGAATTGAGATAACAAAGTTAGACTGCCAATACCCCCCCCCCCCCCCCCCCCCCCCCTCTTATCTGTAACTTTGAGATAGCTACTCTTAATCACCCGAGACTGTTTTCATTCTCTGTGTATATTTAACTCTTTTTCAAAAACCTATTGAAATTTAAACAAGTTGGAGACAACAAAAGCAATGCTATTACTAAATGTATTGAAATTGTTTCTTACAGCTTGGTAAAAATTAAGAGAAAAGCTGAAAATGCTGGTTTTCAGCAATTTCTTCTTTTCTCTTAAAGTTTTCCTAATTTTCCCATATTGGTGGCCTTATTTCAAAAGATATTTACTTTAAGGAAATGATTAATGATGCTTTTATTTTTGCTAACCTCTACAAATTTTGTTCAGAGGTGAGCATTTGTGATTGCCCTTTGTCTGTGTTCAACTTTGATTTAAAAAGAAAAAAACAATATATGGAACAGTAAAAGGAACAGAAAATAGATCTTGATGAAAACACCGGTCACAGTTGTGGTAGATCTACTAGGGGATGTCTGATGGTAAATACAATTTCAATTATTTCAGCTGACCTGAGCACAGAGTGCTGAAGGTGTGGTATTGTGGTTGCTCACCACCTGTTGTGAATGACCTATGTCAGTGTTTTACTTTGTATTTCCATAAAAAGGTTTTACAATTTGAATCAGAAAATGGACCTTGTGGAAACTATTAGTAACAGTTGTGGCTGATTTACTAGGGGATATCTGATAGTAAATATAGTTTCAAATCTTTCAGCTGACCTGAGCACAAAGTGCTGAAGGTGAGGTATTGTGATTGCTCGCCTTCCGTCATCCATCCATTAATGATAATAATCATAATAATTTGGTAAAAGACTTTCGTAGAGGCTACATATCATTATACCCCACACCTATGAAGTAGAGGGGAGTATATTGGTTTCACCATGTCTGTCCATCTGTCTGAAGACTTTTTCCTTTCTGTACTCTAAGTCAAGGACCGGTTGACCTAGGGTCATGAAACTTTACACAGTTGTTGCCCATGACCCAAGGAGGTGCCCTATCGTTTTTTTGGTCACGTAGGTAAAGGTCACAATCAGATTTTGTTTATAATCCGTTTCCATGCTCTAAGTCAAGAAGTGGTTGACCTACAGCACTTTTTCAGTGACAAGGTGCTAGTGGGGGTATTTGTCCGCTTTGCGACAGTTCTAGTTCCACTTTTGGTCTGGGTTGGTAAAATGGTTCAAGACGCCTTTGTGAGTAATGTTGGACCATAATGATTAGTCATCTTGTTTGTATCCAGTAGATTATAGGACAAAGTTTAACTTAATTCCCATAAAGCAATGAAGTTACTTGTTGAAGGGTACTTGCCATGTTAGAGACATTTGGCAAATGACATAGCAGGTTGGGACAAGCTCTCATATTCTGTTGTACAAGCTATGGTAGGGTTTAACCCATACTTCAAATTCAATGCTTCTGTTGTTAAAAAATGAATCAGAAGCCAGAAATTCTGCGTTTGTGTAGTACGTGAAACCAGGCATCCTGTGTATAATAACGTGCAAAAATAAATGAAAAATAAATAAAATGAAATACAACTAAAATTCTTTTTCTTCCAATTAAGAAAAAAAAAGCACTACATATGAGATGACCCTCACTCATAAACTGTTGTCACATTTATTTTGTGTGCCCCAGTAAGGAAAGATTTGGTTGAGACATCATGTTGTTTTTCCGTCTATGACAGCTCTTGCTTTTTTAAGTCCCCATTCTGTTGAAGAGCTAAGGTAGGCGTTTAACCCATAATTCTTGGTATGAGTAATACGTAAAGCCAGGCATCCCGTCTATGACAGCTCTTGCTTTTTAAGTCCCCATTCTGTTGAAGAGCTTAGGTAGGCTTTTAACCCATAATTCTGGGTTTGAGTAATACGTAAAGCCAGGCATCCCGTCTATGAAAGCTCTTGTTTTCTTTCTAAGTCCCCATTCTGATAAAGAGCTAAGGTAGGCGTTTAACCCATAATTCTGGGTTTGAGTAAAACGTAAAGCCAGGCATCCCGTCTATAAGAACCTGTAAAAATAATATGAATATATAAAATAATAATAAACTTGCATGAAATCTAACAGAAATACTGCTTTTTTCCGTACTTGTTGTAATCTGGCTTCTCGATCCAGTAACTTGTCATTGAATATTTGGTGTTGTCGGGTAATGTGCATGATTCAATTTTCTCGATGCATAGCAAGTCTCTTTGGATAAACTGCACTTACCTGTTTTTGACGCCTGCTTGTATGCACTGTTCTTTAACTTGGTCGCCTATTGTCTCAATTACAGCCTTCCCCTGTTAAGCTTATAACAAGAAATTTCTATTTTTCTATTTCTCTGTAAATCCAATAAGATAAAGTTGAATTTTGCAACTGGAATGGTTTTTAGCTCGACTTTTCGAAGAAAATGAGAGCTTATACTGACACCTGGGCGTCGGCGTTGCAACAAAGGTTTAAGTTTTTTCAAACATCAATAACTTCCATACTATTAAAGGGATTCAACCCAAACTTGGAATACTTATTCACCATCACACCCTCTACCTTACTTCCAGGGCCCATGACCCTGGCTCTACTATATTTGGAGTTATGCCACCTTTATACTAAGCAACTTAGAAAGTCGAGCGCGCTGTCTTTGGACAGCTCTTGTTATACTTTGTACCCAAATATGGTTCTAGCTGTTGGTGACCATCTTGTCTTGATCTTCTTAATTTCCTTTATAACTTTGGTTTTCTCCATGAACGTCATCTCTTCCCCAGCCGTATCCACTATGTTGTGGGTCATTCCCTTTGCCCGTACCTCCTCGTCCATCAGGCTCTCAATCAGTGTACAGTGGAGGTACTGGCCACTCCACTTCCCTAAGTCCAGCAGGGCCTGGATAGCAGCCCTGCTGTGATTACCCCCGACTGTCTCTATGACTGCCTTCCCCTCGTGCCCGACATCGTCCAGAATGCCAGAGGTCAGCAGCCCCAGGAGAAGTTTCGACTGTGTCTGCCTCTGCATAAACTTGGTCTTCAGGCGTTCCACATGTAGAGAGTTTAGCCTCCTCACTTGCCTACTTGCTGAAGGCTGGAAAAGGTTGTGGTTGTGGACTTGTCCTGTTGCACCTGAAAAATGAGACAGTTTGCTATGTTTTTAAGGCCAATAATTGTGTGGGAATTGGTTAAATAGTGTATTTGCAAACGGGTTAAGCTTATAACATGAAATTTCTAATTTTTTTATTTCTCTGTCCATCCAATAAGATAAAGTTGAATGTTACAACTGCAATGTTTTTTATACTTACTTTGTACCCAAATCTGGTCTTAGCTGTTGGTGACCATCTTGTCCCCATCTTCTTGATTTCCCTTATGACTTTTGTTTTCTCGAGGAACGTCATCTCCTCCCCATCCATGTCAACTAAATTGTGGGTCATCCCCTTTGCCAGTACCTCCTCGTCCGTCAGGCTCTTAATCAGTGTACAGTGAAGGTACTGGCCACTCCACTTCCCTAAGTCCAGCAGAGCCTGGATAGCAGCCCTGCTGTGGTTTCCCCATATGGTCTCTATGACTGCCTTCCCCTCGTGCCCGACATCATCGAGGCTGCCAGAGGTCTGCAGCCCTGCTGTGGTTTCCCCCGATCGTTTCTATCACAGCCTTCCCCTGTTGTCCTACGTCGTTGAGGCTGCCAGAGATCAGCAGCCCCAGGAGAAGTTTAGACTGTGTGCCTCTGCATAAACTTGGTCTTCAGGCGTTCCACATGTAGGGAGTTGAGCCTCCTCACTTGCCTACTTGCTCCCGTCTTTAAGAACCTGCAAAACTTGAAATATAAAATAATAATGAACTTGCATGAAATCCAACTGAAATACTGCTTTTTTCTGTTAAAAAAAAAAACAAAAAAAAAAACACACTACTTTCGAGACAACCCACATTAAAAAACTGAGGGCAAATGAGGTTAATAAATAGAAATAAGCACATTTAAACTTATACAAAATAAATGAATGAATAATAAAACTTGCATGAAATCCAACTGAAATACTCCTTTTTAAGTGAAAAAAAAAGGAAGAAAAAAACGAATCTCTGATGAATTATGGGCAAAGATGGTGATGGCCCGAAGTTCAGGTCACTGTCATCTATCTCGTCATGTCTGTCATGTCTGTTACTTAGTCCTGGTACTTGTTGTAATCTGGCTTCTCGATCCAGTAACTTGTCATTGAATATTTGGTGTTGTCGGGTAATGTGCATGATTCGATTTTCTGGATGCATAGCAAGTTTCTTGGGATAAACTGCACTCGCCTGTTTTTGACGCCTGCTTGTATGCACCGTTCTTTAACCTGGTGGCCTATTGTCTCAATTACAGCCTTCCCCTGTTAAGCTTATAACAAGAAATTTCTATTTTTCTATTTCTCTGTAAATCCAATAAGATAAAGTTGAATTTTGCAACTGGAATGGTTTTTAGCTCGACTTTTCGAAGAAAATGAGAGCTTATACTGACACCTGGGCGTCGGCGTCGGTGTTGCAACAAAGGTTAAGTTTTTTCAAACATCAATAACTTCCATACTATCAAAGGGATTCAACCCAAACTTGGAATACTTATTCACCATCACACCCTCTACCTTACTTCCAGGGCCCATGACCCTGGCTCTACTATATTTGGAGTTATGCCACCTTTATACTAAGCAACTTAGAAGGTCGAGCGCGCTGTCTTCGGACAGCTCTTGTTATACTTTGAACCCAAATATGGTTCTAGCTGTTGGTGACCATCTTGTCTTGATCTTCTTAATTTCCTTTATAACTTTGGTTTTCTCCATGAACGTCATCTCCTCCCCATCCGTATCCACTATATTGTGGGTCATCTCGTCCATCAGGCTCTCAATCAGTGTACAGTGGAGGTACCGGCCACTCCACTTCCCTTCATCCAGCAGGGCCTGGATAGCAGCCCTGCTGTGATTACCCCCGACTGTCTCTATGACTGCCTTCCCCTCGTGCCCGACATCGTCCAGGCTGCCAGAGGTCAGCAGCCCCAGGAGCAGTTTCGACTGTGTCTGCCTCTGCATGAACTTGGTCTTCAGGCGGTCCACATTGTAGAGAGTTGAGTCTCCTCCCTTGCCTATTTCCTGAAGGCGCGAAAAGGTTGCGGATATGGACAGCTCTGGTTACACCTAAAAAATAAAAAAAGTTTGTTATGTTTTTAAGACCAATAACTGTGTGGGAATTGGTTAGATAGTGTATTTGCAAACGGGTAAAGCTTATAACATGAAATTTCTAATTTTTTATTTCTCTGTCCATCCAATAAGATAAAGTTGAATTTTTACAACTGGAATGGTTTTTAGCTCGACTTTTCGAAGAAAATGAGAGCTTATACATTGTGACCCGGGCGTTGGCGTTGGCGTCGGCATTGCAACAAAGGTCAAAGTTTTTTCAAACATCAATGACTTCCATACTATCAAAGGGATTCAACCCAAACTTGGAATACTTATTCACCATCACACCCTCTACCTTACTACCAGGGCCCATGACCCTGGCTCCACTATATTTGGAGTTATGCCCCCTTTATACATAAAAAATGGCATCTAAGCAACTTAGAAAAGTCTTATTGACAGCTCTTGTTATACTGTGTACCCAAATATGGTTCTAGCTGTTGGTTACCATCTTGTCCCCACCATTTTATTTCTATCATAACCTTCATCTTCTTGAGCAATGTCATCACCTCGTTATCTGTGTCAACTATATTGTGGGTCATCCCCTTGGCCAGTACCTCCTCGTCTGCCAGGCTCTCAACAATTAGTGTACAGTTAACCCTTTGGTGGTGACCATCTTGTCCCCATCTTCTTAATTTCCCTTATAACTTTGGATTTCTCCAGGAACGTCATCTCCTCCCCATCTGTATCGACTATGTTGTGGGTCATCCCATCTTAAAATCCTTGTAACTGCAAGCACTTACTTCAGCAATCCGTTCTACATAGATCACCATTGGCCTAATGATAGCAAGGTCTTCTAATGAAGACCCGAATTCCGCGTTGTGTACAGCATTAGAACCTGGTAGCCAAAAAAAGTTCTACTTCAGCAATCCATTCTACATTGATCACCATTGGCCTAATGATCCCAAGGTCTTCTAATGTAGACCCGAATTCCGTGTTGGGTAGGTCTACAGCATTAGATCCTGGTAGCCATACCAAAAAAATCCACTCTACATTGATCACCATGGGCCTAGTGATTCCAAGGTTTTCTAATGAAGACCCGAATTCCGTGTTGGGTAGGCCTACAGCATTAGAAAAATTTTGATCCTGGTAGCCGTACCAAAAAAAGGAGTTTTAAGTTGTTCAAAGTTTTTCTTTTTCAGCACAAAAACCCTGATTTTAAATGAAATAAATGTAATTATAGCCTCCCCCTACAAGGTAGAGAGGGTATATTGGTTTCACCATGTCTCTTTGATTGTGTTACAAATCTCACTATAGCCCTTCATTGGACATTACATTATCTGTTGTACATGGATATCTTTGGTGGACCACACTACAACAAAACAGAAATCTTTTCCAGTTGCCCCTAATAGAGTCTGTATTTGATAGTAGTATGGGGGATACTTATTTAGATGATATCGACTCTGATCAAATTCTCTCCAGATAGTTGAGATCTTGTTCATATGGTTGCTTTTCAACGAAAACCTTGTAACTGCAGCTTGTTTTAAGCTGCAGTTACAAGTTTATGGTTGAAGAGCAGCGGTATATTCCTACATTTCTTCGTTGGTGATGTTAGTTGATTACTTTGTCAATATCTGGTTTACTGTTACATTCCCAGAAGCATACCTCATGCTTACTTTTAAAAATGGGTGATTTTCATTCAGTATTCTATCCATCTTTTTTACATCCCTAAATACTGTATTCCTGAAAAAAAAAAGATATGTGACAGTACAACAAATGCCAATAGACTGACCAGTCATAAAAGATGGTTAGTCACATAAAATTTTTGAAATAGGAAGAATAGGGTGACATTTAAGTGTCACTATTTAGCTGCAGATGTCTGTCTCTGTCTCTCTAAATGAACATACAGTTATCCCACTGCTCGTTATTTCCAGAACATGACTTCCTGTCTCTGTCTCTCTAAATGAACCTACAGTTATCCCACTGCTCGTTATTTCCAGAACATGACTTCCTGTCTCTGTCTCTCTAAATGAACCTACAGTTATCCCATTGCTTGTTACTTCCAGAACAAGCCCTCCCAAACTGTGAAGATTTCTCACTGCTCGTTATTTCCAGAGCAAGCCCTCCCAAACTGTGGCGGTTATCCCACTGCTTGTTATTTCCAGAACAAGCCCTCCCAAACAATGAAGGTTTAGGGTTATCACACACTCGTGTCCTATGTTGTGGGTTAATTTTAATAAATCCCAAATGTAGGAATCTGATTGATTAAGGCCTTATTCCCTCCCAAGTTATCCCACTGCTCGTTATTTCGAGAACACACCCTCTCAAGTTATCCGACTGCTCGTTATTTGAAGGTTTTCCATTGCTTGTTACTTCCAGAACAAGCCCTCCCAAACAGTGACGGTTTAGGGTTATCACACACTCGTGTCCTATGTTGTGGGTTAATTTTAATAAATCCCAAATGTAGGAATCTGATTGATTCAGGTCTTGTTTTTGATTATCATGGCATTATCTATATCTATATATTAATTTATAGTTCATTTAGCCTTATGTTGTGTGTACTCATTAGAATCTTCTTGATGAGAAGATTCAAATGAGTACCCAAATCATGTTTTTTGGATTTAAATATGATAAATTATTTATATCATCACCCTCAGGATAACGAGCCATATCGTCAGGACAAGCTGTATTACTGTTAACCCATTACCAAACGACAATATTTTGGGTTGTTTCAAATTCAAAGATGTATTGCAGAGGACAATTTCAAGTGAATAAAATTAAGAATCTTTCGGACTTTTTGGGTAGAAAACATCGTGGGAAATGAAGAAATTGCTTGTCACAAGCAATTTCTTCATTTTCAACAATGTTTTCTAAAGCTTTTTTCCTTTTGACGAGTCAAAAAGAGTTATTGTGTGGTAATGGGTTAAGAGAACGATCATCAGAGTTGGCCATATCATCATTGTCACCAGAATACTCCTCAGGCTCTGAAAAATTCCATTAACCCTTTCCCAAACAGCAAATTTTAGGGTGGTCAAATTTGCCACAAATGAAAAAATGGAAGGTATAATAGATAGAATTTGTGTAAAATATGGCATAGAAAATATTGAGACAAAAGGAGAAACTGCTGGTTATCAGCAGTTTCTTCTTTTGTTTCAGTATTTTCCCAAGCCCTTTCTATTAGGGACGTCAAAACCAGGTCTTGTTTGAGAAAGGGTTAATATATGTCCACCTTTGATGATGTATAGAAGTCGCATGAAATTACAAGTTTAATAAAAAGAAAAAGAAGAAAAGTTTTGAATAATGCGTATAATGATTGCCATTATTGGTCATGTAATTAATTTTGTTCTTGTTTTTATGCCCTCGTTTAGAAAGATCGGGTACATTGATTGTTTTACTTGTGTCTCTCCGTCTGTCTGTCCAAAAACTTAACAATATTGGCATTTTCTCCAGAATTATTCGACATACAAAGCTCAAATTTTCTTCTTTCAATGATATCTATCTGTTCCATGCAATATGACCTTCCTCAAGGTCATGGTTTAATCCTTATCAACCCTTTACATGAAAACTTAAAATCAAAACTTAACATTGCCATTTGGGGGCATTAGTGTTTCACAAACACATCTTGTCTTTTTTCTTGGTTTGGGTGGCTTGAAGCTGATTCTTGAGTCCGCACATTTCTTCAGAAGCCATACTACCATCAGGAGCATGTATATTTCTAGGTTTAAAGGCTTGAAGCTGATTCTTGTGTCTGCACACTTCTGGTTGATTGCCTGGACTATTGATATCAATATTTGTGTCCACTTTTGATGGTGTATAATAGCCATGTATGAAAATACGAGTTTAGTTGAAAAATAAAGATTTTAATCATGCACATATAAATCCAGATATTGGTCATGTGATTAATTTTGTCCTTATTTTTTCTCGGTTTGGGTGGCTTGAAGCTGATTCTTGTGTCTGAACACTTCTGGTTTATGGCCTGAACAATCTCTTTTTCCGTCGTCTTGTGTTTCTCTTCCACAAATTCTGAAAAATACAAAAGAAGCAATTATTGTCAATTTTGTTACATTGATTACCCATTTTGAAGATTTTCAGTAATTGCTGTTACATTGATTACCCACTTTGAAGATTTTCAGTAATTGCTGTTACATTGATTACCCACTTTGAAGATTTTCAGTAATTGCTGTTACATTGATTACCCATTTTGAAGATTTTCAGTAATTGCTGTTACATTGATTACCCATTTTGAAGATTTTCAGTAATTGCTGTTACATTGATTACCCACTTTGAAGATTTTCAGTAATGTTACATTGATTACCCATTTTGAAGATTTTCAGTAATTGCTGTTACATTGATTACCCATTTTGAAGATTTTCAGTAATTGCTGTTACATTGATTACCCATTTTGAAGATTTTCAGTAATGTTACATTGATTACCCATTTTGAACATTTTCAGTAATTGCTGTTACATTGATTACCCATTTTGAAGATTTTCAGTAATTGCTGTTACATTGATTACCCACTTTGAAGATTTTTAGTAATTGCTGTTACATTGATTACCCATTTTGAAGATTTTCAGTAATTGCTGTTACATTGATTACCCATTTTGAAGATTTTCAGTAATTCCTGTTACATTGATTACCCATTTTGAAGATTTTCAGTAATTCCTGTTACATTGATTACCCATTTTGAAGATTTTCAGTAATTGCTGTTACATTGATTACCCACTTTGAAGGTTTTTAGTAATTGCTGTTACATTGATTACCCATTTTGAAGATTTTCAGTAATTGCTGTTACATTGATTACCCATTTTGATTAATATTACACTTAAATACCAGGTACTTTGATATTACGGAAACCTGTACACAGTATAATTATCTACTTGCATTTGGCACAAAACCAGGCATCAATTTTTTCAAGGGTTTTGTCTATTGCTCTTGCTCACTGGTAATGAACCCAAACATCACATTTTCCACAATTGACTGACTTCATCCTCTGTAACAGGGTCTTTTACAACATCCAAACCGCAAGTGCCTCATAAATATACAGTTTGTTTTGGTAAACACTGTCTTAGTTTGCGTGGTTGACAGCATGTCTGCAAGTTGAATTGAACATTGTCTAAGTGCATCAACGCTCCACACATCTGATTTGGTTGTTTTTCTTACTTCTGTCTTCTCAGGGGTTTCTGGAGGAGGCTGACTCATGACAAATGAAGGTTACTTTGTGATATTTACAGAGAGCTCTCATTCTTTCATTCGTCCGCCTGGGATTAACATAATACATTAGATCTAGGTAGGATTACTGAGGCATGAATATTACACCAAGGTCTTACTCTTTCCTTTTAACCCATTCCCAAACGGCAAAATTTCAACTTGTCCAAATTCAAAGATGTTGCAGACGACAACTTAAAATGAATGAAAAAGTACATTTTTTAATCATTTTGCATGGAAAATATTGTGGGAAATGAAGAAATTGCTTGTGACAAGCAATTTCTTTATTTTCCACAATATTTTTTCGAGCATTTCTCTTAAAGGGCGTCATAAAGCGTCACTGTTTGGGAATGGATTAAACAAACAAAAATTGATCATGATTGACATCAAATGAATCTGACAATTACTAAGATAATTACCATCAACATAACGAAAATATGTTTCCAGGGTGGTTCAGTTTTTATACCCCCGTATCGAGAGATTGGGGGCATATTGTTTTACTTGTGTCTGTCTGTCCGTCCGAAAACTTAAAATTGGCCTTTTCTCCTAAAGTATTTGACATACAAAGCTCAAATTTGGTATGCAACTTCCTTTCGAGAATATCTATCTTTTCCATGAACAGTTTGACCAGTTTGGCCATTTCGGGGGCATTGGTGTTTCACAAACACATCTTGTTATTTCTTTGATTATGCCAATAAAATCTTCAGTGTCTGGGGGTCAGAAACAGGGTTTGTTGGGTTAAGTGATAGCATAGCATTTTTTAGGCATAATTCACACGTTTTTAGCTTAAAACTTAGAGGCAGATTAATACTTTCTGTCTTCTACCTTATTTCTTTATGGCATACTTCTCATCTTCATAGTTATTGTTCTCTGTTCTGTTGTTAGGCCTCTCTGTATACAAAGGCCTCTCTGTATACAAAGGCCTCTCTGTACACAAGGCCATATTGCTGCTTTTCAACAAAAAAATCTCGTAACTGCAGTTTATTTTAAGCTGCAGTTACGAGATTTTTCACTAATATATTGCCATTTGTTCTTTACCAGTTCTTAAAATATCAATTGAATCAATGGTTGTATTACAATATAGTAGCAAGAGCTTCGTCAACGCATATACTCCTAAAACAGCACATATCATGTTTGGCTCGCCGGCAACTTTAAGTTCATTTATTCATTGAGTTCCTGCATGGCTTCAACAGCTCCCCAATTTTATTGTTAGCTCACCTGAGCACGAAGTGCTCAAGGTGAGCTATTGTGGTCGCTTTTTGTCCGTCGTCCGTCCGTCCGTCCGTCCATCTGTCCGTCCGTCCACAATTTCTTAAAACATCTTCTCTCCTATACCATTGGGCCAATTTTTACCAAATTTGGCAGGAATGTTCCTTGAGTGACCCTTTTCAAAACTTGTTCGCGAATTTTTGATTCGTCAAAAAATGTGGGCGTGGCAGGGCGGGGCTTATCTGACTTAGAGAAATCATAAGAAAATTCTTTAAAAATCAACCATTGGGCCAATTTGAACCAAACCTGGCAGGAATGTGCCTTGAGTCATTCTTTTCAAAATTTGTTTACAAATTTTTACATTTGTCAAAAAATGTGGCCGTGGCAGGGAGAAAGGGGCTTATCAGACTTAGAGAAATCATAAGAAAATTCTTTAAAAATCAACCATTGGCCAATTTGACACAGACTTTGCAGGAATGTTCCTTGAGTCACTCCTTTAAATATTTATTCACAAATTGTTACATTTGTCAAAAAATGTGGCTGCGGCAGGGAGAAAGGGGCTTATCGGACTAATAGAAATCATAAGAAAATTCTCTAAAAATCAACCATTGGGCCAATTTGAATCAGACTTTGCAGGAATGTTCCTTGAGTCACTCTTTTCAAAATTTGTTCACAAATTTTTACATTTGTCAAAAAATGGCCTTGGCAGGGAGAAAGGGCCTTATCAGACTTACAGAAAATTCTTTAAAAATCAACCATTGGGCCAATTTGAACCAGACTTTGCAAGAATGTTCTTTGAGTCTCTCTTTTCAAAATTTATTCACAAATTTTTATACCCCCCACAACAAAGTTATGGGGGGGTATACTGGATTCAGGTTGTCCGTCCGTCTGTCCGTCCGTCCGTCCGTCCGTCCGTCCGTGGACATAATTTTGTGTCCTCTTCTCCTCCCACAGTTTTAGACGGATTTTGCTGAAATTTTAGCAGGTTGTTTCTTATCACATGAAGTTGTGCACCTGCAATTTTCATCTTGATCCAGTCATTAGTTTTAGAGTTATGCCACTTTGAACTTTAGCACTTTTTCAGTGACAACGCGCTAGTGGGGGGTATTTGTCCGCTTTGCGACAGTTCTAGTTACATTTGTCAAAAAAAGTGGGCGTGGCAGGGAGAAAGGGGCTTATCAGACTTGGAGAAATCATAAGAAAATTCTTTAAAAATCAAACATTGGGCCAATTTGAACCAGACTTTGCAAGTATGTTCTTTGAGTCTCTCTTTTCAAAATTTATTCACAAATTTTTATATTTGTCAAAAAAAGTGGGCGTGGCAGGGAGAAAGGGGCTTATCAGACTTGGAGAAATCATAAGAAAATTCTTTAAAATCAACCATTGGGCCAATTTGAACCAAATCTGGCAGGAATGTGCCTTGAGTCATTCTTTTCAAAATTTGTAATCAAATTTTTACATTTGTCAAAAAATGTGGCCGTGTCAGGGAGAAAGGGGCTTATCAGACTTGGAGAAATCATAAGAAAATTCTTTAAAAAAACAACCATTGGGCCATTTTGAACCAAACCTGGCTGGAAAGTTCCTTGTGTTTCGTTTCAAAGTTGTATCTTGAAATTTTTTAAAAGTATATTGGTGTGACAGGGTTGGGGAAATTTGGAGCTTTGAAATTATACCTTACTGTGGGATGTCACGGAGATACTTAGTTTTCTTCTAAACTGTTTGGCCTAGAACCTTAAAATGTTGTGTAAGACCTCATGTCATGAATGGCTTCCAGAAAACAAAAATCATTACTATACATGGAAACTAAGCCCTACATTGTGGGTTCTACATTTTACAAGGCAATTTTGATGCATTTAATTTTAGAATCATACATGCTGCAGATAAAGGGAGAATAACTGCTTTTCAAAAAGCAACATTTTGTTTCAATATTCATCAAACCCTATGTTGTTGGTGATCATTTCAAGCATCTGCTTGAAAAGATTAGTACATAGGGTTTGGATATATAGTATAGGTCGGTATGTACAAAATTTGGGGTCCGCGTGTTTTGATTTATTATTTGTGCCAACACATGTTTTTGTACGCACAATAGGGTCCTGTAACTGGAATCAGTTGTTGGCATGTCTGGTTCCGCGTCATATTTGCTAAATTTAATCATTTTCCAGACATGGTCGAAATTTATATTTTTACTTAAATTTTGTGTTCATGGTAAATATGTACATTTTATCACAGTTTTCCGAACATAAAGTAATTTGAATATTTCCATAATACATATTTAATCATTTGTGTAAGTTGTGCATGCTGTTCCGAGTCATTTATCAAGGGGTCAAAGGTGAAAATGCAACAATCCCTAGATAGTATATGTCGGTATGTTCAAAATTAGGGGTTCGCGTGTTTTGAATTATTGATATTTGTGCCAACAACTGTTTTCGTAATCGTAGTAGGGTCCTGTAACAGAGATCAGTTGTTGGCACTTCAGGTTCCACGCCGTATTCGCAAAATAACGTCATTTTCCTGACACGGTCAAAATTGGTATACAAAGTAATAAGCAACAATGTGTAAATAGATCTCTAAAAGCAACAGTATGTTTAAAAATCAAACGTTTATCAGATTGGTTATCACCAAAGAGTACAAACACAAGCATTTTATACCGCTATCACATGCGTCTCATATTTCTGGTAAGCATTTCTGGTTTCCATGCCCACCATGGCATTCATGTATACCAACCATTATTCTGTAGAATATTTTGCTGTGAACTTGCTCTTATTTGTTTTTGGCCATTTAGTTGAAAGCCGTTCAAGAATTTGTCAGAAACCATACGAGAATACACGTGAGACCTACTTTGATGTTCTCCCGTTTCGAGCTGGCTGCTCCGATTTGTCATCTAAAGAGCACATGATAGGACATTTTGGGGGTGGGGTTGGGAAGACGTGTATGTGTTCGTAACGAATTGTAAACGTTGATGGTGTAAGCAAACGTTTTATTTAGTTTAGAAACAGGCCCGTAGGAAGCAATTTCATATTGGGGTGGCTGAATCTCTGTGTCTGGATATGGGGGGGGGGGGGGGGGGCGAGCTTAATTGGATTTTCCCTTAATTTTCAGTGTAAAATAAGGGACATTCGGAATTTTCGACCCTAGCCCCCGCCCCTACCTGTTCCTACGGGCCTGAGAAATGGTTTCACAGTTGTTCTTGTTCGAAAATAACTGCATACCGGTATCGAAATTCCTTGTGAAATTCTGTTGTGACCCTTCAGCTACGTTCAGATATTATTGAACGTTACTAAAAAGCGACATTTGAATGTTGCGCGTCAATGTTATTGACTGCAATGTTGCTGAGGTTATCCCATCTGTAAACGTTTTTATCGTTGCAGATAATGCAGAGTCCGATTGTGGAAAAAGAAAGACGTTTCATGGAAGGCATTTCGAATTGCAGATACTGGAATCTTAAACGCGCTTAATGCAATTGCATGTGGCCATACACTGTGTGGAATAGTATTTGCTGCGAGGGAACGTTTCGCATATCAGTTTTATCATCCAGATTAAGATATTTGATTTAATGCTTTGAGGTGGTGGTTGTTCCACCGAAAACAGTTTCAGTCAGAACCAACTCCCTCCTACAAAACCAGTCTTTCAGGAATCTGAGTCATACCAATGCGTCATTTGGAATTTTGATATTGTTCCACACCAGATACTTAGCAAGTTCTAACACTCGACTTGGACCTTTGATAGTTTTTCTTGTGCTAACCTGTATATTACATTCAAAATTTCCGCATTGGCATCAACCTCTGTCACATAGGCAAGATGTTAACCTGGTCTATTTCTCATAATTATATGAGATCGAGTCTATATATTACCCACGTGGATAGCTTCAGATAAGACCTTTCCTTTGAGCCCATGACCTTTGGCCTCGTAACTGTGTTGTTTGATCTCCTTTTCAAAATAAATACCCATATTACACATAGAACTTTGATATTTCATACATAAAATCCTATTGTCAGTGCCTTTCATTTTGGACCATGGTTGTTGAATTCGTGACCTTGACCTCGGAGTTTGACCCACTTTTCAGACACTTTAATATAAACTATATCTTACGCACTATTAGAGATACAACATTCATATTTCATCTATGGATACCTCTTGCTAAAAGCTTTCATTTGAGACCAAGACGTTTGACCTCGTGACCCTGAGGTTGAAGTTTGACCTATTTTTCTTACAAAGTCCGGTATAGGCGAGTTCAGTTGTTCGCGTAAACATTTGCGTTGTTAGATAATGGCTCGGCGTTTTCTGCATTTTATTTGGCAATTAACTAGCTTTGATATTCAATTTAAATATAAACAAATAAGGCAGATCTCGAGCTACACGAGCCGAAAAACTGTTTTTACACCCTTTTTGCATGACGCGGTTACCATAGAAAGTAAACATACAGCAATTACATGGTGGTGTGCAGAATCATATCGGATTTATGATATGCTTAATCTTAAAACTCAATCGTTGGATTTTATCTTTAAATTTGATTTTTATATCTTAACTTCACCAGGGAATCACGTTCTTTACCGTGACGTCACGAAAATCTGACGCCGGTACATGGATGCCAACAAGCAGTTTCTTTCACTCCAGGGTACACTCTTTCCATTCCACACTGTTGGCATAAATAATAATTCAAAACACGTGGATGTACATACCAACCTATACTAATATAAATAATAAATTTTGAAAGCCTTTCCTATTTCTCTTATCTATTTCTCTTATCTGTTGCTCTGGCTGGCCCAATGTTTATCTTATGTAAACAAATAAGAAAGGATTAGCCTAGCTTATCAGATGGTGGTCTTTCGCTATATTCTTTCAAACCACAGTCCAAATCATGTAATAATATGATAAATGATCAATCTCTAACTGATCAGTATGCTTTGAAAATAACCCCTATGTTGTATATTGCGAAATCATGAAATAATTATTGAAAAAAACCTTCAACCATTGTGCTAATTTGTACCCAATTTTACAGGATTGATTGGAACAAAATTATTACTTAATTGTTTCCAAACAGAACGTCCTTAGTTTTATGCCTTTGAATTTGACAAAATTGCCATTATCACTCTTGTCGTCTTGATTCAGGTGAGCGATTTAGGACCATCATGGTCCTCTTGTTAATCATGCTTTCCGTAATTTTTTCTCACTTGTTCTTTACCAGATCTGAACATACGAATAAAATCGATGTTTGTATTACAATATAGTAGCAAGAGCTTTGTCAGCCTATATACTCCCAAAACAGCACATATAATTTTCAGATCGCAGATGACTTCTCTGTACAGATTCCATAAGAACACAAATCAGGCCAATAAGATGGTCTAGGTGATCTCTGTAATTGGATCTCTCTTTACAAAGGACAATTTACATTGTTGCATACACCCACAATATTTTCTCTCCAAGTCTGTAGGCATGTCCCTATAGTTTCCACAAGAACACCAATCAAGGTTGTGAGATGGTCTTTGTGGTGTTGGTTCTCTGTTGTTAGGCCTCTCTGTATACAAAGGCCTCTCTCTACACAAGGCCATATTGCTGCTTTTCAACAAAAAAAATCTCGTAACTGCAGCTTAAGATAAGCTGCAGTTACGAGATTTTATTGAAAAGCCATGGGGCCAACACCCACAACATTATTTCTTCAAGTCTGTAGGCATGTCCCTATAGTTTCCACAAGAACACCAATCAGGGTTGTGAGATTGTCAAGGTGGTGTTGGTTCTCTGTTGTTAGGCCTCTCTGTATACAACATACATACAACATACAAATAGTTTATTGCATTAAACATGTACAATGTTTACAGCAAACAATGAAACAATTGAACAAAAATAGAGAAAATTACATGGATTTACAGAAGAACATATCGGTAATGTGAACAAAAATCTCAGTTTCTTTGGAGAAAAGCAAAATACAAATATTTAGATAGGTTCAGAACAGCAGGTTTTGATTTGGTTGTTAATAAATTTGTGAATTTTTGAAGTGTAGGCCAAACATAGTAATAGCGCTTAAGATATTTCTTTCTAATTTAATTATATTTCGGGCAAATCAAATATACAAAGGCCTCTCTGTACACAAGGCCATATTGCTGCTTTTCAACAAAAAAATCTCGTAACTGCAGCTTAAGATAAGCTGCAGTTACGAGATTTTGTTGAAAAGCCATGGGGCCAACACCCACAGCATTTCTTCTCCAAGTCTGTAGGCATGTCCCTATAGTTTCCACAAGAACACCAATCAGGGCTGTGAGATGGTCTTTGTGACATTGGCTCTCTATTGCCAGGCCTATCTTTATATAGGTCAAACACAAGGCCTGGCTCTCGGTCAACCATTTAAAGCATGACCTCACCCATCCGCTCCAGTGACATTGTTTGTATCACCTGAAATAAAATCATAGATAAACAACATACGAAATTAGAACAAAGTATTATTTTGCAATCTATTTTAAAGAGTCAACAGAATTACTATTATTACTTTACATTTCTTGTTGCAATACATCTATCAAGCCTACACCCACAGCATTTCTCCAAGTTGGTAGGCATGTCCCTACAGTTTCTACAAGAACACCTTACATTTCTTGTTGCAATACATCTATCAAGCTTACACCCACAGCATTTCTCCAAGTTGGTAGGCATGGCCCTACTGTTTCTACAAGAACACTTTACATTTCTTGTTGCAATACATCTATCAAGCTTACACCCACAGCATTTCTCCAAGTTGGTAGGCATGGCCCTACTGTTTCTACAAGAACACCTTACATTTCTTGTTGCAATACATCTATCAAGCCTACACCCACAGCATTTTTCCAAGTTGGTAGGCATGTCCCTACAGTTTCTACAAGAACACCTTACATTTCTTGTTGCAATACATCTATCAAGCCTACACCCTCAGCATTTCTCCAAGTTGGTAGGCATGTCCCTACAGTTTCTACAAGAACACCTTACATTTCTTGTTGCAATACATCTATCAACCCTACACCCACAGCATTTTTTCTCCGAGTCTGTAAGCACCTCCTTACACTTTCCACAAGAACACCAATCAGGGCTGTAGGATGGTACAGTTCGCCATCTTATTTTTAAGCCCCCGCATCGAAAGATCAGTGGCATATTGTTTTATTCGTGTCTGTCTGTCCATCTGTCTGTCCGACAACTTAACATTGGCCTTTTCTCCATAAATATTTGGGCCGCGGCCTTAGCGCAGTTGGTAGCGCATCTGACCCTCATTCGAGAGGTCCCGGGTTCGATACCCGGCCGCGGCTAATACCCTTTCTGACAAAATTGTCACCCACCAATGGGTTTGAAATCGTTAACCTAAGTGGGCGAGCAGCTGGAGGCTCGATAAGGGTGTTGTGGTAGTACTGGTTTGAGAAACAACAGGAATCCATGGGTAGGTGCTCCAGCCGCAGCGATATGACCCTGGTAGTTGAAAACGGCGTAAAACCCCAATAAACTCAAACTCCATAAATATTTGACATACAAAGCTGAAATTTGGTATGCAACTTCCTTTCAATGATATCTATCTGTTCCATGCAATTTGACCTTCCTCGAGGTCATCTGTCAACCCCTTATCAACCCTTTACACGAAAACTTAACATTTCAGAAAAATGGCCATTTCGGGGGCATTTGTGTTTTACAAACACATCTTGTTTCATTTGTGTTCATTGTAGCCCTGAAACAGGGTTCGACACTTACCAAAATTTTCCACAGGCCCGCAGGACCAGTAGATTGCAATTTTTACAGGCCCTCCTGCAGTTTTGCAGGTCCTACATTCCGACTCAGTGAATTGTAGCCAAAACAAAGAAAACATTGTATATCTTTCCCAAACAAGACTAGTTTTGATGTCACTAGTTATTAATCATTTCGTAAGAAAACAAGAGAGAAACAAGTGCATGTCGTATTGCGATGCAATACAGGAGTCCCCCACCGGATAACAACAAGAGCCGTCAGAGACGGACAATGCTCCCCGAATAAGGCATTGTCACAATAAATGTATGCCATGCAGAGTTAACATAAAGCTAGCAAATGTTAAGCCCCCTTTTTGCATGACATAATTTTTATAACCAAATTTCACATAGTTTATTGTCAAGGGCATCTGATTTACTACTCAAATAGGAAATTTCATCAAATTCTGACCATTAGACTAGGAGAAATTAGAGAAAAACTATATTTTACCTTAAGTCCCCTTTTCCCATGATGAGGCCTCAAATCCAAAAACCAGGAAAGGTACATCGGCATTATGTCATAGGGAGTTCACATGGTAAGTTTCAATTAATTTGGCCCAAGGGTTATGGAGAAATCACTTCGGACGGACGGACGGACGGAATGACGGACAGACAAAGCGGCGACTATATGCTCTCCCTTCGGGGAGCATAAAAATCCTTTCTTATAAAATAGCTCCTACTTACTAGATCTATAACTGTATACAAAATTTGAAGTTGCTAGTACATTAGGTTTTGGACAAAATGTACTAAACAAAAATATAAGGGTAAAAACAACCAAGGGCAATAACTCATAAAAGGGTGTAGCTGAGAAACAATTCTTGTGTATTACACTTCTTCTCAATGAGATCTATCAGTGTACAAAGTTTGAAGTTGTTAGCACTTATGGTTCGAGAGATATATTTCAGACAAAAATGTAAGAATAAAGACAACAAAAGGCAATAACTCAAAAAGTGGACATGGCAGGGTAACAGTTCTAATACATGACACTTGTCCTTAATGAGATCTATAAGTGTTTCAAGTTTCAAGTTGCTAGCTCTTATGGTTTAGAAGATATTTCCCGGACAGAATTGTAAGAATAAAAACAACAAAGGGCAATAACTCAAAAAAGGGGTGTGGCAAAGTAACGGTTCTTCAACATAACACACATGTCCTCAATGAGATCTATAAGTGTACCAAGTTTGAAGTTGCTAGCACTTATAGTTTAGGTGATATGTTCCGGACAAAAATGTAAGGGTAAAAAAAACAAAGGGCAATAACTCAAAAAGTGGGCGTGGCAGAGTAACGGTTCTTGAACATGACACTTGTCCTTGATGAGATCTATAAGTATATAAAATTTGAAGTTGCTAGCACCTATAGTTTAGGAGATATGTTCCGGACAAGAATGTGAGGGTAAAAACAACAAAGGGCAATAACTCAAAAAGTGGGCATGGCAGAGTAACGGTTCTTGAACATGACACTTCTCCTTGATGAGATCTATAAGTGTACCAAGTTTGAAGTTGCTAGCACTTATAGTTTAGGAGATATGTTCCGGACAATAATGTAAGGGTAAAAACAACAAAGGGCAATTACTCAAAAAGTAGGCGTGGCAGAGTAACAGTTTTTTGAACATGACACTTCTCCTTGATGAGATCTATAAGTGTACCAAGTTTGAAGTTGCTAGCAGGGGTTTTCTTAAGGATTTGAGTTTCACTTGCCCAGGGGGCAAGTCACTTTCAAGATCTACTTGCCCCCATTTAAAACTACTTGCCCCCATTTCTGTTGATGTTTGGAACGAAGCTGGTGCATTCTAGTACATAGGATGTATAAAACAAAAATATGTAGGTTCTAACACATCAATCATATAGCCATGTGTTTATCATTTTGGTATGCAGCTAGGTTTTCACCACAGACATAGTCCATAGAGAGGTGAATACCTGTCTGTGTACCAAAATGAGGTACCTGATTTGTATCATAATTTGAAAATCATAATTTATCAAAATGACCCTTGTACTTCTATGACCTTATTCCATAAAGCATAGCTTCAATCCTGTTTATTATATGTATTTTTGAATATTTTTCCTTTTCTCCTTGTTTGAACTGAAAATAGTAGATCTATTCTGAATTTTGTTTACACCCTATCCAAAACAATTTCTAGTTTTGAAAGCCTTATTGATAAAGAATTATCAAAAAATCATGCTGGATTTTTTTCTACATTTAAAAAAGATTTGTGCTTAAAATAGTTTCTATTTTGTGGATTGCATCCTCTTTCGAATTCAGTCAGTTCTAAAAGCAATTAAAAGTGAAGCACAGTTCGTCTGAAATACATCAGAGTTCCTACTCATTAGGTAGTAAAACGGATTCAGTGTTTATTACATGTATATTCCTTGTTTAGTGAAGGGAATACATGTGTGAAGTTATATTTAGTGTAATTCATGTGAAACCGGAAGTCCAAAACACCCAAATGGACAACCAAACAACAACAGGGAAAACAAACATTAAAGGGCCTAAGAAGCATTAATATGCTTATGTGATAGTGTATCACATCCGGTCTCTACACCTGTATGAACTGTATGAAAGATAAGGGTCATGAGTCATGACGTCATGTAAAATGAATCACCCACTCAAATCAAAGAAAAACCTATTTATGGAAAATCAATCTGTGTTGTAAATTTATACTGTGTTTTCTGATGCTTACAATAATTTGTGTTAAGACAAAAAAATTTACTCTTTTTATGGTTACTCGTGATCAGATTCTAGACAAAGGATATGCATTAACTTCAACAGTCTGGACTTACAAACAATTTTCACACGCAAGTTCGGAACAAAATTATAAATCATTATTTATGCAAATTCCTTTCACGAAAATTAATTTGTTCTTGCATCCTTTACTCAGTTTTGCATATGTGAATTTCTATTTCTGAGAGTGAATTATGTACATAACACAGACATGCATGAAGGGAAAGGATTGCCGATAATCTGATATAAGGTTTGTAGAAAATTATAGTTAAACAAAAATTATTGGCTTTATTGGCCATTTCCTTTGAATATTAATTAGAAAACTACTTGTATTAATTTTGGTCGAAGATCACGTTCCATGATTCCTGAAGTGGCAATCATTTATACTCATTGCAACCATGAACATCCAAGTGCATTAATACTCTCAGCAGTCCTATTACATAAATGTAAACAGAAAGAAAAACAAGAGTTGTCCGCGGACAACGTAGCTCGCCTATATGGGAGCTTGTCACAAAAACAGCAAATTTCTTAAAAGTAGGTCAAGGTCGGGTAAAAAAAGGTCCCAAATAAAAGGTCTTGTCGAGATGTATCTATGTATGAAATATCAAGGCTGTATCTCTAATAGTGCCTGAGATATAGGCCAGGTTAAAGTTTTTCAAAAGTAGGTCAAACTCCAAGGTCAAGGTCACTAGGTCAAAGGTCATGGTCCCAAATGAAAGGTCTTGTCGAGATGTATCTATGTATGAAATATCAAGGCTGTATCTCTAATAGTGCCTGAGATATGGTCCAGGTTAAAGTTTTTCAAGTGGGGACGGGACGGTACGCGACGCCGACACTAGGGCTGTGACATTAGCTCCCCGGACATAAAGTCCCGGCTCGCTGATAACATCGCAACAGAAACTACCAAAAATATTTCTTTCGACAGAAAATATACTTGCCCGGCGGGCAACCTTCATGGAAAAAGCACTTGCCCCCACTGATTTTACCCCGGCACGGGCAAGCGGGCGTCCACTTAAGAAAATCCCTGGCTAGCACTTATAGTTTAGGAGATATGTTCCGGACAAGAATGTAAGGGTAAAAACAACAAAGGGCAATAACTCAAAAAGTGGGTGTGGCAGAGTAACAGTTCTTGAACATGACACTTCTCCTTGATGAGATCTATAAGTGTACAAAGTTTGAAGTTGCTAGCACATATGGTTTATAAGATATAGACCAGACAAAAGTGTGACGGACGGACAGACGGACGGACAGACGGACGGAATCGAGCAAACCAATAGTCCCCCAACCGGTAACCGGTGGGGGACTAATAAAGAAAACACTGATTTCTGTCATTTTCTTCCTTTCCCTCGATTTTATGACATGTTCTGGATTTGATTTCATTATGTCCATTTTGGGAAAGGATCAAGCCCTTTGACAGAGGATGTGTATCTGATCAGTTGATTGGAAATTGCCCATACGGCCATACCAAAGATTTTAGAAATATAATGATTTGCAGCTTTCAAATTTATCTATATCTAGTCCACATTTTGTGGTCTGACAAGGGTATTTTGCCAATAAAAAGATTAATTACCTATTCAACACACAAATTAAAATGCAATCTGTGTAATTAGAACAGAAAATGCAAAAAACATTGTTTTTGGATTTACCTCACCAGAATATATTCCTAATAAATAT
This sequence comes from Fragum sueziense, assembly GCA_963680895.1. Lineage (NCBI taxonomy): Eukaryota > Metazoa > Mollusca > Bivalvia > Cardiida > Cardiidae > Fragum > Fragum sueziense. The sequence continues at coordinate 30,218,287 of OY804609.1, read as the reverse complement.
AATCAAAGCCTGAAACCCTGTGCACATTCACTTCTATAATCCAGTATTTGTATGTGTGTAAAGAGAAATAAAAGGGTTCTCTTTGATCTTGGAGAAAATCTAAACTCACTCTGTGTGATGTAAGCAGTGACGTCACACTGTCTGCATTTTTGGGTGGTTATGAACAATATTGATTGAGCCTAGTTACATAGTTATAAATAGATTTTGTATTAAGTTAACCTTTACCCAACACAAAAAAGTTTTCAATTGTAAATTTGGATTTGTGTTGATTTTTTTTCTTTGTGTTCAGAATGGAAGAAAAAAGACGAAATAAAAAGCATGGGTTTCTCTGTCAGCAATTTAGATCTTATGCATAGTTCTTTGTTTGATTAAATATTATTAGTTCTAATTATCTTTGACTGAATGACGAAGAAAGGATTAAGGTGACAAAGGAAATGTATATTTTCTGTGACTGTGAAATAGAGTTCTAATACCGTGGACTACTAGTGCAATTTCTATAATTTAAATGTTGTGATCCAAAATGAGTTCCTATGATGGATGAATGCTCGACTTTTTTAATCAATGGATTTTAAAATCATTTATAGATTCAAGTTGAACACAAAAAACATTTGACTTCTTTCTTTGTTCAATAATTTTCCATTCAAGATTTTTCGTGAAGAGTGCAATACACGGGAGATTTTTGGATTATACTAGATCTAGTAAGTAATTTAATCACAAATTTACGATTTGTTGTCGTTTGCTGTTGAGATAATCACTGACTGTGACTGTCTCCAAATGGTTTTGTTTAAAAAGGAATTTTGGGTTGGTCGCCGACTTTTTTCCCCCAAGAACCAAAACAAAGTAATGAATTATGCAGATTTTGATGCCCAAACAAAATCCGACAGGCGCTGACTCTGAAATTTACAGGCCCGGCGGACCGGCACCAAAGGATGTTTTGCCAGTCCTCCTGAAAAATTACAGGCCTCGGGCCGACGGACTGGCGTTAGTGTCGAACCCTGTGAAATCTGTCGAAAGTAGCTTAAATGGGACTGACTGCCTTCTCTCTCCTACTTCTGTCCTTGATTACTTCTTGCTGATTTGTCATATACCAAAACCTGCAATTACACATAGAAATAAAACAAACTTGTCTGATAGAAAATACGCCCATCCATAGATGAACAGAATCTGCCCAAATTTGTAGTAACTTGAGAAATGTATATATTTGCCCAGTGATTTTGTTAAACATTTTTTTAATGTGACAATGGCCCATCCTCTTAGAAAATCAATGTGACATTTTGAAAACTGATGTGACAAATATAGAGTAAAATTTCTCCTTTCTTGACTACAACAAAATTCAATCGGACAAGGACCCACTCATTGACTAAAACAATGTGACATTTGGGATTTCAATGTGACTATGGCCCATGGCGCAGGCCTTTCCCCGTCACTGTTTGCCCCATGTCAGTAAGATAGGCTCATAATTACCAGTTGTTATTTCCGATGCGATTGGCGATCTCGTCAGGTGCCATATCGTTTTCTTCCTATAAAGTCCGGATTTCCTTCTTCGTAAGGCTCAAATTGGTACGGTGCTACATCGTTCATTAAAGTATGCCTATCATCCACACCATCATTGTCCTCAAAACACTTGAAGTGTAGGATAGATAGAGAAATTTCACTAGCTGAGTCTGTTTCGCTTTGTATTCTGTTATTCACCATTGTTTTACACAAGGGTGACGTCTTTTGCATTTGATTGGATTTTCCCAGCGATTGGCCTAGACAGACTAATTGAATTTTTGGACAGGTGAGAATTGGCGTTTTAAAACCTGATCTATGACAGGACGTTCAAGTTTTATGCAGAGAAATGTTTATAAATGGGCATATTTTGAGGGGGCCCGAGGCTGTTTTAGACTTTTAATCATGTGGTAGTAAAAGTTGATGGTACAATTAATTGAAATATGTCTTCCTACAAAATGTTTAACCGTCCTGTGTTTATACTCAGACACCAAGTGGATATACCTTTCATCAAGCATCTTAGTGGGGGCGGGGGGCAGTTTTAGTCTATCTTTTTTTACCCTGTATCAAAAGATCGGGGTATATTGTTTTACAGTTGTCTGTCTGTTTGTCCATCTGTCTGTCAGTATGAAAACTTAACGTGGGAACTTAACTTGGGCCTTTTCATGGGCATTGGTGGTTCACAAACACATCTTCTTTATAAAAACTTTAGTCCAGCTAATCTTGTTAGATCATACCCAACCTTCAAAGCCACTCTTGGGTGTTTCAGTTTGTCTCTTATCATCAAAGTAAAGTTGTATCAACCTCCGAGTCTGTCAAATTTATCTGGCCTTAGTAAGCCATTTGTTTGTTCTAATTTATGGCAGAGTTCAATTAGTGGAGATGTTTCTGTTAAAATAGCCAGTCCAGTCTTTTGGGTCAATATTATACCGGTCCAGGTCTGCTTGGATCGAATGAGGAGTAATGTCTTTCCACGTCCAGAGCGATGATTTTTTTTTTCATTTATTCCACTTATTGTGCACATTGGGAATCTATAATGCTGAAAACAAATATGGATTAGTTATAGTGTATGTCATAAAACAAGATGTGAAATGGCCACTTTTAAATGTTAAGTTTTCGTAGAGTGAAGGGTTGATAAGGGTTTAGTGATGACCTAGATGAAGGTCAAATAGATATCATTGAAAGGAAGTTGCTTACCAAATTTGAGCTTGGTATGTCAAATGCTTTTGGAGAAAAGGCAAAGGTTAAGTAATGTTAAGTTTTCGTAGAGTACAGGGTTGATAAGGATTAACGGATGACCTTGAGGAAGGTCAAATTGCATGGAACAGATAGATATCATTGAAAGGAAGTTGCATACCAAATTTGAGCTTTGTATGTCAAATACTTTTGGAGAAAAGGCAAATGTTAAGTTTTCGGACAGACAGACTGGTGGACAGACAGCTAGTGTATCAAAAGATCGGCAGCATATTGTTTTACTCTTGTGTATCAAAAGATCGGCAGCATATTGTTTTATTCTTGCCTGTAAGTCTGTCTGTTCTAAAACTTATCATTTGCCATTTTGGAGGCATTCATGTTTCAATAACACATGCTCTTTCCTTACTGTAACTCTGGTTCTAATTTATGTTGTAGCTGTCCATCAGGTGTGTATACACAGACCTCGGAGGTCATGGGCCTTTCAGTCTTTAAACAATGCTGTATGTAACGGTATGTTGAGAAACCCATTACAGTGTTTCATAACCACATCCTCTTTCCTTACAGTAACTCTGGTTCTATTTTATGTTCTAGCTGTCCACCGGGTTTGTATACTCGTACCTCGGAGGTTATGGGCCTCTTTTAGTCTTTAAACAATGCCGTATGTAAAAGTATGTTGAGAAACCCATTACAGTGTTTCATGAACACATCCTCTTTCCTTACAGTAACTCAGGTTCTATTTTATGTTCTAGCTGTCCACCGGGTTTGTATACTCGTACCTCGAAGGTTATGTGCCTCTTTTAGTCTGTTTAAAATGCGGTATGTTGAGATTGAAAAAAAAAAACCTTGATTTTACTGTTGGTAGTTGATCATTTTTTATGCTCCCTGAAAAAAATCTTTTGATTGTTGTCCCAGTCCCACATTAATTTTATGTAGCAACTGTCCATCTGGTGTGTATACACGGATCTCGGAGGTTTTGTGCCTCTTTTAGTCTGTTACCAAAGTTACTTGTTGAGAATTACTAGGACTGGTATGCAAACTGGTTTTTAGCTCACCTGAGCACAAGGTGCTCAAGTGAGCTATTGTGATCGCCTTTCGTCCGGCGTCCGTTAGCAGTTTCTATAAATGACATCTCCTAGACTAGGTGGCCAATTTCAACCCAACTTGGCTGGAATGTTCCTTAGGCAATACGCTTTAAGAATTGCTAAAAGAATTGTAATTCATGAAAAACTCTGGTTGCCATGGCAACAGAAAAGGAGAAATTTGACTAAATCTCAATAACAGCTTTGATTGACATCTCTTAAACTACCAAGCCAATTTCAACCAAACTTTGCAGTAATATTCCTTTGGGGGTTCCTGTTAAAATTTGCTAAAATAATTGAAGTCAATTAAAGAGGTTCACATACACAGTCATTTGTATGGCCCTTTATGACTACCATTGTTGTTGGCCTATGCCATGCAGACAGCTATCACACCTGGCATGCATCAATAATGAATAAGCTGCCGCTATCGGTGCGATTTTTTCTTCCCTTGCCTCTCTTCCTGCAGTGGCAATTGTTGTGAAGATGTCCAGCAGAAAAGGGTTCCTACAAAGAAGAACAGGAACTGTCACAGGACAATGCAACTAGTATTCAACTAATTCATTAAAAATTACTGAAGTAGCATGCAAAACTATACGGGTCATGGAGATACATATTTCATGCTAAAACTAAACAAAAAGTGTAAAGCCTACTTCAACGCCTGGGTTATTAGGATAGATTGTCCAGTATTCGGACACATCAAGTTGCACAATAATGCCCATTATGATTGTCATTCCAAAAAAGAGCTTCATTTCACCGGGGGTTGTTTCTACCCATTTATGAAATCTAGAATGTTGCTTCAAAGCAGTTTTGATCAAATACTGTGCCTAATACCTATTTGTTTTTCATTCGCCTTTGTCAATAAATCATTGTCAGTGACAAACAGACTGAAAAAATCGAGGGGGTCAGATTTTTCGGCAGACAAATTTTCTCTTCAATTCCCGGCATACCTGTAAAGAGCAAATCTAACCTGTCTCGATTGCCCATCGACAATTTTGCATAAAATTATCATATATTACATTTTCCAAATTGGGCTGAGTTGGAAAATCACAGTCATCCAATGACAATCCATCGATTTCGTCATCAGAAGAGTCGTCTAGAAAAATCTGGGAGAAAGTCGGCCATTTTGACTAATGATTGAATGATGGGTAATTGGGTCAAACTTTTACACCTGATAAACAATGAATAACTGGTAAACAAAATGTCAAAACGAGGTCTACTATGTTGCTTAGTTATCGCTCAAAGCTTTTCCGAGGGTAAGAATACAATTGGCTAAGGTTTTATGACGGAGGGATTGCTTGTATTGGGAAACCCCCAAACCTGGACTATTCGGGGCTCTGCTCATTGTTAACCCTTTACCAAACGGCAAAATTTTGGACCATTCCAAATTAAAAGATGTTGCAGACGACAATTTCAAGTGAATGAGATTTAACATTTTTTGGTCTTTTTACGTAGAAAGCATTGTGGGAAATGAAGAAATTGCTTGTCACAAGCAATTTCTTCATTTTCCTCAATGTTTTCCAAAGTCATTATCTAAAAGGGTGTCAAAAGGCGTCAATGTGTGGTAATGAGTTAAGTACTTTGCGTCGTAGCCCGAAATATTCCAGGATCGGCATGACGAGGGTCAAGACAAATAATAATGACAGTAATGGTAATGATGATAGTTGTAATAATAATGATGATGATAATGATAAACTAATATTGATAATGATAGTAATAATGATGATGATAATAATAGTAATTGATGAACGTTGACGTTGTGGGTCTTCGGGTATAGTCCAAACTACATCAGACTGATGTTGCCGTAAAATATTCTCTTTTACACTTTACACTACCTAATTATTTACGGTTCTCCTTCTTTCCATCTGTCTGTCAGTCCGAAACTAAACGTGAAAACTTAACATTGGCTTTTTATGCCCCCGTATTGAAAGATCAGGGGCAGATTGTTTTATTCGTGTCCGTATGTCGTTTCAATGATATCTATCTGTTCTATGCAATTTGATCTTCCTCAAGGTCATCTGTTAACCCTTATAAACCCTTTACACAAAAACTTAACATTTTAGAGAAATGGCCATTTTGGGGGTGTTGTGGTTTCACAAATACATCTTGTTCTCAAACTGTATTCCACTTTCAAAGCTCAAATTTAGTATGTTACCTTCTTTCAAAGATCTGCTCAACACAGTTTGACCTTTGGCAAGGTCATCCATTACCCTTATCAACCCTTAACATGAAGGCCAATCACATACATTTCACAATCCTTTGGACTTGAACCGTAATTATTCTAATAAATGCCCATATTCCAATAAACGCCCATCCCCCAAATCTTCGCTGAAAAGCTGCTTATTTCAAGCACAATTGTAGCAAAAAGGGGTGATTCTAATAAACGCCCATCCCCTGATTCCAGATTAAAATTATGTGAGTCATGACCAAAAGTCAGTTCCAAAAGCAATGAAAACTAGGATGTCCAGCCCTAATTTTGGTGGCAATGAAGGAATTTCATTGAAAAATCGTATTTTGCTGTTCTTAAATTACGAAAATTTATAAAATTCAACTTGCTGAACTTAGAGTCAATGAATTGACGCTTGATTCTCAAATTTTGACTTGCAAAATTAGAGTACCTCTAATAAACGCCCACCCCCTACTTTTCCATCAACCATGTTTCTAATAAACACCCGGCAGAGTTCTGCCAAGCTTTTTGTCCTATGGGGCCATTGGCCCATCTAAGCCAAAAATGTGGGGCCACTTTTCCCCAACATGGGGCCACCTATTATACGAACAAATAATGATCACATTGTCAGAAGCATATGAAACTGTTTTACCACACTTTAGACCAGAAATATTAGGACAGTCAAGAATTTCTAACAAACACAACAGGCTTTCATACTTAGTGATTGAAATGTCTTCTTTGGCCATCCAAAATGCCACTTTCAGCGCTGATAAAATGCTACTCTCTTTCTCATCTAACACCTTTTTTACCCTTTTGTGCAAGTCATCTGTCATAGAATCAGCTAGCACGGAAGCTTTATGATCAGCACTATCTGCATACCTTGTCAACGTACTGCTACGAAAGTTTGTGTTTGGATCAGTTAGAGAATTATATTTTTTATGTTTCATACAAAGAGAACATGTCATCGCGTTTTTACCAGCATCGTACGACAGCCAGGGAAACTCAGCTAGCCACTTATTCTGAAATTTTTTCTCGTATGATTTTTTCTCTTTCTCACTTGCCGCCGGCTCTTCCGTGGATTTCGACGGTCCCGGTTGATCATTTTGAGTGTCAGTGTCGGTTCTCGCCTTTTTCGGCTCGGATTGCCCGAAATAACAAAGAATGGATCTGCTTTTAGTGTTTTTTTTTCTCTGCCATCGCGACTGAAACAAGCGGACACCCGATGCAGAACGAAATTGTGACGAATTGAGTTTCTCCGATCTTTTATTAAAACGCTATTGATTGGCTCATAATTTGGAAAACCAACTTACAGTAAAATCTAGACCAATGAGAATCGCCGTTACGATCGATAAAAACATGTGGAAGTGCCCGGATAAAAATAAATATGCAAGACTTCCGACAATTCGCCCCAATAATGTTTCGTACCAGCGGCGCACGGTTCGTATTTTCAACGCGCCGGCTGGCCCCTTCGACATATTTTTATGGGGCCGTCTGAAATTTTTTTGCGCCGATCCCGCAATGGCGCGTCCTCGGCAGAACTGTGACCCGGGCATTTATTAGAATAATTACGGTAATTCTTATCAGCACTAGTTGAAAGTTTGGTTCTGTACACAGTTCAGTTGAGACATATGACTTTCACTCCTGATCTTCTGCAGCCATCTGTTAATATTATGGACCATCAGCTCTGTAGACTTTATAACCCAGTGTTCTCCACAGCATAATTTGAAGCTGTAGTGATGATCAATTCTTTTTTTATGCCCCCGTATCGAGAGATTGGGGGCATATTGTTTTACTCGTGTCTGTCCGTCCGTCCGTCTGTCTGTCCCTCCATCTGTTGTGACACTCCGCACCCCAGAAGGGGCGCGCCAATAACTAAAGTTGTGTTGTGTTCCTACATTTCAACTGTTGTCGGATTACTGTCTCCATCAAAGGAAAGGTTGTTGTCTCCGACTGATGTTGGATTACTGTTTCCATCCATGGTTATTAGGCCCTTGACTTCACCCATAGCCAGGTTGATGTCTCTAACTGTTTTCGGATTACTGTCTCCATCCAAGGCCAGGTTGTTGTCTCCGACTGATGTTGGATTACTGTTTCCATCCATGGTTATTAGGCCCTTGTCTCCACCCATGTCTACTGCTACCATAATTATATAAATGAGCCAGGATCTGGAAAAAAGTCCCTTATAGCATTTTTAGCTCACCTGAGCACAAAGTGCTCAAGGTGAGCTATTGTGGTCACTTTTTGTCCGTCGTCCGTCTGTCTGTCTGTCTGTCCGTCCGTCCGTCCACAATTTCGTGTTTACACTCTAGCATCTATAAATATAGGCCAATCTTAACCAAACTTGGTCAAAACATGCATGGCTATAAGATCTCGGATTAGTTTGATTATGGGTCAGATCGAATTAGAACGTCAGGAGTTATCTGCCCTTGAATGCGAAAAATACCTAGTTTTGACATTGTTTACACTCTAGCATTTACAATTATTGATCAATCAAGACAAATCTTGGACATAACGTTGCAGACCATAGTATCTCGGATGAGTATGATTTTCAGTCTGATCTGACTTGAAAGACAAGAGTTATGTGCCCTTGAATTTGACAAAATTGCCATTTTCGGCTGTTTTCGACCTTGTTTACACTCTAGAATCTACAATTATTCATCAATCAAGACAAAACTTGGACACATTGTTGGGGACCATGAGATCTCAGATGAGTTTGATTTTCAGTCTGATCTGATAAGAGAGTCGAGAGTTACTTGCCCTTGAATTTGACCAAATTGTCATTTTCGGCTGTTTTCGACCTTGTTTACACTCTAGAATCTACAATTATCAATCAATCAAGCCAAGACTTGGACACAATATTGGGGATCATAAGATCTGGGATGCGATCGATTTTCAGTCCGATCTGATCAGAAAGCCGAGAGTTATGAGCCCTTGAATTTGACAAAATTGCCGTTTTTGACTGTTTTCGACCTTATTTACACTCTAGAATCTACAATTTTTGACCAATCAAGACAAATCTTGGACACAAGGTTGGAGACCATAAGATCTCAAACAAGTTCGATTTTCAGTCTGATCTGACTAGAAAGATGAGAGAAATGTGCCCTTGAATTTGATAAAATTGCTGTTTTCGGCTGTTTTTGACATTGTTTACACTCTAGAATCTACAATTATTTATCAATTAAGACAAAACTTGAAAACAATGTTTGAGACCATAAGATCTTGGATGAGTATGATTTTCAGTCCAATCTGATCAAAAAGCCGAGAGTTATGTGCCCTTGAATTTGACAAAATTGCTGTTTTTGGCTGTTTTCGACCTTGTTTACACTCTAGAATCTACAATTATTGACCAATCAAGACAAATCTTAGACACAATGTTGGGTATCATAAGATCTCGGATGAGTATGATTTTCAGTCTGATTTGACTAGAAAGTCGAGAGTTATGTGCCTTTGAATGTGATCAAAATTGCTGTTTTCGGCTGTTTTCGACCTTGTTTATACTCTAGAATCTACAATTATTGATCAATCAAGACAAAACTTGGACACAATGCTGGGGATCACAAGATCTGGGATGAGTTTGTTTTTCAGTCTGATCCGATCAAAAAGTCGAGAGTTATGTGCCCTTGAATTTGACAAAATTGCTGTTTTCGGCTGTTTTCGACCTTGTTTATACTCCAGAATATACAATTATTTATTAAACAAGACAAATCTTGGACAATGTTGGGCACCATAAGATTGTGGATGAGTTCGATTTTCACAACATTATTGACCATAAGTTCGTTTTCAGTCTTAAAGTCATAAAAATTTATTGAATTGAACAAAAGTGTTGCTCATATCAGGTGAGCGATATAGGACCATCATGGTCCTCTTGTTAAAAATTGAGTTTGAAGATCAGCCTGTTGTCAAATGCAGTCCAATATGCATCCATGCTGCTCTCTTTAAGTTACTACATGTCACAAAGAAGCTATTAGAGAACAACATGGATCCTGATCAGACTGTGCGTATGCACATGCTGATCTGGATCTATGTTGGGCTCAAAAGCCTTAAGGGACGTTTTTCCAGATCCTGGCTCAAATGTAACAAACATAGAACAGTCCAAAAGAGTCTTGAAAATGAATGAACCCAAAAAATGAATGAATGACTGAAATGAGAATAAAAGAAGTGCCCCACACGCGTTGAGTGGGTCTGTTATATACCTGTAGACTACACATCAGCCCAAATAAGTCGAGGATGATTCAAGCTGTGCCAGGCTCGAATCACACATGAGGTATCTGACCTGGAATCATTCTCAGACGAAACATAAGGGTGGTTTTTACTATGAATTTACTACAGGGTATTAAGCATTCCAGTTCCAGTTTATCAATGACCGATGTGGGAAAAAGGTCATATTGGCACACTGTCTGTCTGTCCCAAAACTTAACATGAAAACTTAACATTGGCCTTTTCTCAGAAAGTATCTGACATACAAAGCTCAAATTTGGTTTATAACTTTGTTTTAATGATATCTATGTGTTCCATGCAACATGACCTTCCTCAAGGTCATCCGTAAACACTTGTCAACCCTTAACACGAAAATTTAACATTTTAGAAAAATAGCCATTTCAGGGGCATTGATGTTTCACAAACACATTTTGTTTCCATGATATTTTATACACCGTTATTACTTTCAAAATCATAACAATTCAATATCAGGTTTTGACAAGAAATGCCAACAAATTCCTCTATTTGGTAACCATTTTGAAGAAATTAAGCAGTGGGGTACTTTTGAAGCTGTAGGCGCATTACCACGATTTACATGAAGCTGTAGTTGGGCCAATACAGCTTATGGTGCTGGGGAGAACACTGGACTTGATAACCATTACTTGCTTCTCCAGGCTGCGGCCTTAACGCAGTTGGCAGCACATTTGGGATTCGATACCCGGCCATGGCTAATACCCTTTCTGACAAAATTGTCGCCCACCAATGGGTTTTAAATAATTAACCTAAGTGAGCGAGCAGCTGGAGTCTCGGTAAGGGTGTTGTGGTAGTTCTGGTTTGAGAATCAACAGGAATCCATGGGTAGGTGCTCTAGCCGCCGCGATATGACCCTTGCAGTTGAAAACGGTGTGAAACCCCAATAAAAAACCTACAGCTTCAAAACTGCTCCTAAAGCATCATTTCTTTAAAATGGTCATCAAATAAGGGGATATTTATGCATTTCATGTCCAAAAACAGATAAGTAATGCATCTTTGATATTGTAAATGTAATAATTGGTTATAAAAGCATTATGGGAAAAGAAGAAATTGCTGAAAATGAGCAATTTCTTCTTTTCCCATTATGTTTTTATTCAGACTCATTTACATAAACACTTCATCTAACTGGTTTACCAATACTGCCACTACAGCTACAAATTATTCTGTGGAGAATCCTGATAGGTTACAAATATGTCTCGTGCAGATACAGTGTTTTTGAAAGATTCTTTATAAAAGACATTTTTGTTGATTTGATCACTATCATAAGTCTTTGAAGTGAAGTCTTCACCTCTGTAAAAGTAAATGAGGAAAAAAATTTTTAAAGCTCTGAGTGTTTTTGTGTTCTGCGGTCTTGACATCTTTTACAGGAAATATACTGGTATTACATCAGATGCTACACTTACCTGTAATTGGATAAAGGTACATAATAAGATAAACAATAAGTTGGGTCTTTTGAGTACATAGACATCCATAAATATAGTAAATGCTGACAGCCATTTGTCCATGGAGAGTTGCTTCGAAGACTCTTTCGGCCCCATGGAGATATTTGACCGGTCTGCTGTCACCTTAATTGTCACCTCTTCTGTTTGATTGGTTTTGTCCAACAGAGAATTCAAATCTACAAATTCATCCGCCCAGATTGCCTGATGGATTTTGTCGAACACTAGAGCACCGGACGGCAATGATATTTGAAAGTGAGGTAGATAATTACCTGGTGCATTCAAAGGGCTTTGTACCTGGACTTCCACATTAGAAGTACTGCTTAACCCTTTCCCAAACGACAAAATTTTAGGGCGATCCACTTCAAAAACTGTCACAAAAGACAAAATGGATGATATTAAATATACGATTTGTGTAAAATATGGCCCAGAAAATATTGAGACAAAAGGAGAAACTGGTTATCAGCAGTTTCTTCTTTTGTTTCAATGTTTTCCCAAACCTTTTCTATAAGGGACGTCAAAACCAGGTCTTGTTTGCGAAAGGGTTTAAGTCAATGGCTCATTCACATTATGTTGTGAAAGAGATGCTGGCACAGAGTCATTATTCAGATTATTGGTTGTGGGAGGTGTCACCATTGGTATCACACCCCTCGTTTCTAGTGTCTCAATGACCGAGGCCACAATTGATGCTGTGTCTGTAGCAATAGGTTGCGGTGGAGCAGTCTTGCAGAGTGTCTGTTTTATTATGCTCCCCGAAGGGAGAGCATATAGTCGCCGCTTTGTCCGTCCGTCCGTCATTCAGTCCGTCCGTCCGTCCGAAGCGATTTCTCCATAACCCTTGGGCCAAATCAAATGAAACTTACCATGTGAACTACCTATGACATAATGCCGATGTACTTTTCACGGTTTTTGGATTTGAGGCCTCGTCATGGGAAAAGGGGACTTAAGGTCAAATACACTTTTTCTCTAATTTCTCATAGTCTAATGGTCAGAATTTGATGAAATTTCGTATTTGAGTTGCAAATCGGATGCCCTTGACAATAAACTGCTCTTCATGGCATACATTTATTGTGACAATGCCTTATTCGGGGAGCATTTTGGATAACCGATCTCCACAGATATATGGACATATGGACACCATCCCTGCACAAAATAGGTGTATCTGGATTCCGCATGCCCCTATGTCTCCAGAAATAAAGAGGGGTCTCTGCAGTTAAAACACTGGCTTATAAAGCCGAATTAGCTAATATGACATGTTCATTGAACGATGGGAATGGAACGCTCTCTCTGCATAAAATTTGTGAAATAACTACTCGTTTCACTTCAATTCCTTTCACCAAAAAAGATGCATAGCTAACCAAATCAAGAGCAAATTGTTCAGGTACATAATTTGCACAAGCCAAGTCATTAGAACCAATGTCCAGATTCACTCCACGATATTCTGTGCTCAATGTTCCGGCATCGTCTCCGTTGACGCAAACAAAGGCGTCCAAGGCCGACAAATTCCACTTGGAAACGCGTTGAATCAAGTCCCAAATGAACAATTCCTCATTCTGAACAATAACTCTTAAAACGAGATACAAAACTATGTCCAAACAAAACAATTTTAGGTGGCATAATTAGTAAATAGTATGACATGCTTCAATCAAATGACTTAAGAAAATGCAGAAAGTAAACAAAGAACGACCACAAAGATCAAGGTCACATCCATATCATGCTCAGTGAAGCTGACACGAGCCTGAAAATCTTGTTGCGTAAAGATCATTTTGTCTTCAAAAGTATGGTTTATCGTGCATGCAGGAAACGATTAAAACAACCAACAAAAGAAAAAGAAACCACATTAGGGATTGATAATATAATTATCAATACTTAGCTGTAAATAAGCCAGATAACTGAGTATAATACACAACAAGCAAATTAGCGTCGATTCCTGCAAATTCTAAGATGGCTACTGAGTCATGACCTCCAATACACAACTGAGCTGGGGATGTCTCAAAATAGTCAAACACGTGTGGTGTCTAAAAATAGCTAGCCTGATACACAAACTAACAGAGGGGTCGTCTCAAAATAGTGCTGACACCAGCTTTTTATTACGCTTACCGTTTCAAGGAAAAAGGAACTCAACTGATGCAAAAAATTGTATATTTAGAAAGGTAGGACTTTGTGTCTTTTGTAGTGAACGCTTTTTCCAGTCATATTAGTCTGTAATTAAGGTTTACGAACTGAGAATGAAAACACCACTTTCTAGTCATACGAAATGCATCAAATTACACACTTGTTAATACACTTCACATAAGTTGATTCACCATGCCGGATTTCAAGATTATGCTTCAAGACGAAAATAATTTACAAATATTATTTTTCTCTATATTCATATGCAAGCAGAGCTCCAGATAGGATGCGTATTTGCGTAAAATACGCATTGATTTGTTCTGAATACGCATTAACTTTTATAAAAATGCGTACAAATACGCATCCAAAATAATGAAAACGCATTTGATAATTGCCAGTTAGCGTATCAAGATCGGAAAATGTCGAGAAAAAACATACACTAGGAAATTCCAACAATTAACACACATTTTTTGTCTCTAAAAAATAGGTTACGGCAGTCAGCTATCCGATATCTATTACGACTTTAATCAGCCAATCACAACCTGGTATAATTGGGGAAAACCAATTATGTCACCACTGTAACCATCCGAGCGACAATCGGCTATTCCGTAGATCTACCGATTGATGCAGAGTGTTGCATTTGTTTGAATTTCAATTAATCGGTTATCTCCATGAAAGCAAATCGTTACCCGATTTAACAGACCAATGCATCAATCCGTAAATCGGAAATGACAACTCGAAGGTGTTTGTTTTCTTTTCAAACCGGCAAACGAGTAAATCCACTGCTGAGAAGATCGTAACTTTAGGCGATTTTTGCCGATATTCTTTCTGAAGTGGCCCTACAGGCAAAGAGAGCACACGATGGTTATCTTGTTCAGAAAAAAAAATCGATGGTCGGAAACATACCGCGGTTAGATGTCCTCGAACCCGAAAATGAAAGTGGGTCGTTCCGGTCGGGTGTTCCCGTTTATTGTAGTCCTTTCCTAAACAAGAAGGTAAATACGCCCTGCCCAAAAAAAAATATCTGGAAATATGCATTGGAAAAAATTCTGAGGGGTAAATACCCCTTGCCTCAAAAAATTATCTGGAGCTCTGTGCAAGGGAGGTAATTTTGTACATTTTTGTCAAATATTTCCATAAGTATGCATTAATTCAAAATTCTAAACCATACAAAATACTTATCTTTGTATTTGGAATCGAAATGTAACACAGTTTAGGAATTACTGGCACTTTTCAAATTCTGCCTCTGGCTCTGCATTTCATTCTCAGTTCGTAAACCTTAAGTCTTCACTTGTAAAGGAAAGGTTTTAATCTCTGGACGTTTTTATGCCTCCGTATCGAGAGATTAGGGGCATATTGTTTTATGTCTGTCTGTCCGTCTGTCTGTCTGTCTGTCCGAAAACTTTACATTGGCCTTTTCTCAAAAAGTATTTGACATACAAATCTCAAATTTGGTATGCAACTTCCATTCAATGATATCTATGGGTAAGTTCATATGGCAACGCGGGTTCGACTCGGATAACTCGAGTTCCATATGAACAGTCTCGGGTTCGACGCTAGTGACGTCATTTCAACCTTTTGACCTCGACTCCACTAACCCTGGCCAAGGCTGGTGTTACTCGGGTTCCTAGATGGCGCCAAAAGGCGAACAATAACAACAAAAGCCAAGTCCGAATAAAAAAACTCGTGCATTTACTCAAAATATACTTTTTTGTGCCATGTATGAGTGTTTTAACACGGACTATCATTTATGTTAACCGATTTCGATTTATATATTCCATTTTGTGGCCTAAATTTCGAATCTACTAAACACGTGTATTTGTTTACACCCGTCAGTGGATAAAGTCGTTCAAATGTATTGTTCTATGCGCATGCGGAAATTATTTTTAGACAGTCTTTCCCGAGTTGAACTCGCGTTCGTCATGAACTCACCCAATCTGTTCCATGCAATATGACCTTTTTCAACCCTTTACACGAAAAATTCACATGAAAACTTAACATCGCATTTCGGGGGCATTCATGTTTCACATACAAAATCTTGTTGTGTTCTGCAGTCTTGATATCTTTTACAACGTAATTCAGTACATGTTCTGGCACTTAATTTTAACTTTATTCAGTTAACTCTTTCACAAAAAAGAAGAAATTTGGACAATTCCTCATTTAAAGGGTTTGCAGATGTCAAAATTGATGTAACAAACGGGAGATGAGAAAATCAGCCGATACCATATCCATGAACATCACCGTTTTCTTTGTGATCTGAAAAGATAAAATATAAAACGTTGTATAGACAAATTAACAGCTTGTAACATTGATGTCGGAAAGTAGGCCATACGCTGAAAACAACTGGTCAGTAAAATAACAAACTATTTCTCCTTTTGCCATGATGTATGAGGAAATGTTATTTAAAACTTTGTTAAAAACCGTGGTAGGGTTCTAGCAGCACTTCCTAGCATCTCATCAAGAGGCAACAGACAAATAGAATAACCCTGGTCCCCATTTTGAATCTGTTGTTGTTCTGGGGGCTGGTTCTGTGAACACATCAGTTAAAAACCATGGTAGGGTTCTAGCAGCAGTTCCTAGCATCTCATCAAGAGGCAACAGACAAATAGAATAACCCTGGTCCCCATTTTGAATCTGTTGTTGTTCTGGGGGCTGGTTCTGTGAACACATTCTGTGCCATAAGCTCAATCATCAGATCCACCTTCTCTTGTAGTTGGGATCACACCACGCTCATTTGTTCTTCAGACTGGCTAGCCTCTACTCGCAGGGCTGCTCTTCTCGCAGTCTGAAGGTCTGATGATTGAACCAGCTGATAATTTTTTGTTGTATGTGATAAATAAATAATCAAGTAAGAAAGATCCTTCTACATTACCCTCTCCCAAGTGTTTATACAGGATGGCTATGTTGGCTATGAGCCATTGAGACAAAGTAAGGTTTCCTAATTAAGGTTTTTCAGGGGCCTGAATTGACAACAATCTGTTGGTCCGCATTATTTCCCATTACAACCTCCTCCTCAGGGGAACTCGACACAAAATCACAAATGTCGTGGTAAGGTATAAAAGACCTACCTGCAGCTGACGCTATTTGGATTTTGAGGTTCATTCCATGATGAGTGTCCAGCTTGAAGGCTATAAAATGTGTTCCTGCTGGTGTCCGGCGTTGGCACTTTGTGTCACGGTATGGGATGAATGAAGAACCAAAGTAGGTAAGACAAAGCATACACAGATTCCGGTGTGTTACGCTGTTTATATATGTCATTTGTGCCGATTAATAGGATAACTAACTGCAGTTGAACATCCTCAATGCATGCACTGTTGCTCCTGGAATTCCACTGTATTGTACTAAAACGTTTTTGTCCAATTTTAGTTGCGGATGAAATTCTGCACTATTTTTTGTGAATTGTTTTAGTCATTGTACAAAGGAATGACCCAAAATCTGCACTCATAACACATCGTCCGCCATCTTGAATAATAATTAGTCACTAGTGTCCACCAAACAAAGAAGCCACATAAAAAAAGGCTTACACAGTCTTAACAACAACTCGGCTGCGGTGATAAATTCAAGTCATAGAAAGTGAAGAGCACAATTAAAGTAAATACCGTAATAACAATAACGATTAACGCTGAAAAGCGACTTTAATTTGGGAAATATTTTCTCTAAACTAACGATGCTTTCCAAACAAAGAAATTATAATGAATGACGTCATACCCAGTGCGCATGCTCATTAGAAAAGTGTTAACAATTACGGAGCCTAAGACAGTCTATAATACAAATGATCAAAGTTAGCCCTCATCCACACAAACATTTTACTAACATAAAATCTATTTATAGATGTCTGTCTATGTTGGGTTAGATGTTGTTGTTGGTTCATGAGTTAGTTAAATGTTAACAAACACTGCTTGTTTACACTATTTGGTGGACTTTTTATGCCCCTGTATCGAGAGATCGGGGGCATATTGCTCTACTCATGTTCGTCTGTCTGTCCGTCCGTCTGTCTGTCTGAAAACTTAACCTTTGCCATTTCTCCAAAAGTATTTGATATAGAAAGCTCAAATTTGGTATGCAACTTCCTTTAAATCATATCTATCTGTTCCATGCAATTTGACCTTCCTCAAGGTCACCCATTAACCCTTATAAACCCTTTACTCTACGAAAACTTAACCGTTTACTCCGAAAACTTAACCTTTGCCATTTCTCCAAAAGTATTTGACATACAAAGCTCAAATTTGGTATGCAACTTCCTTTTAATGATATCTATCTGTTCCATGCAATTTGACCTTCTT
The DNA here is from genome assembly GCA_963680895.1 of Fragum sueziense. Classification (NCBI taxonomy): domain Eukaryota; kingdom Metazoa; phylum Mollusca; class Bivalvia; order Cardiida; family Cardiidae; genus Fragum; species Fragum sueziense. The sequence continues at coordinate 30,200,295 of OY804609.1, read as the reverse complement.
CAAGGTCATTCATTAACCCTTGTCAACCCTACGAAAACTTAACCTATTACTCCGAAAACTTAACCTTTGCCGTTTCTCCAAAAGTATTTGACATACAAAGCTCAAAATTTGTATGCAACTTCCTTTTAATAATATCTATCTGTTCCATGCAATTTGACCTTCCTCAAGGTCATCCCCTAACCCTAAATAACCCTTTACTCTACGAAAACTTAGGATTTTAGATAAATGGCCATTTCGGGGGCATTTGTGTTTCACAAACACATCTTGTTTTGTCCAGTTGTGGTATTCCCAGGCTTGTGTAATTATGTAGAGTCGTCTCATTCCTATGCTCTCCTCATTGATAGATGGGGGCATATTGTTTTACTATTGTACGTCTGTCTGTCAGTCCGAAACTTAACGTGAAAACTTTACATTGGCCTTTTCCCCATAAGTATTCCACATACAAAGCTCAAATTTGGTATGTAACCTTCTTTCAATGCTATCTATCTGTACCATGCAATATGACCTTCCTCAAGGTCATCCATTAACCCTTATCAGCCCTTTACCTGAAAACTTACCGTGCAACTTAACATTGGCCTTTTCGGGGGCATTTGTGTTTCACAAACACATCTTGTTGATAAAGAGTTAACCCATTACTGCACAGTGACGCCTTTTGACTCCTTCACAAGAAAATTCTTGGGAAAACATTGTAGAAAATAAAGAAATTGCTTGTGACAAGCAATTTCTTCATTTCCCACAATGTTTTCTACCCAAAATGACAGAAAACTGTAAAAAAAAAATCACTCATTTTGAATTGTCGTCTGCAACATCTTTGAATTTGGACCAACTCAAAAATTTGCCGTCTGGTAATGGGTTTAGTTCCCTTCAAGGTAACAAACAACACCACATAACTTGGATTTTCGGAACAAAAGTAGCAGTATTTTTCTAAACACATAGTTGAGCAGTCTAATTCTCAGAAGAAGTTTGTGTGGTCCACAGATGAAGCTTCTTTGCGATACTGGAAAAGTTTAGCCATTTCAACTGTTGAGATAACATACCAATCTTGGGATCAAAAACACTTGCTGAACTATCACATTTAGTGTGCATCTGCCATTTCAAATTACGCTTACAGATTTTCATTTAATCTATTTTTATGCCGCCGATAGGGAGGCATCATAAATTTGACTTGTCCGTCCGTCCGTCTGTCCGTCCGTCATTCCGTCCAAAAACTTTAACATTGGCCATAACTTCCTTATTACTTAACATATTCGCTTCATACTTTACCACAACATTCCTTGGTACATTACCTTTCTGTAGGCACATACTTTGGTGACCTTGACCCCTGGATGACCTTGACCTTGAACATAGATTGGCCATAATTTAAAATCAAAGCGGTGTCGGGGGCATTGTCATCTTACAATGACAGCTCTTGTTTCAATTATTTACGGTTCCAAATGTCTTTTTGGAGAAGTGTGTTTTAATAAACTTGTGAAAAACAATGTAATTCGAACACTTATAGTTTGAACACTTATATCATTATCATTTAACAAATGAATAGTTTGTCCTCTTTGTCCTCTTAGCAACATTAACAGTATAACTTATTTTTCTGACAATTGAAGAAGTGTCAATTCTTCATCAGAAGGGTATGTTTTAATATAATTAAAAATGTATTTAAATCCCAAATGTTTCGATATTTGAGAAGTTTGGGGTGTTGAATGTAAATGCATTCTAATTAATCTTCAATTAATCTTGTTTTTAAAATTTATCAATATGACTAGATATTTAACCATCTGGTATGATTAAGTACTGTCCAATTGTCACGAGTACAGATTTCATGACATGAAATTGAAGCTTCACAGAGGAATTATGTATGAAAATAAAATAAAATAAACATTAAACCCTTATTTGTGAGCTTTTTATGGACGACAAGGTAAACAGCACTAGGGTGTCTATAAGGTACATGTAAATATGCCCAAAGTGGATCACTGGCCACAAACAGGGATCATTCAGCCAAAGTTTTTCCTCGATTGTATACGGATCTGGTAGATTTTCAGTCTTTTCATTGAATGTTAATTTGTCAAAGTATCCTTCTTTCTCAAAAAGCAACAATCTGACATTCTGATAATTAATATAGAATTAATGTTGCGACGAATACAGTCCGTTAGACTTCAGAAATTCCTGGTAGTTGCACTCTTTCCCATTTCTGTCCTTAAAAGCTGAAATTTCCTGTCCATTAAACTGAGATAAACTCTTTTGAAACTTATTTACGCATAAGACATTTTGTCCAGCATGCAAATTACATATACGTATATCTACAATTTATAGTATATCTATATATTTAATGATTAAGTTCCAGTTTTTGTGCATCCATTTTATCAAGCAGTGAATGTGTTTGTATAGGAAACACTGCACCAAATCTGCCCCAAGTCATAAGACAGTTGACTATTTCGTCACTTTTCTACGAAAACCTCGTATCTGCAGCTTGTTTAAAGCTGCAGATACGAGGTTTTCTTAGAAAAGCAGCAATTTACTGGCCTCTGTTAGCTGGAAAGCATCCACAGCTGAGTCTTTCCAAATCAGTTGGTATCTCCCGACAATTAGTACATTGACATCAGTTGGAACACTGGTCCTGTGGGGACACATGATAGCCGCACGGTGCATCTGGTGCATCTCGAGATTGCTGACGATTCTAAATAAAACCCTGTTTAATAAACCAACTCTTGTATGAATTTCTGTATCACTGAACGCGAGTTTCATTGCTGATGATTCCAAACAAAACCCTGTTTGATAAACCAACACTGGTATGAATTTCTGTATCACTGAACATGAGTTTCTTGGCTGACAATTCCAAATAAAACCCTGTTTAATAAACCAACACTGGTATGAATTTCTGTATCATCGAATATGAGTTTCATTTCTGCTGGTATTTCATCAATATCAAGTTTACACTCATGCCTATATAAAGGCCACCCTTTACTTTTCAGCATTTTAAAGTGAATGTTGTCTCCAGTCTGAAGAATATTGTTTATATCTTCGGAAACCCATGTGGATGGCTGCTTTAGCCACCAGGCCATTTATTGAGACTAATGATTATGTAAGATTTTGTCTTATCCAGCCATTGTACTCCATCCACCGAATGGCGCTTTACTAAAGTTGTCCTTTTTAACGTAGCCTTGCCATTTGGAGTATCATGGTTGATGGCCTAAAACCAGTGAAGGCCCCAAATGGATCATCAAAAGTGTCCCGAATCTTCCATACTGTTATTAAAGCAAAAACTACAACAACACATAATTTTCAACGTTTCGGCATATTCCTTCTTCAGGAAATATCTTTATTTTTATTTTTTTTTTTTTATGCCCCCGATAGGGAGGCATCATAAATTTGACTTGTCCGTCCGTCTGTCGGTCATTCCGTCCAAAAACTAACATTGGCCATAACTTCCTTATTACTTAACATATTCGCTTCATACTTTACCACAACATTCCTTGGTACATTACCTTTCTGTAGGCACATACTTTGGTGACCTTGACCCCTGGATGACCTTGACCTTGAACATAGATTGGCCATAATTTAAAATCAAAGCGGTGTCGGGGGCATTGTCATCTTACAGTGACAGCTCTTGTTTTTTAAATCTTCCATACAACACAGTTGGGAAAACACCCTTCAATTCCCAGCACCCAGTCTGCTGTGTTACCACAAAACAAATTAAGGGTAGGCTGTGGGCCCCATTGTCTTTTTATGATCAGGCTGCAGTACCTTGTAACCTTATTTTCTGTCTTTCCCACAATGTTTTCCATCCAAAAAGACCTAAAACTTAAAAATTCTATTCACTTGAAATTGTCGTCTGCAGGATCTTTCAATTTGGACCACCCTAAAATTTTGTCGTTTGGTAATGGATTAATGGTAGGCTGTGTGAGGCATTGTCTTTTCGTGATCAGGCTGTAGTGCATTGTAACCTCCCATGTACTCGCGTCTCTTTTCTCCCGGCAAAATAGATTGTCAAAAGTGTCCCGAATCTTCCAGACAACACAGTTGGGAATCACTCTTCCATTCCTAGCACCCAGTCTGCAGTGTGGCCACAATACAAATTGGTGGCAAGGTGGGTGCGATGTCGTTGTTTTGTGATCTGCCTGCAATGCATTGTAACCTCCCATGTACTCGCGTCTCTTTTCTGCAGACAAAATGGATCAACAAAAGTGTCCCTAATCTTCCACACAACAAGGGAATTACGCTTTCATTCCCAGCACCCAGTCTGCCGTGTCTCCACAAAACAAATTGATGGTAGGCCTTGGGCCTCATTGTCTCTTTGTAATCAGGCTGTAGTGCATTGTAACCTCCCATGTACTTGCGTCTCCTTTCTGCAGACAAAATGGATCATCAAAAGTGTCCCGAATCTTCCAGACAACACAGCTGGGAAACACTCTTCCATTCCTAACACACAGTCTGCCATGTCGCCACAATACAAATTAACGCTTTCCCAAATGGCAAAAGTTTAGGGTGATCAAATTGGAAAACTGCCACAAATGACAAAATGGAAGGTATTTAAGATAAAGTTTGTGTAAAATATGACATAGAAAATATTGAGACAAAAGAAGAAACTGCTGGTTATCAGCAGTTTCTTCTTTTGTTTCAATGTTTTCCCAAGCCTTTCCTATTAGGGACGTCAAAACCAGGTCTTGTTTTGGAAAAGGTAAATGGTAAGCTGGGTGCAGCATCGTCGTTTCGTGATTTGCCTGCAGTGCATTGTACCCTCCGATGTACTCAACGTCTGTACTACAGACAGACAAAATGGTCTTCAAAAGTGTCTTGTATTTTCCATACAACATAGCTGGGAGTCACTCTACGCTTTGTGCCACTTTTTCATTTTTTATGCCCCTGTATCGAGAGATCGGGGGCATATTGTTTTACTCATGTCCGTCTGTCTGTCTGTCTGTCCGTCCGTCCGTCTGAAAACTTAACCTGAAAACTTAACCTTTGCCTTTTCTCCAAAACTATTTGACATACAAAGCTCAAATTTGGTATGCAACTTCCTTTCAATGATATCTATCTGTTCCAAGCAATTTGACCTTCCTCAAGGTCATCTGTTAACCCTTATTTTACTCTTTACTATACGAAAACTTAACATTTTAGAAAAATGGCCATTTCGAGGGCATTTGTGTTTCACAAACACATTGTTTTGTGTCAATTTTCTTGTATATTTAGTTATGACTGCTTCCTGTGTGATGTGGGGAAATCCCAAGTTTTGGGGAACAAATTCATCCATCAATGCTTCATGTTACAGTAACTGCTCTCCGTACGCTTGATTTTGACACATTTAACCGGGTTGATAGCATTTTATTGGATAGTCCGGATCTTAATTTGAATAGAAATATTTCAAGTGTTGCCTTTGTGCTTCTTGTTTATGTAAGCAAGCATCTGCAACAAAGTCTCCAAATCAGTTGATATCTCCCGACAATTTGAACACCGGCACCAGTTGATACACTGGTCTCTGTGAGACACAATTTGCTGGCAGGCAGCCACAACAGTCTTTCTAAATCAGTTGGCATCTTCCGACAATTGGAACACCAGAGCCAGTTGAGAAACTGGCCTCTGCGAGACACAATTTGCTGGCAGGCAGCCACAACACAGTCTTTCTAAATCAGTTGGCATCTCCCGACAATTTGAACACCCGCACCAGTTGAGACACTGGTCTCTGTGAGACACAATTTGCTGGCAGGCAGCCACAACACAATCTTTCTAGGTCGGTCAGCATCTCCCGGCAGTTTGAACACCGGCACCAGTTGGGACATTGGTCCTGTGGGGATGGGTGGTAGCCTCCAGGTACATCTGGTGCTGCCTCCAGGAGGTCAAACAGCATACTCGGCTCTCTGTCCAAAAGCTTCAGGCACAAAGTCCTTACTTCTTCTACGGGCATACGCTCTATCAATGCCTGAAAATAGAACAAAAATACTAGCATAACGTTGTTGGGGAGTCAAAACCTCGTAACTACAGCTTGAATAAGCTGGAGTTACGAGGTTTTGACTCCCCACCAACGAATAAGCTACAACAGAGTCTTTCTAAATCTGTCTGCATCTTCCGACAGTTTGTACACCGGCACCAGTTGAGACACTGGTCCTGTGGGGAAGGATGGTAGCCTCCAGGTACATGTGGTGCCGCCTCCAGGAAGTCAAACAGCATACTCGGCTCTCTGTCCAAAAGCTTCAGGCACAAAGTCCTTACTTCTTCTATTGGCATACGCTCTATCAATGTCTGAAAATAGAGGAAATATACTAGCATAATTCTATACAATTCTATACAATTATAGTTAATATTACTACACCGGCACCAGTTGGGTCACTGTTACGTTCTATAAATTCCTGAAAATAGAAGAAAAATACTAGCATAAAGTTAGTGGGGAGTCAAAACCTCGTAACTACAGCTTGAATAAGCTGGAGTTACGAGGTTTTGAATCCCCACAAACAAAAATTAAATATTCTTTCTGAATCTGTAGACATCTCCTGACAATTTGAACACCGGCACCAGTTGAGACACTGGCCTCTGCGAGACACAATTTGCTGGCAGGCAGCCACAACACAGTCTTTCTAGATCGGTTGGCATCTTCCGGCAGTTTGAAACACTGGCACCAGTTGAGACACTGGCTTCTGCGAGACACAATTAGCTGGCAAGCATCTACAGCAAAGTCTTTCCAAATCAGTTGGCATCTTCCAACAATTGGAACACCGGCACCAGTTGAGACACTGGTCTCTGCGAGACACAATTAGTGGGCAAGCAGCTACAGCAAAGTCCTACTAAATCTGTCGGCATCTCCCGACAATTTGAACACTGGCACCAGTTGATACACTGGTCTCTGCGAGACACAATTAGCTGGCAAGCAGCTACATCAAAGTATTTCCAAATCAGTTGGCATCTCCCGGCAGTTTGAACACCGGCACCAGTTGGGACATTGGTCCTGTGGGGAAGGATGGTAGCCTCCAGGTACATGTGGTGCTGCCTCCAGGAGGTCAAACAGCATACTCAGCTCTCTGTCTAAAAGCTTCAGGCACAAAGTCCTTACTTCTTCTACGGGCATACGCTCTATCAATGTCTGAAAATAGAGGAAAAATACTAGCATAACGTTGGTGGGGAGTCAAAACCTCGTAACTACAGCTTGAATAAGCTGGAGTTACGAGGTTTTGACTACCTACCAACGAAACTTCCATTTTCATACAATTACACCGCCAAATATTTTCTCTACCGGCTTGGTTTTGCACCCCGTTTTGAATCCAATTTCCCTTACTGTCGCTTGTGACAATAGTCTGATAGAGCTTTTCTAAACGAGTCTTTCAGGAACAAGGTAATTTCCGGCTCTTCCCTGGGTGATTGGGTATAACCAAAGCGGTTGGAATCTGACATATCCTTCAGCCTAATTGTGAAGATCTTAAAGTGAACCATACCCTCCAATTCTTGCCTCTCAAGAGAGGCCACAGTTCTCGGTAATGAATTTGTCACTAGCTCTCCCAACCCAGGCTTTTGAAATGAGAGAGATTGATCCTTGAGGTGTTATTTCCACACTTAGCCCTTTCCCTGTAAAATATGGCACAGAAAATATTGAGACAAAAGGAGAAACTGCTGGTTATCAGCAGTTTCTTCTTTTGTCTCAATGTTTTTTCAAGCCTTTTCTAATAGGGATGTCAAAACCAGGTCTTGTTTTGGAAAGGTTTAAAGCTCGCTCTTGCTCCAACGCTCTTGCTTCTAGTTGAGCTCGCTTTCTTTCATCTCGTAACCTTGCGTTAGAGATGTAAGAAGCGCCACAAGAACCAGAAGCACAAGGGCAATCTTACCTTTTATCAGTATTATGACTAGCTTGTGACACGCTATCAGATGGCTTAACCCATTGCCAGACGACAAAATTTTGGGCTGTTCCAAATTCAAACATGATGCAGACGACAATTTCAAATGAATATAATTTCATATTTATTGGTCTTTTGGGGTAGAAAACATTGTGGGAAATGAAGAAATTGCTTGTTACAAGCAATTTCTTCATTTTCCACAATGTTTTCCAAAACCATTATTTTATAAGGAGTCAAAAAGAGTCACTGTGTGGTAATGGGTTAAAGAAAGTTTCTGCCTGTTCTGCCCTGTGCAGTCAGGATACCAACTTTAAAGGGGGGCGAGCTAGGATGTCGAAAATGCAAATGGCACAATAATTACAAACCAGAAATAAGTACGAAATTACCAACCTGAAGGGGTAGATCAATTATATCCATTGTAAGGGCTCATCAAGCTTTATTAAGTATTAAAATCCAAGTCAATTAATAACATGCTGGCAGTTTATTATTGTCCTTGTTTTTGTTTTGTAACGGTTAAATATGCCCAACCTCCAAAAATCAATTACGTCAGAGGTACGTCATTTGTGCTCAGCGAGATTCAACACACCGTACAACTGGCTGCGTCGAAAGTCAGCGAAGACAGATTCGGCATCTGATGTCACGTGTATGGTAGGTCAAATTAATTCACTTTTATAAATAAACAAAAGGATCTTTGGTATTCTATAGTTGATAAATACGCGTTTTTATGTTCAGTGCTTGTACAAAATAAACCTTTCCACGTATCCCTCGTAAATAAGGTCACAGTCATCGACACAGCCGGTTGTAAGGTGTGTTGATACCGCGGAGGTGTGTCTCGTTGACCTTGACCTTGTCTTGTTTTGAAGTAGAAATAGAATGTGTAAACACGCTTGTAAAGGATTGATCTATAGCAAAGGAAAGATGGTTATTCGTCGTGATTGGGTTTTTTATGCATTGCAAATTGTTTTTCCATGCACAAATATGAGTTCCCGTACAGTTAGGAAGCATAAAAACCTAGCATGGCCCCCTTTAAAACCAAGACGTAGGTACCAGGATATCAATTTTTATACCAAGACGTAGGTTAAAGATGTAGGTAAAAAAACTATGTGGGCCATAGAAAAGGTCAAGGGACTTGACTAAATTCATTTGCTTTTGCGTGGACCACGCTGTTCGTTGTTTCTGGCTAAAAGGGACGTAACTCCTGTAATACCTTAAAGGAATAAGTATTGGAAAGGAAAATACTGGATGACGGTTTTAACTGAAATAACTTCGTAATCCAGCACACTGCCTTTTTCTTAAATTTTAAGAATAATGTGTTTACTTCGTTGAAGTTGATCTCTTCATCATCAAGCCTTTGGTCTTCATTTAAAAGTTCTTGGTATTTCTTATGTACACAGAAAAATTCCTCATATAAAGATGTCACTCGAGAATATTCATGGTTAAATTCTTGTAACATAATGTTCTTGTCTTTATTGCTTTCACCGTATTTATGTGTTTGTAAGACGACCATTGTCTGTGCTCTCATGAGTAAATTCTTTGGTCGCTGAATGAACACTTCGAAGCAGTCAATAATCACAGCAGTTTTTACTCCAAAATGTTTTCTGAATTCAAACGCCATTGTCTTACGGAGCTCCTCTCTCTGTGGCCAATATAAAAAATGTGTAAGTCTAACATATAAAACATGTAATACATATTGCTATCAAGAATGTTCTTGAAACTGTTTAGGCCGATGTACACGGTGTATAATCATGTGACTTAAAATCTCCGATAATCACAGGTTTGAATGGAGAAGATTTTTAAAGAAAAAATTAACGGACGCACGCATGCACAGATGTCCACACAGACGCTCAACGGACTCAATACCATGACAATAGCTCGCTGGCCTTCGGCCAGTGGAGCTAAAAATGAACAATAAGTCTGCTTTTATCATGACAATGCTAGATATTCAAATCTGGCCAACATTTTGTCTTTTTGGAATGATAAAAAAGGTCCTAATGCATCATATTTCAGTTCTATTTCCTTACCTTTGGATTTTTTTTCCAGTTGTTTCTTCACTTTTATAAGTTCCATTTCCTTCTTTATTAATGTTTCCTCCAACATTTCTTCCCTTTCTGTCTTCATAGTCTGAAAAAAAAATACAATTTGTGCAAATTCTCTCATTTTTCTGCCAAAATCCCTTTCAAATTGGCTAAATGAGTGAAGAATCTCACAGCAAAATATATTAATTTTTTGACAAAGGAATTGGTACAATTAGCCATTGAATACTCGACATTTCTCATAAGTTTCGGCTAAATGAGAATTTTCTAGCATGAAAAAATGAGTCAGAATTATCGATCCATTAACAAAAGTTTTTACAATTATTTACAAATTTAGGGAAATCTGAATACTTGAACCTAGATTTAAAAGGACATATCAAATATAACCAAAATGATGAAACACAAAATTTAAAAAGGTTTTGATACTAACTTCCTTGCAGTCGCACAGGCAGTAAAACGAGGGACGTCTTTAGAAGTAGTCATAAATTTTTTTCATACTTAATTGAACTGCAAAATTTCTATTTTGGAAAAAAGAATGATAAAACTTTCCAATATGAGCATGTTTTTTCCTTCCTGCACATTTTAGCTCGACTTTTCGAAGAAAATGAGAGCTTATACTATTACCCGGGTGTCGGCGTTAGCGTCCGCGTTGCAACAAAGGTTGAAGTTTTTTCAAACATCAATGACTTCCATACTATCAAAGGGATTCAACCCAAACTTGGAATGCTTATTCACCATCACACCCTCTACCTTACTACCAGGCCCATGACCCTGGCTCCACTATATTTGGAGTTATGCCCCCTTTATACTTAGAAAATAGCGTCTAAGAAACTTAGAAAAGTCGAGCGCGCTGTCTTATGGACAGCTCTTGTTTCATGACAGTGCTAGATATTCAAATCTGGTCCAACATTCTGTCTTTTAGGAATGATAAAAAAGGTCCTAATGCATTATATTTCAGTTCTAGTTCCATACCTTTGGATTTTTTTTTAGTTGTTTCCTCACTTCTGTCAGTTCCTTGTCCTTCTTTATTAATTTTTCCTCTAACATTTCTTCCCTCTCTGTCTTCATAGTCTGAAAAAAAATACAATTTGTGCAAATTCTCTCATTTTTCTGCCAAAATCCCTTTCAAATTGGCTAAATGAGTGAAGAATCTCACAGCAAAATATATTAATTTTTTGACAAAGGAATTGGTACAATTAGCCATTGAATACTCGACATTTCTCATAAGTTTCGGCTAAATGAGAATTTTCTAGCATGAAAAAATGAGTCAGAATTATCGATCCATTAACAAAAGTTTTTACAATTATTTACAAATTTAGGGAAATCTGAATACTTGAACCTAGATTTAAAAGGACATATCAAATATAACCAAAATGATGAAACACAAAATTTAAAAAGGTTTTGATACTAACTTCCTTGCAGTCGCACAGGCAGTAAAACGAGGGACGTCTTTAGAAGTAGTCATAAATTTTTTTCATACTTAATTGAACTGCAAAATTTCTATTTTGGAAAAAAGAATGATAAAACTTTCCAATATGAGCATGTTTTTTCCTTCCTGCACATTTTAGCTCGACTTTTCGAAGAAAATGAGAGCTTATACTATTACCCGGGTGTCGGCGTTAGCGTCCGCGTTGCAACAAAGGTTGAAGTTTTTTCAAACATCAATGACTTCCATACTATCAAAGGGATTCAACCCAAACTTGGAATGCTTATTCACCATCACACCCTCTACCTTACTACCAGGGCCCATGACCCTGGCTCCACTATATTTGGAGTTATGCCCCCTTTATACTTAGAAAATAGCGTCTAAGAAACTTAGAAAAGTCGAGCGCGCTGTCTTATGGACAGCTCTTGTTTCATGACAGTGCTAGATATTCAAATCTGGTCCAACATTCTGTCTTTTAGGAATGATAAAAAAGGTCCTAATGCATTATATTTCAGTTCTAGTTCCATACCTTTGGATTTTTTTTTAGTTGTTTCCTCACTTCTGTCAGTTCCTTGTCCTTCTTTATTAATTTTTCCTCTAACATTTCTTCCCTCTCTGTCTTCATAGTCTGAAAAAAAATACAATTTGTGCAAATTCTCTCATTTTTCTGCCAAAATCCCTTTCAAATTGGCTAAATGAGTGAAGAATCTCACAGCAAAATATATTAATTTTTTGACAAAGGAATTGGTACAATTAGCCATTGAATACTCGACATTTCTCATAAGTTTCGGCTAAATGAGAATTTTCTAGCATGAAAAAATGAGTCAGAATTATCGATCCATTAACAAAAGTTTTTACAATTATTTACAAATTTAGGGAAATCTGAATACTTGAACCTAGATTTAAAAGGACATATCAAATATAACCAAAATGATGAAACACAAAATTTAAAAAGGTTTTGATACTAACTTCCTTGCAGTCGCACAGGCAGTAAAACGAGGGACGTCTTTAGAAGTAGTCATAAATTTTTTTCATACTTAATTGAACTGCAAAATTTCTATTTTGGAAAAAAGAATGATAAAACTTTCCAATATGAGCATGTTTTTTCCTTCCTGCACATTTTAGCTCGACTTTTCGAAGAAAATGAGAGCTTATACTATTACCCGGGTGTCGGCGTTAGCGTCCGCGTTGCAACAAAGGTTGAAGTTTTTTCAAACATCAATGACTTCCATACTATCAAAGGGATTCAACCCAAACTTGGAATGCTTATTCACCATCACACCCTCTACCTTACTACCAGGGCCCATGACCCTGGCTCCACTATATTTGGAGTTATGCCCCCTTTATACTTAGAAAATAGCGTCTAAGAAACTTAGAAAAGTCGAGCGCGCTGTCTTATGGACAGCTCTTGTTTCATGACAGTGCTAGATATTCAAATCTGGTCCAACATTCTGTCTTTTAGGAATGATAAAAAAGGTCCTAATGCATTATATTTCAGTTCTAGTTCCATACCTTTGGATTTTTTTTTAGTTGTTTCCTCACTTCTGTCAGTTCCTTGTCCTTCTTTATTAATTTTTCCTCTAACATTTCTTCCCTCTCTGTCTTCATAGTCTGAAAAAAAAAATACAATTTGTGCAAATTCTCTCATTTTTCTGCCAAAATCCCTTTCAAATTGGCTAAATGAGAGAAAAATCTTACAGCAAAATATATTTTTGACAAAGGAATTGGTACAATTAGCTATTGAAAACTCAACATTTCTCATAATGATGAATGATAAAAGGTCCTAATGCATTATATTTCTGTTCTATTTCCATAACTTTGGAATTTTTTTTCGAGTTGTTTCCTCACTTTTATAAGTTCCTTTTCCTTCTTTATCAATGTTTCCTCTAACATTTCTTCCCTTTCTGTCTTCATAGTCTGAAATAAAATTTGCAATTTGTGCAAATTCTCTCATTTTTTCTGCCAAAAATCTCTTTCAAATTGGCTAAATGAGTGAACAATCTCACAGCAAAATATCGTCGGTGGGGAGTCAAAACCTCGTAACTACAGCTTGAAAAAGCTGGAGTTACAAGGTTTTGACTCCCCACCGACGATATATTTTTGACAAAGGAATTGGTACAATTAGCCATTGAAGACTGGACATTTCTCATAAGTTTCGGCTAAATGAGATTTTTATGCCCCCGTATCGAGAGATCGGGGGCATATTGTTTTACTCATGTCTATCTGTCCGTCTGTCTGTCTGTCTGTCCGTCTGTCTGTCAGTCCGAAACTTAACATTGTCATTTTCTCGACAACCATTATGCATACAAAGCTCAAATTTGGTATGCAAATTGACCTTCCTCAAGGTCACTGTTTAACCCTTATCCACCCTTAACATGCAACTTAACGCTACAACTTAACGCAACACTTAACGCAACACTTAACATTGGCCTTTTCTCCAAAAGTATTCCACATACAAAGCTCAAATTTGGTATGTAAACTTCAGTCAATGATATCTATCTGCTCCATGCAAATTGACCTTCCTCAAGGTCACTGTTTAACCCTTATCCACCCTTAACATGCAACTTAACGCTACAACTTAACGCAACAACTTAACATTGGCGTTTTCTCCAAAAGTATTCTACATACAAAGCTCAAATTTGGTATGTAAACTTCAGTCAATGAAATCTATCTGCTCCATGCAAATTGACCTTCCTCAAGGTCACTGTTTAACCCTTATCCACCCTTAACATGCAACTTAACGCTACAACTTAACGCAACAACTTAACTTTGGCCTTTTCTCCAAAAGTATTCCACATACAAGGCTCAAATTTGGTATGTAAACTTCTTTCAATGAAATCTATCTGCTCCATGCAATTTGACCTTCCTCAAGGTCATCGTTTAACCCTTATCCACCCTTTACATGCAACTTAACGCTACAACTTAACATTGGCGTTTTCTCCAAAAGTATTCCACATACAAAGCTCAAATTTGGTATCTAAACTTCTTTCAATTATATTAGGTTAGAGGGACAAGGTCATTTATGTAGGTCAAGGTCAAATATCAATTAAGGTCATAATTATAGAAAAAAAGCCATTCCGGGGGCATTTGTGTTTCACAAACACATCTTGTTCTAGCATGAAATTATGAGCCAGATTTATCTATCCATTAACAAAAGTTTTTACAATAGGGAAAGATTTTATCGAATAAACCGTGACGTTATTTCGGACAAACAAATAGTATTTTGTAGGTATTGTTATAAAATCTTGTAACTACGGCTTGATTCAAGCCGTAGTTACCTGATTATATAAAAACACTGACGGTTTATCGAAGCATAACGGTAAACTCAGTCTATTTTTTGCATAAAATTCATTGCCATTTTTTTTTACAAATTTAGGGAAATCTGAATACTTGAACCTAGATTTAAAAGGACATATCAAATATGACCAAAATGAGGAAACACAAAATTTAAAAAGGTTTTGATACTAACTTCCTTGCAGTCGCACAGGCAGTAAAAGGAGGGACGTCTTTAGTACTCATAATTATGCCCCCTTTCGAAGAAAATGGGGGTATATTGTTTTGCAAGTGTCGGTCGGTCGGTCGGTCGGTCCGTATGTCGGTCGGTCTGTCCGTAGACCAAACCTTGTCCGGAGCATAACTCGAAAAGTGTTAAAGGTAGAATCATGAAACTTCATAGGTGGATAGATCTCATTATGGAGAGGTGCAGTGCACAAGAACCGTAACTCTGCCGATCAAATTTTTTGAGTTATTGCCCTTTGTTGATTTTATAACTTGATTCTTGTCCGGAGCATAACTCAAAAAGTATGTAAGGTACAATCATGAAACTTTACAGGTGGATAGATCTCATTATGGAGAGGTGCAGTGCACAAGAACCGTAACTCTGCTGATCAAATTTTTTGAGTTATTGCCCTTTGTTGATTTTCAAACTTGATTCTTGTCCGGAGCATAACTCAAAAACTATGTTAGGTAGAATCATGAAACTTTACAGGTGGATAGATCTCATTATGGAGAGGTGCAGTGCACAAGAACCGTAACTCTGCTGATCATATTTTTTGGGTTATTGCCCTTTGTTGATTTTCAAACTTGATTATTGTCGGGTGCATAACTCAAAAAGTATGTTAGGTAGAATCATGAAACTTTACACGTGGATATATCTCATTATGGAGAGGTGCAGTGCACAAGAACCGTAACTCTGCCGATCAAATTTTTTGAGTTATTGCCCTTTGTTGATTTTCAAACTTGATTCTTGTCCGGAGCATAACTCAAAAACTATGTTAGGTAGAATCATGAAACTTTACAGGTGGATAGATCTCATTATGGAGAGGTGCAGTGCACAAGAACCGTAACTCTGCTGATCATATTTTTTGGGTTATTGCCCTTTGTTGATTTTCAAACTTGATTATTGTCGGGTGCATAACTCAAAAAGTATGTTAGGTAGAATCATGAAACTTTACAGGTGGATAGATCTCATTATGGAGAGGTGCAGTGCACAAGAACCGTAACTCTGCTGATCATACTTTTTGGTTTATTGCCCTTTGTTGATTTTCAAACTTGATTCTTGTCCAGAGCACAACTCAAAAAATATGTAAGGTAGAATCATGAAACTGTACAGGTGAATAGATTTCATTATGGAGAGGTGCAGTGCGCAAGAACCGTAACTCTGCCAATCAAATTCTTGGAGTTATTGCCCTTTGTTGATTTTTACACTTAATTCTTAACCTTGCCTATATCTCGTGTCCTTTTACACATACAGCCTTGATATCTCACACATAGATACCTCCTATCAACATCGTTCACATTTAACCATGACCTTGGACCTTGTGACCTTGACCTTGGAGTTTGACCTACTTTAAAAAAAATTAAACCCGGCATATATCTCATGACCTTTTACTAATACAGCCTTGATATTTCACACATGGACACATCTTACCAAGACCTTTCACAATTGACCATGACCTTGGACTTTGTGACCTTGACCTTGGAGTTTGACCTTCTTTTAAAAAACTTTAACCTGGCCGATATATCATGTCCATTTACACATACAGCCTTGATATTTTACACATGGAAACCTCTGACTTAGACCTATCACATACGACTATGACCTTGGACCATGTGGCCTTGACCTTGGAGTTTGACCTACTTTTAAAAAAAATTAAACTGGGCCTATATCTTATGTGCTATTACACATACAGCCTTGGTATTTCACACATGGACACATCTTACCAAGACCTTTCACATTTGACCATGACCTTGGACCTTGTGACCTTGACCTTGGACTTTGACCTGCTTTAAAAAGAACTTTAACCTAGCCAATATAGCATGTCCTTTTACACATACAGCCTTGATATTTGACACATGGACACCTACGACCAAGACCTTTCACATTTGACCATGACCTTGGACCATGTGACCTTGACCTTTGTCTTTGGCCTACTTTAATAATACATTAACCTGGCCTATATTTCATGTCATTTTACATATACAGCCTTGATATTTCACACATGGTCACTTCCAACCAAGATATTTCACTTTTGACCATGACCTTGGACCTTGACCTTGGAGTTTGACCTACTTTTAGAAATATCTAACCTAGCCTTTATCTTATGTCCTATTACACCTACAGCCTTGATATTTCACACATAGACACCTCCTACCAAGACCTTTCACATTTGACCATGACCTTGAATATTGCAACCTTGACCTTGGAGTTTGACCTACTTTTAAAAAGACTGAAACCAGGCATATATATCATGTCCTTTTACACCTACAGCCTTGATATTTCACACATGGACACCTCCAACCAAGACCTTTCACATTTGACCATGACCTTGACCTTGGCATTTGGCCTACTTTTAAAAACTTTAACCTGGCCTATGTTTCATTTTACTTTTACATATACAGCTTTGGTATTTCACACATAGACACCTCCTACCAAGACCTTTCATATTTGACCATGACCTTGGACCTTGTTAACTTGACCTTGGACTTTGACCTACATCAAATGTAGGCCCTTGAGGGGGCATATATGTTTTACAAACATCTCTTGTTTTTTTCATACTTAATTGAACTGCAAAATTTCTATTTTGGAAAAAATAATGATAAAACTTTCCGATGTGAGCACGTTTTTTTCCGTCCTGCACTTTTTAGCTCGACTTTTCGAAGGAAATGAGAGCTTATACTGTCACCCGGGCGTCGGCGTTGGGGTCGGCCTTGCAACAAAGGTTAAAGTTTTTTCAAGCATCAATGACTTACATACTATCAAAGGGATTCAACCAAAACTTAGAATACTTATTCACCATCACACCCTCTCCTTACTACCAGGGCCCATGACCCTGGCTCCACTATATTTGGAGTTATGCCCCCTTTATACTTAGAAAATAGCGTCTAAGCAACTTAGAAAAGTCTTATGGATAGCTTGTTTGTTACGTCATCAATGCATGGTGTCCAACATGGAGATGTAATTTGACAGGAAATGTGTAGCGTTTTAGCCAATTTATAGTCTATCGAAAGCTATACACACACATTGTATAGGTATTTCACTAAAAGATGATATGTGTTTTATCTACATTTTTTATGGAAATGAAATTTCATATATTTCTGCAATTCATTGTAAAACAGAATTTTAGGTGATGTAACATTGGACACAGAATTTTTGGGTCCTTGTTTCTCTTTGATTTCATTCCTGTTTTGCAGTCTACATATGCTGTTTAAATTCAAAATGTCATTTGTAGGAATATTTTTAAGCCTTTTCAATTCATATTCTGTATTGAGGATAAAGTTTCCTTCCAAAAATTTATCATTCTAATCAATGATGTAATTAAAGTTGTCCAGAAGTTGTGAGTGTGAGATGAGACAAAAGTTATCATCTTCATGATCTTTAAGGTGAGCGATATAGGGCCATCTTGGCTCTCTTGTTTGAAATTATTGTGTCTGGTGATCCCCCAGCATATTTATGTAGAGCCAACAAACTGTCTTTAAAGATTATAGATTAAAATGAAAGTGTCCTAGATGAATATTTGTGCATAATATAGTGTGATTTTACAGCTCTGACAATGACATTTATTTTATTCATGATAGCATTTTGTACTTTGTGAAATTCTGTGTATTTTATAATATCTTACAGCAATATTTACTAGTTAACCCTTTCCAAACCAAGTGCAGGTTTTGAGGTAACTAATACAACAAGCTTAGTAAAAAATCAAGGCAAAAGAAGAAAATGCTGATAATCAGCATTCTCTCATTTTGCCTGGATATTTTCTTAGCCATATGTGCAAAAAATCCTATTTTTATCTAAATCAACTCTGATGTTGAAAAATCTAATCACTTGCGGTTTGGGAAAGGGTATGGGCTGTCTCAAACTTAGGCAGATTAGATCAAATTGAGAGGCATTGCCCATGACAAAAGTTTTACTATGTGAACAGACATGGCAAAAACCATCAAACAATCAGACATTATCTGATAAAATTTCCCTTGGTCTGATGATTTTTTTTCCAAATGTCTGACGCTCCTCCTTTCACTATCTTCTGTCAAGATAGTGAATGAGAGTTCTGTCTGACAAAACTTTATTCTGTCTGACAAATTATTCGGTACTTTTAGACCGAATGTCTGACAAAGATTTTTGGTTTTTCGCCATGTCTGTGTGAATTTTGTATTTATATAAATAAATTGTAGAAAATTAGTTTCGTTATTTATCTGTTGACCATCCCAGTCCATGCTTTCCATGTAATGCTTAAAATCTGATGAGCTTAAGGCATGATCACTTGCGATTCAACATCCAAACTTATACTGCACTGGTTCCATGTTTTAGACATGCCCATGCCGTGCTGTGAACTCAGAATTGTGAACTAGTATGTGACCGGGCCCTAATGTTGTATGTGACCAGGCCTTAACCCATTACTGCACTGTGACACCTTTTGACTCCCTCACAAGAAATGGCTTTGGAAAGCAATGTGGAAAATGAAGAAATTGTTATTGAAAAGCAATTTCTTCATTTTCCAAAATGTTTTCTAAACAAAAATGGAAATATTTCTCAAATGACATCAATTTTAAGTGTCATCTGCATCCCCTTTCAAATTGGAACAGTCCAAAATATTACCGTCTGGTAATGAATCAAGAAAATTTAATATTCTTCTGTGTGTTAAATTCCATCCCAGTTTTAACCCTTTCCCAAACGACAAAATTTTAGGGTGGTTCAATTTGAAAGGGTTTGCAGACGACAAAATAAATCATATGAAAAGGAGAAAATATGCATGTTATAGTCCAGAAAATGTTTAGGCAAAAGGAGAAAGTGCTGGTCACCAGCACTTTCTTCTTTTGTCTCAATTTTGTCACCCACCAATGGGTTTGAAATCGTTAACCTAAGTTGGCGAGCAGCTGGAGGCTCGGTAAGGGTGTTGTGGTAGTACTGGTTTGAGAAACAACAGGAATCCATGGTTAGGTGCTCCAGCCGCTGTGATATGACCCTGGCAGTTGAAAACTGCGTAAAACCCCAATAAACTCAAACTCTTTTGTTTCAATGTTTTCCCAAGCTGTATCTATTAGGGACGTCAAAACCAGGTCTTGTTTGGGAAAGAGTTAAAATGCTGTCCAAAACTAGACGTGGTTTTGACATCGCTTTTGTCAGTAATGAACATGGTTTGGTAAAACATTGATGGCAAAGAAGAAAATGGCTAACCACTAGCATTTTCCTCATGTCTCTCAATGCTTTTCATGTTATGCTATACAAAATTAAAACATTTACAATAAAGTATAACTTGTTTTGTAGCCTGCAACAAATTTCACTTGTTGTTAAGCGGCCCATACACGATCAATATTATTGAGTCATAATATTGACAATATTTTTCTAGCCACCCATACACGATCAATATTATTGACAATATTAATTTAGAGGACAATCAACACTGGGTTACATAACGTTAATAAAAATAACGTTAATAAAAATATTGAAGAAAATATTTCAGCGATCGCAGATATTCGTCAATAGTATTGACAATCCTTCAATATTGCCCATTCACGGTCAATATTATTGTCAATATCAAATATTGACAATAATATTGTCAATAATATTGATCGTGTATGGGCCGCTTTAGGTTGTAATGTTTGTTTGGAATGAAATAAGTTGTGATTGTCCATGTAAATATGTGCAATGTATTTTGAGCTGATAATTAATAATTTTACTTTGTATTTCATAATATATGTATCACTGGTGGTGAAGTCGGCCAAAGCGTGGGACGTTTTTTCGCGATCATAGTATTCGGTCGGTGTTGTTATAAACTATCGTAACTACGGCTTTGATGAAGCCGTAGTTACGAGATTTTATAACAACACAGACCGTTTGTCAATACATATCGGTAAACCCGGTCTATTTTTAGAACAAATTCATTGTTATTAGAAAATCTATCCAATCAGATCTTTAAACTCATATTTAAACGCAAAATATCTGTACCTTGTTGTAGCGAAAAACGTCCCTCGCTTTGGCTGAGTTCACCACCAGTGTGTATACTTGCCAAATTAAATGAATGATTGGAAAGGAATTGTTTTAAATTATACTTTCTATTTCAAACATACTTGTTAAATAAATTTATTAAATTTGATTAGAATGTTGCTTGTTATTTTATTGTGCTATCCTTAAAAAAGAACAATGGAGCATCTATTATCATAATTCAATGGGTGATTGCAAAACTATTGTAAGTGCATATGACTGCCTTATGTACTTACTTATGTACTTACTTCAATTTTGCATTGACCAACAACATGGCAGGGAAAGATATGGCACAAAAACTATAATAGTTGAATAAAATCTTCAATAATTCTTCTAATATGTGATCAGTTTCAAAATGGTTTGAAGCAGAGAATTTGATTTCTAAAGAAAAGAGCAATCGATGAAAAAAATTATTGATGAGCATGGTAAAATTGTGTTTGCTCATCAATAACTGTTTGTCAATTCCTCTTTTAAAGACCCACCACATTCATCAAACATTTGACCTTGTACAACTGCTCTGCTTCAAACCAAATTAAAATCAGTCTTGTATTGACGTAATTATTTAAGATTTTCTGGTTATTGTTGTCATGAATCCTAGCCGTGAACAGGTTACAAAACTGCGTCTGTTTCTGCAAGGGCGTATCAAGAGGAAATTAAGTTGTACTCAAAACATTGGCTCATAGGGGCGCTAGGGCCACCAATTTAACCCATTACTGTAGTGATGCATTCGAACCCACCCAGGAAAATGCTTGGGGAAACATTGTGGGAAATGAAGAAATTGCTTGTGACAAGCAATTTCTTTATTTCCCACAATGCTTTTTACCCAGAGAGACCATAAAAATGTAGCATTTGATTGACTGGATATTGTATTCCACATTGATTATTGCCAATGATTTGTACTCAAATGAGTACATGAGTATGCCTGTCTACGCCCCTGTTCTGTACTACGTCATTGTAAATGTAAAACCTCGTATGTTGATTCTTGCTATTTCCAAAGTACAAACTTGTGTGCCCAGTTTAGACAATTCTCGCAGGTTTTGAGATATTTTTACTGATCAGTATAAATGACACATTATTTGTGAACAATATGTCAAATTCAAGTAAAACATTTCAGTTTGGGAAAAGTTATTGTTATTACACTTTTCCCTCCCCTTTTAACTTTTCCAAACAAGAGCCGTCACAGACGGATTATGCTCCCCGAATAAGTGTTTGTCACAAAATAAAAACTATCATACATTAAGCCCCCTTTTCCCACGACAGCTTTTTTGTACACACATTATTTATAGAAAATGGTCTAGAACATCCTATTTATTACATGAGCACAAAATTTCATTAAATTCTGCCCATTAGATGAATAGAAATAAGAGAAAAACTAATTTTTACACTAAGGCCCCTTTTTCCATGACGCAGCCTTAAATTTACAAACGGAGAAAAAGGTCCCTAGGTATTGACCCAGGGAGTTCACATGTGAAGTTTCATTGAATTTGGTCCAAGGGTTGCTGAGATATGGCTGTGGACGGACGGACGGACACACGGACGGACGGACAGCGTGGCGACTATATGCTCCCCCGAAATTTTTTCGGGGAGCATAAAAACGAGATACGAGGTTTCGCATTTACAACGACGACTATTAGCTCAAGATTTATCAAGCATTGAGCAGCAGTGTCAAATGGCAAAAATTTAGACTGTCCCAATGGGAAAGTGGGCAGTGGCTATAGTGCCGTTTGTAGCGCATCAGACTCCCACTCTTGGTCCCAGGTTCGATTCCTTGCCATAGCAAATATCCTTCTGACAATATTGTCATCCAACAATGGTTTGGTAATTGTTAACCTATGTGAGCAAGCAGCTGGAGGCTCGGTAAGCTGGGTAAGGATTATGTGGTTGTACCTGTATGAGAAACGACCGTAATCCATAGTTAGCTGCGTGATATGACTGATAACCAGCATTTCCTCCTTTCACCTCGATACTTTCTATGCTACATGTATATAACCACATTCAAAAAAGAATTGATCGTGATAAAGATCAGATTTAAGTACAATTTCATGTATGCAAATCTTACGGTAATATATTCTCAAGATCAATGTGGTCCCCAACAGCATCTTTTTAATTGAAACAATCTGATTTTTTGCCTTTTGGGAAAAGGTTAATGGAAACAATTCTTGTGACGTTTAACCCATTCCCAAACAAGACCTGGTTTTGACATCCCTTATAGAAAAGGCAAGGGAAAACATTGAAACAAAAGAAGAAACTGCTGATAACCAGCAGTTTCTCCTTTTGTATCAATATTTTCTATGCCATATTACAGCCAAATTCTATCTTTAATACCATCTATTTTGTCATTTGTGGCAGTTTTTGAAGTGGATCACCCTATTTTTATACGCCCGTCGAAGACGGGACGTATTATGGGATCACCCGTGATGTCCGGCGTCCGGGCGTCCGGCGGCGTCCACTTCTTTGTCCGGAGCATAACTCTGTCACCTTAAGTCCGATTGACTTTAAACTTGACAGTTATATTCTTCTCATCATTACGGAGTGCAGTGCACAAGAACCATAACTCTACCTGGCTTATTTTTTTAGTTATTGCCCTTTGTTGTTTTTCAAACTTGAATCTTGTCCGGAGTATATCTCTAAAAGTATAATAGCTAGGATCATGAAACTTCATGGGTGTATAGATCTCACAAAGGGGGAGTGCAGTGCATAAGAACCATAACTCTACCTGGCTTATTATACCCCCGCAAACGAAGTTTGGAGGGGGTATACTGGAATCAACCTGTCGGTCCAGTGGTTGGATGGTTGGTTGGTTGGATGGTTGGTCTGTCTCCAAAACTTTGTCCGGACAACTCCTCCTACACTTGTTGACCGATTTTGTTCATACTTGGCACAAGTGTTCATTGTGACCTGCAGATGTGCAAGAAGCAAATTTCACAAAAATCGGACTGATACTTTTTGAGTTATGGCCCCTGATTTGACCAAAAAATACTTGTCCGGATAACTCCTCCTACACTTGTGGACCGATTTAGTTCATACTTAGCACAAGTGTTCATTGTGACCTGTAGATGTGCAAGAAGCAAATTTCATGAAAATCGGACCGATACTTTTTGAGTTATGGCCCCTGATTTGACCCAAAAATGCTTGTCCGGCCAACTCCTCCTACAGTTACTGTCCGATTTGCTTCATACTTGGCACAGGCGTGCATTAGGACCTGTAGATGTGCAAGACGCAAATTTCACGAAAATCGGACCGATAATTTCTGAGTTATGGCCCCTGATTTGACCAAAAAATGTTTGTCCGGATAACTCCTCCTACACTTGTGGACCGATTTAGTTCATACTTGGCACAAATGTTCATTGTGACCTGTAGATGTGCAAGACGCAAATTTCACGGAAATTGGACCGATACTTTTTGAGTTATGGCCCCTGATTTGACCAAAAAATGCTTGTCCGGCCAACTCCTACAGTTATTGTCCGATTTGCTTCATACTTGGCACAGGTGTGCATTAGGACCTGTAGATGTGCAAGACACTAATTTCACGAAAATTGGACCGATAATTTTTTAGTTATTGCCCCTGATTTGACCAAAAAATGCATGTCCGGATAACTCCTCCTACACTTGTGGACTGATTTAGTTCATACTTGGCACAAGTGTTCATTGTGACCTGTAGATGTGCAAGACGCAAATTTCACAGAAATCAGACCGATACTTTTTGAGTTATGGCCCCTGATTTGACCCAAAAATGCTTGTCCGGCCAACTCCTCCTACAGTTACTGTCCAATTTGCTTCATACTTGGCACAGGCGTGCATTAGGACCTGTAGATGTGCAAGACGCAAATTTCACGAAAATCGGACTGATAATTTCTGAGTTATGGCCCCTGATTTGACCAAAAAATGCATGTCCGGATAACTCCTCCTACAGTTATTGTCTGATTTGCTTCATACTTGGCACATGTGTGCATTGTAACCTGTAGATGTGCAAGACGCAAATTTCACGGAAATTTGACCGACACTTTTTGAGTTATGGCCCCTGATTAGACCCAAAAATGCTTGTCCGGACAATTCCTCCTACAGTTAATGAACAATTTGCTTCATATTTGGCACAGGTATGCATTAGAACCTGTATTATATGCAAGATGCAAAAATTTATGGAAATCAGACCGATACTTTCTGAGTTATGGCCCCTGATTGGACCAAATTTTAATAAAATCGGATTGACAATTTCTGAGTTTGGTTCCTAAATCAACAAAAACACTTGTCTGAACAAAGGTGGTGGCGGGGGTATCTTTATCACCTTCAGTGATAGATTTCTAGTTTTTTGAGTTATTGCCCTTTGTTGTTTTTCATACTTGAATCTTGTCCAGAGTATATCTCTAAAAGTATAATAGCTAGGATCATGAAACTTCATGGGTGTATAGATCTCACCAAGGGGGAGTACAGTGTACAAGAACCATAACTCTACCTGGCTTATTTTTTGAGTTATTGCCCTTTGTTGTTTTTCATACTTGAATCTTGTCCGGAGTATATCTCTAAAAGTATAATAGCTAGGATCATGAAACTTCATGGGTGTATAGATCTCACCAAGGGGGAGTGCAGTGCACAAGAACCATAACTCTACCTGGCTTATTTTTTGAGTTATTGCCCTTTGTTGTTTTTCAAACTTGAATCTTGTCCGTAGTATATCTCTAAAAGTATAATAGCTAGGATCATGAAACTTCATGGGTGTATAGATCTCACCAAGGGGGAGTGCATTGTACAAGAACCATAACTCTATCTGACTTATTTTTTGAGTTATTGCCCTTTGTTGTTTTTCATACTTGAATCTTGTCCGGAGTATATCTCTAAAAGTATAATAGCTAGGATCATGAAACTTCATGGGTGTATAGATCTCACCAAGGGGGAGTGCAGTGCACAAGAACCATAACTCTACCTGGCTTATTTTTTGAGTTATTGCCCTTTGTTGTTTTTATACGCTGCCGGAGGCGGACGTATATTGGCGTCATCTTCTCTGTCTGTCCGTCCGTCCATCCGTCCGTCCGTACGTCCGTCCACTTTTCTTGTCAATGCAACTCCTCCTAAGTTTCTGGCTGGATCTTCTTGAAACTTGGTCAATGTTATGACCTCAATTGGTAGATGTGCATGAATGAAGGATTCCATGGTTCATTGATTTTTGCCTGAGTTATGCCCCTTAAAAACTTAGTCTCTGGGGCTTATTGAAATTGCAGCCTTGTCAACGCAACTCCTCCTAAGTTTCTGGCTGGATCTTCTTGAAACTTGGTCAATGTTATCACCTCAATTGGTAGATGTGCATGAAGGAAGGATTTTATGGTTCGTTGATTTTTGCCAGAGTTATGCCCCCTTAAAACTTAGTATCTGGGGCTTATTGAAATTGCAGCCTTGTCAACGCAACTCCTCCTAAGTTTCTGGCTGGATCCTAATGAAACTTGGTCAATGTTATAACCTTAATTGGTAGATGTGCATGAAGGAAGGATTTTATGGTTCATTGATTTTTGCCAGAGTAATGCCCCTTAAAACTTAGTCTCTGGGGCTTATTGAAATTGCAGCCTTGTCAACGCAACTCCTCCTAAGTTTCTGGCTAGATCTTAATGAAACTTGGTGGATGTTATAACCTCAATTGGTAGATGTCCATGAAGGAAGGATTTTATGGTTCATTGATTTTTGCCTGAGTTATTCCCCCTTAAAACTTAGTCTCTGGGGCTCATTGAAATTGCAGCCTTGTAAACGCAACTCCTCCTAAGTTTCTGGCTGGATCTTAATGACACTTGGTCAATGTTATCACCTCAATTGGTAGATGTGCATGAAGGAAGGATTTTATGGTTCGTTGATTTTTGCCAGAGTTATGCCCCCTTAAAACTTAGTATCTGGGGCTTATTGAAATTGCAGCCTTGTCAACGCAACTCCTCCTAAGATTCTGGCTGCATCCTAATGAAACTTAGTGGATGTTATTACCTTAATTGGTAGATATGCATGAAGTAAGGATATTATGGTTCATTGATTTTACCTGAGTTATGCCCCCTTCAATCTTAGTCTCTGGGGCTTAATGATATTGCAGCCTTGTGAACGATATTTCAGCCTTGTGAACGCAATTCCTTCCAGGTTTGTGACTGGATATTTATAAAAACTTTTTGTGAACACAACTTTTTATAGGTTTTTGAGTGAATATTTATAAATCCTTGTCAATGTCATTTTTTTTTGTCTCAAGTTTTATAAGTGGCGGCGTATATTGTGACCATGGCACTCTTGTTCATACTTGAATCTTGTCCGGAGTATATCTCTAAAAGTATAATAGCTAGGATCATGAAACTTCATGGGTGTATAGATCTCACCAAGGGGGAGTGCAGTGCACAAGAACCATAACTCTACCTGGCTTATTTTTTGAGTTATTGCCCTTTGTTGTTTTTCATACTTGAATCTTGTCCGGAGTATATCTCTAAAAGTATTATAGCTAGGATCATGAAACTTCATGGGTGTATAGATCTCACTAAGGAGGAGTGCAGTGCACAAGAATTTTAACTCTACCTAGCCTATATTTTGAGTTATTGCCCTTTGTTGTTTTCATACTTGAATCGTCCAGGGCATATCTCGAAAAGTATAATAGCTAGGACCATGAAACTTTTACCAACCTGCTCCCCCTGTTGACATAAAGCAGTGTTACGGGCGTATCTTGTGACAGTTTGACACCTTGTTTGTCGTTTGGGAAAGGGTTAAACAACAAGTACTGTGGTTTAACACAGTTCAGTTATTTTGATGAGACTTCCTCCCTTTCCAAAACTAGAACTGTTGCAAAGCGGACGAATACCCCCCACTAGGGCCTTGTCACTGAAAAAGTGCTATCGGTCAAAATGTTCTTGACTTAGAGCATGGAAACAGGTTTTAAACAAAGTCCAACTGTGACCTTGACCTTTGACTTTGGTGACCCCAAAACAGTAAAGCACCTCCATTGGTCATGGGCAACAACTTTGTAAAGTTTCATGATCCTAGGTCAACCGGTTCTCATGTTAGAACATGGAAACGAAATTGTAAATTTTGACTACTCCGCCCCCCCCCCCCCCCCCCCCCCCCCCCATTATTAGCTCACCTGAGCACAAAGTGCTCAAGGTGAGGTATTGTGATCGGTCGTTGTCCGTCGTCCGGCCGGCCGGCCGTCTGTCCACAATTTCTTTAAAGATCTTCTCCTCCCAAACCAGTGGGCCAATCTTTTTGAAACTTGGCAGGAATGATCCTTGGGTGAAGTGCTTTCAAAGTTGTTAAAAGAATTTGATTCTATCAAAGACTCTGGCTGCCGCGGCATGAGAAAAGGGGAAAATAGCCAAATCTTTTAAAAATCTTCTTCTGCCTAACCAGTTGGCCAATATTCTTGAAACTTCACATGAATAATCCTTGAATGAAGGGCTTTCAAAGTTGTTGAAAGAATTTGATTCCATCAAAGACTCTGGCTGCCGCAGCATGAGAAAAGGGGAAAATAGCCAAATCTTTTAAAAATCATCTCCTGCCTAACCAGTTGGCCAATATTCTTGAAACTTCACATAAATGATCCTTGGATGAAGGGCTTTCAAAGTTGTTAAAAGAATTTAATTCCATCAAAGACTGGCTGCCGCGGCATGAGAAAAGGGGAAAATAGCCAAATCTTTTAAAAATCATCTCCTGCCTAACCAGTTGGCCAATATTCTTGAAACTTCACATGAATGATCCTTAGGTGAAGGGCTTTCATAGTTGTTAAAAGAAATTGATTCCATCAAAGACTCTGGCAGCCGCGGCATGAGAAAAGGGGAAAGTATAAGCCAAATCTTCTAAAAATTAAATCTTTTTCTGCCTAACCAGTTGGCCAATATTCTTGAAAGTTCACATGAATGATCCTTTGGTGGGCTTTCAAATTTGTTAGAAGAATTTTGTTAATATTTAAACTATTGCCTATTAGTGCAGCAGTATCAGAAGAAGGACAAAAGAGCGATACTTTTAAAAAAGGCTGAATGTTTATTACATTCATGTGAAAAACACATGAGAAAGGGCTTTATTGAAACATTTATTTTGCTGCTATTCAGGTCTAAGTGTTTAATTTCAACAAGGCAACAATTTTCAGGTGAGCGACCTAGGGCCATCATGGCCCTCTTGTAAAAACTTTAAAGTGGCATAACTCTGAAACTAATGACTGGATCAAGATGAAAATTGCAGGTGCACAACTTCATATGATAGGAAACATCCTGATAAAATTTCAGAAAAATTGGTAAAAGACTGTGGGAGGAGAAGAGGACACAAGATTATGTCCACCACCCCCCTTAAAAACTTCAAAGTGGCATAACTGAAACTAATGACTGGATCAAGATGAAAATTGCAGGTGCACAACTTCATGTGATAGGGAACATCCTGATAAAATTTCAGAAAAATTGGTCAAAAACTGTGGGAGGAGAAGAGGACACAAGATTATGTCCACGGACGGATGGACAGACAGACGGACAACCTGATTCCAGTATACCCCCCCCCCCCATAACTTTGTTGTGGGGGGTATAATAATATTTAGTCCTTTCCCAATCAGGACTGGGTATTGACGTCCCTATCAGAAGAGGCTTGAAAAGATATTGAGGCAAAAGAAGAAAATGCTGATTATCATGCAGCATTTTCTACTTTTGCCTTAATAGTTTCTGGTGTTTTATTTTACACATTTCAAGATTTCAAAGGTCTTGGAGACAACAATAGTACCAAGTGCAGCAAACATCCTTTTTGACAAAATTGTCTCACACCAATAGTTTAAGGCACGGTCATATAAGATTCCACATCATTTTCAAAATTATACTGCAGGGGTCCCATGTTTTAGACATACTTCAGCCATGATGTGGACACTTTGGTTTGGTTTATTGGGGTTTTACGCCGTTTTCAACTGCTATGGTCATATCACAGCAGCTGGAGCACCTAACCATGGATTCCTGGCTTTTCTCTTACCAGTACTACCACAACAACCTAATGGAGCCTCTAGATGCTCCCCCACATAGGTTCACAATATAAAAATATTGATGGGTGAAATTTTGTTAGAAAGGGTATTTTCCGCAGACTGATATCGAACCCGGGACCTCGAATGAGAGGCAGATGTGCCACCAACTGCTCCATGGCAGCCGCCTGGTGAAGTGGACGCGGAATGGTGTATGTGACCTGTACTTAAGGTACTGTTAACCTTATAGTTTGTAGATGAGCAACTGGAGGCTCTGTAAAATTGTTTTGCGGGCACTTGTGTTGGAATTAACAGGAATCCATGGTTAGGAGCTCCAGCTGCTGCAATATGGCTATGAAAGTTGAAAGAGGCATTAACCCCAATTAATTTACGAGCTTCCAGCTGCTTGCACACATAGGTTTAAGATTATCAAACCTTTGGTGGATGACCAATGACAGAAAGAATGTTTGCCACGTCAGGGGGGTAAATCAGTCAAGTTAGGAGAGTTAATGATTTGATTTATTTGGGTTTTATGCCATTTTCAACTGCTATGGTCAAATCGCGGCAGCTGGAGCACCTAACCCTGGATTCCTGCTATTTCTCTCACCAGTACCATCACAATATCCAAACCGAGCCTCCAGCTGCTCCCTCAAATAGATGATTTACACCTATTGGTGAGAGACAAATGACTTTTGTAAAATAATAGAATGGATACTGGCCGAGCCAGGGTAAGGGTTCGAACTCGAGACCCCTGGATTGAGATACACCGACATTACCATCTGAGCTACCGGGGCTCGGCATGGTTTCCTATCTTTTCTCCCACCAGTACTACCGCAACATCCTGTCGGAGCGTCTGGCTATTGTGAATGATAACCCAATACAACAAAGTCACTATTAGGATTTCCTGTCCAACTAAGTTGTAAGATGGTTTACTATACTGGGACCCTTCTGCATGGCAAATTGATCTTTAATTAGGTAAGTCAAAGCCAGGCCTTGATTTGGAATGAGTTAAGGTAGAATCAATACCCATAATGTGGCCATTTTAAGATTCATAAAACATCTGATTTTTTCGAGCGACGTCGCTACGTATCCAAACTTATTCGTTCGCTGTTGTAAACATTCGATGGTGGAACTTTCCATTGCAGAATGTTTTCGACGTCGCCCGAATAATTCCAACGCCACGGGAATCTCATTAGGGGTAGACTACCTTAATACAGGATTATATTTAGAGTTCCAGTCTGATCATTTTTCCCACTGTAACTTTCTCCAGTCTAAATAATCGGAATGTCATGAAAAATAGTCCAGTGCTCTCAATAAGCGGACGTCGATGTATATTACGTCTGATTTTCGCAAAAAAACGTCCAGAATTTTGAAGTTTCACGGCTGTCAGACATCTTCGATTTTTTTGCTGACTTCCTTAAATTTAAACCAGGACCCATGACTATTAGTCATATCATGCTATTATGGCACATGTTTACAAATTTTACCTATATAAATAACAGGGAAAAGTTCTTAATTTTCAATAAACTTTGCATGTATTGGTTCAAATCTTGCAGGTGTGAGACACCTGCCAGATTTGAACTATTATATATGGTAAAATACCGTAGTTTTGAGTTCGATATTATGTTGTTTAAATATTGATAGACATTTTTTAGTGAATGGACTATAAATAATGGTAGACAAAATGTCAATAAAAATGTTATTTAATGCATAAAAATGAACTACATATTTACAGGTTTAAAACAGTCTAAATTTCATAATACCATGAAACAGGAAGGGGAAGCATGTGACTTAACAATTGCAGAAAATCTTCGTAAATTTTGTTGAAAGGTGACCTATTTGAAACAGTTTGAAGCAAGACAGCTGAAAAGATGTCTCTGGTTTGGTGGATGTGGTGAAATGCACCTAATGAAAAAGTTATTGACAACAAACAAACTTTTACTTGGCCATCAATAACTTTATCAGCTGATATTTAAATCTACCACATCACCCAATTATCAGGCATTTTTCCCCTTCTTTGTTTCAAACTGTTTTCCAAACCATTTTCAAATTGTATCAAAATATCAACAGAATAATTGAAAATTTTCTGCCATTGTTGCATCATGTGATTTCCCACAATGATGAAAAGGAACAAACATTCTAAATTTCATCTCAATTCAAACCCTATCTTCCAGGCACTCATTTGAATTATCTCTTGGAAATTATTACGATGAATACCCAAAACATTGGGTTTGACAAACATTGACAGCTACGTTGCAGTTTCAGAAGCCAAAGTTCCACGTAACCCTTTACCAAACAAGACCTGATTTTGACGTCTCTGATTGAAAAGGCTGAAGAAAATATTGAGGCAAAAGAAGAAAATGCTGATAATCAGCGTTTTCTCATAAATGCTAATCATCAGCATTTTGCCATTGAGACAAAAGAAGAAAATGCTGATAATCAGCGTTTTCTCATAAATGCTAATCATCAGCATTTTGCCATTGAGACAAAAGAAGAAAATGCTGATAATCAGCATTTTCTCCTTTTGTCTCATTATTCTCCAGGACGTCCAGGTTATATTGAACACAAATCAATCTTCAGTAATATCCATTTTGTGGTCTGCTGTGACTTTTGAATCAGATCACCCTAAAATTTTGCTTTTTGAGAATGGGTTAACTGTGGTTCTCCGACTCATTTTTCATTTGATACATGATTGATGTCAGTGAATTGTAGTTTATGTTAAAATCATAACTTATAAGAATCTATTCTTAAAAATACAAACACATATACAGTCTAAAATCAGAATTATGGCATGTGATATTTATGGCTAAATTTTGAAAATCATGATTATCAGCATTTCCTCTATTTTCCATGTCGGTTTCTACTCTGACCAAAAACAATGTCAGATAGATAATCTGCAATTATTGGACATTTCCTAGATCAAAATCACATGGTTAACCCTTTCCAAAACAGGGCCTGGATTTAACATCCCTAATAGCTAAATCTTGGACAAGCATTGAGACAAAAGATAAATAGGCTGAAAACCAGCATTTTCTCCTTTGACATCAATATTTCTTTGCTATATTGTAAAGATTCTATTGTTATCATCATTCATCTTGCTGTTTACAGCAGCTTTCCAATAGAAACAGTCTAATTTTTTTGCTGTTTGGAAGGTTTACCCATTCTTACAAGATGAGTCTTTTAGACACACCACTAGATATAAACTTTGTGGAAAACAAAGAAATTGCTTGTGACAAGCAAATTCTTCATTTTCCACAATGTTTTCTACCAAGAAAGATAAAGGGATACTTTTGTCAGTCTACATTGCCATGGATGACACCCAGAGTTGCTTACAGTGTTTGGTATCTAATGATGGATGGAACGCATTGATTGTAACATACTACACCTCTTCCAAACAAACAAAAAACTTCAAGGATTTTGCAAATGACAAAATACCTATTGCAAACAACAGAAAGTGTGTATGCTGTAGTATGTGAAACATGGAGAGAACAGGAGAAAACTGAAATCCTTCCAAAACAAGTATCTGGTGTTGTATGCAACACATAAAGTCCCCTACCGGCTTCACATTGACTCAATATGGTAATCAATAATAGATTAAGATGAATAAGTTATTGCAGGATCCATTTTTTGCCATATTTTCACTATTTCCGTTACCATAGCAACCGCACTTTTCGTCAAAGAACAAAGATAAAATGATGTGCATAATCTACACATTGCCATCTAGTCATATACCAAGTCTCATCAAATTAGCTTGCTTACTTATTAACTTATCGCAGGATCCAATATTTTTTGCCATATTTTCACTATTTCCATAACCATAGCAACAACAATTTTAGTCTAAAAACAAAAATAAAATGATGTGCATAATCTACACATTGCCATCTAGTCATATACCAAGTCTCATCAAATTAGCTTGCTTACTTATTAACTTATCGCAGGATCCAATATTTTTTGCCATATTTTCACTATTTCCGTAACCATAGCAACAACAATTTTAGTCTAAAAACAAAAATAAAATGATGTGCATAATCTACACATTGCCATCTAGTCATATACCAACTTTCATCAAAAACGCTTGCTTAGTTATTAAGTTATCGCAGGATCCAATATTTTTTGCCATATTTTCACTATTTCCGTAACCATAGCAACAACAATTTTAGTCTAAAAACAAAAATAAAATGATGTGCATAATCTACACATTGCCATCTAGTCATATACCAACTTTCATCAAAAACGCTTGCTTAGTTATTAAGTTATCGCAGGATCCAGATTTGAGCGGACAGACGGACAGACGGACGGACAGATGGACGGACGGACGGACAGACGGAGGGCAAACCTATAGTCCCCTCCGGTGTGAACACCGGTAGGGGACTAATAATGACAAGTTTTGACAACTGTAAGTAGCAAACTTTTGACAATTTTCAACTACTTCAGAAACAACTAAATTTTAGGATGGTCCCCATTTTTAAATGAGTTGTAGACTACATACATGTACAAGTACTTTTAAAATCCAATTGTTAGATTGAAACTTCTCTTTGATAGGGTTGAAAATGTCGAAGAAAAGGGAGAACATGCTAGTAATAAGCATTTTCTCCTTTTCCTTTAATATTTTCCAAAGCCTTTTAAACCACTTAGGTGGGTCAAAATGTGTCACTGTTTGGGTTAACTGAAAAGAAACCTCATACTGATTAGCATTATTTAACCCTTACCCAAACGAGACCTGGTTTTGACGTCCCTAGAAGAAAACATTGAGCCAAAAGAAGTAAATGCTGATAACCAGCATTTTCAGCTTTTGTCTTGATATTTTCTGGGTTATATTGTTCACAAAGTCTATCTTAACTGGTGTTCATTTTGTCATCAGCAGCAACTTTGGAATGGGATCAGTCTTTTCCCATTTGGGAAAGGGTTAAGCCAATGGAATGAAGTTCCCAAATTTAACTTATGCACTCTTCGCTTTCTGCTAAACCAATTTTAATCCTTTCACAAACAATAAACATTGCCATTGGTAGTTTTTAGAATTTAAAGAAGTTGGCAGAAAACAAGCTAATTAAGCGCAAATATTACACTCTTTTAAGTTGCGACAAAGAGAGAAATGGAGAAAATACTTGTGATCAGCATTTTCTACTTTTCTCTGTTTACAATAGCTTTTCTGATAGTTTCCACAAAACCAAGTATTGTTTGAGAAAGGATAAATTTTGGCTAGTCAGATATATCAGATCATTATCAAGCTAAAAATTCAAGTTAAAGATACTTAATAAGGTTCGTGCATAGACCTTAACGATCCCCCTCGCAGCCTAATTGCTAAAAACATGTCTCTAGGCATAATAGTCACTCTCTTTGCGTGTATAGCACATAGATTTGTATCCTCCATGACGTGGACTAGATATGCTTCTGATGCCTGCAACGTACAAAAAAAATGTCAATAAAAACATGTTTTTGTGGGGTAAAGGGTTAAAATAGTCGGTCATAATAGTCACTCTCTTTGCGTGTATAGCACATAGATTTGTGTCCATGACGTGGACTAGATATGCTTCTGATGCCTGCAATGTGCACAAGAAATGTTAGTGTTAGTAAAATGTCTTTGAACGGAAATTGTTGTAAAATATAGAAAGGAGACTGAAAACAAGATGTGTTTGTGAAACACAAATGCCCCCGAAATGGCCATTTTTCTAAAATGTTAAGTTTTCGTGGAGTGAAGGGTTATTAAGGGTTAAGGGATGACCTTGAGGAAGGTCAAATTGCATGGAACAGATAGATATCATTGAAAGGAAATTGCATACCAAAATTGAGCTTTGTATGTCAAATACTTTTGGAGAAAAGGCAAAGGTTAAGTTTTCGAAGTAGAAGGTTAAGTTTTCGTAGAGTAAAGGGTTGATAAGGGTTAAGGGATGACCTTGAGGAAGGTCAAATTGCATGGAACAGATAGATATCATTGAAAGAAAGTTGCATACCAAAATTGAGCTTTGTATGTCAAATACTTTTGGAGAAAAGGCAAAGGTTAAGTTTTCGAAGTAGAGGGTTAAGTTTTCGTAGAGTAAAGGGTTGATAAGGGTTAAGGGATGACCTTGAGGAAGGTCAAATTGCATGGAACAGATAGATATCATTGAAAGAAAGTTGCATACCAAATTTAAGCTTTGTATGTCTAATACTTTTGGAGAAAAGGCAAAGGTTAAGTTTTTGGACAGACGGACGGACAGACAGACGGACGGACAGACAGACAGACACGAGTAAAACAATATGCCCCCGATCTCTCGATACGGGGGGCATAAAAAATTCATGTACATCAAAAAATTCCTATATCATTTGATACATACATTTGAGTCATGATGTAGAAAAAAGGGGAATATTGGCTGAGCCCAACATGGTTCAAGATCAGCCTGCATACACACGCAGTCTGATCAAGAACAATGTTGAACTCTAATGGCTTCTTAAACAAGGTTCAACGAAACCACTTTGAACCCTAATTATTAAAAAAAACATGTCTCTAGGTATGACATGGACTAGGTATGCTTCGGATGCCTGTAAAATAAATCAAGATGTGTTTGTGAAACACCAATGCCTCCAAAATGGCTATTTTGGGAGAAATAGCCAATCTTGAGTTTTCACAATAAGTTTCCGGACAAAAGTAAAATAGAATGTGGCTGTGGATTTTATAACAAAATCGACGGTTTATCAAAACGTAACAGTAGACATAGTCTGTTTTTAGCACAAAATTGATTGCCATTGCAATGTATACCCCCATAGGGTTTGGATTTTAAAAAACAAATTAAGTATGTTGCCAGCGGGACATGAAGCCAGTACCCTTCGATCTCAAAACCTAAATCTCCACTAGACCTTATCTCTTGCAAGTAAGTGGAAAATAGAACTATTGATTAATTGAATTGGGTTTTTAAGGTAGAATACCCGTAATGTGGCCATTTTGAGATTCATAAAACATTAGATTTTTCAGGCAGCGTCGTAACACATCTGAACTTATGGGGGCACGGTCGCAAACATTTGGCAGTGGAAAGTTCCACCACCAAATGTTTCCACGTTGCCCGAATATTTCCGACGTCGAGTGAATCTCATTAGGGGTAGACTACTGTAACGCCAAACCCAACTTATTGCTTTGGAGATATCATGGCGGCTAGAGCACCTAACGGTGGAATGAATTCCTGGCATTTCTTTCTGTTCACCAGTACTACCCTAATATCCTATCTGAGCCTCCAACTGCTCTCTCACTTTAATCATTCACATCCACTTCTGAGAGCCAAATGAGTGTCAAATGTGACTATGCCTGAAAGGGTACTGGCCGATCCAGGGTTTGAACTCACAACCCCTGGTTTGACAGACTTCGAAATTACTGACTATGTCTTCCCGGCGTGATGAAAACAGACTAACCTCTTGGAGTGCCGCAAGTGCATCAGCCGTCCAATAATGGGGTGTGTTTTTGCCAATAGATAATGGGGCCCACTACAGTTTATTGGTTGGGGAAAACAATGAAATCTTACTTAACCCAACACTACACAGTGATGCTTTTTGACGCTTGTAAAGAAACACCCTTAGAAAACATTTTGGAAAATGAAGAAATTGCTTGTGTTAAGCAATTTCTTCATTTTCCCCAAATGTTTTCTATCCAAAATGACAAATTTTGTTGTCTAGTAAAGGGTTTATAACCGTTAAGCTGAGAACACGGACACACTAACCTCTTGTAGCGCAGCAAGTGCATCAGCCGTCCAATAATGGGGTGTGTTTTTGCCAATAGATAGAGTGATCTCCCTTACCTGAAATAAATTGAATAGATTTCAACTCATTACCTTCACACAGTGTATAATTACATGACTCAGAATTTCCGATAATCTTCAATATCTTTTTTATTACTTGACCAATTTGAATTTGTTGGGTTTTTGAATTATCAACTGATAAAAAAGTTATTGAAGATAATCCAAAATTTTGGTTTATCTTCAATAACTTTTTTATCAGTTGATTTTTCAAAAATCATTCATGTTCATCTAATGTGTGATTTCTGTCCACATTCTCTGCTAAGTCTGCTTCAAACCGAATTCAAATCGGTCCATTATTTACAAAATTATTGAAGATTTTCTGAAAATATTTTATCACATGATTATCCACCGTGACCTTCAGTAGCAACAAAATTTATGACTGGTCCTAATTAAAAGATGTTCCAGACAACAATTTTAAGTGACAGAAATTTTTACATTTTTTGGTCTCCTGTGTAGAAAACATTGAGGAAATGAAGAAATTGCTGGTGACGAGCAATTTCTTCATTTCCACAATATTTTCCCAAGTATTTTTCTTGAGAGGCATCAAAGTGTCACTGAGCAGAAGTGGGTTAAACAGATTTTAATACCCTTTCCCAAACAAGACCTTGTTTTGACATCCCAAATAGAAAGGGCTTGTGAAAACATTTCAGACAAAAGAAAATATTGACAATTAGCATTTTCTCCTTTTGACATAATCCTATATTTTTGGGGTTTTGATATAACCCCCTTCAAAAACAGCACAATTTTGAAGTGAGGACAGTTCTTATTTGAAAGCTGCAGCTGACAATGAAATAGATATTGATAAAAATATGATTTTTGTACAAAATAGGAAAAAAACATTGATGTGAAAAGGAAGAACTGTATCTTAGATGATTAATAAAACAAAAGAAATAGTAAGAGATTGAGTGCCTGCATTTTTCCATAGTTTTAATTCAACTTGCCAGTGCATTCAAATTTACCAAGAAAATCATTTGAGCCAGGATCTAGAAAAATGGCCCTTATAGCTTTTGAGAATATTGTGTTTTCCAATTGGATTGTGCCTAAGGGCAGTCCTATCAGGAACTGTGCTGCTCTCTTACAGTTACAAGAGGTCACATAAAAAGTTATTAGAGAACAACATTGATCCTGATCAGACTGTGCATATGAACAGACTGATCTGGATCCATGGTGTTCTCCAATGCCATAAGGAACCTGTTTCCAGATCTCTGCTCATTTATGTTATAGATCCTGATCAGACTGTGCGTATGCACAGGCTGATCTGGACCCGTGGTGTTCTCAAATGCCATAACCTTTTCCCAAACGACAAAATTTTAGGGTGATCCACTTCAATAAATTACACATATGACAAAATGAATATTATTAAAGATAGGATTTGTGTAAAATATGGCATAGAAAATATTAAGACAAAAGGAGAAACTGCTGGTTATCAGCAGTTTCTTCTTTTGTTTCAATGTTTTCCCAAGCCTATTCTCCTAGTAATCCGAGTCTTCTCTGATGTAAATACGCTCTTTGATATTTTGATTTTTCGCTATTTACATCAGAGAGCGTTGCTCTTTGAAAAAATCAAGAAGTTCGCAACAAATTGTTGCGCATCGTTCACCGTCCGATCTTAAACGCTATCGTTAAAACCCCTGATGATATCGATAAATGAACCATTTATTGTTATGGCTGCTGAAAAAATTACGACCAAAAAGTATTTCTAGAAGGTTAATAGGTAATGTTTTGCAACAAACCTCACCTGAGCAGCCTTTGTTTACCTTGACCTTCCATTCAAAACCAAAGGTTATACTCATCCAGCAGGCCGATTTGAAATGAATTTTTTGGTCAGGTATGACAAAAAATGATTTATTGATCTATACCCTACAGTGTTTTACAGAGTGATTCGATATGATACACAAAAACAAAGCTTCAAGTTACTTGTAACGTTACCGAACTTTCCGCTGTTTTCAAAGAGCAACGCTCTCTGATGTAAATAGCGAAAAATCAAAATATCAAAGAGCGTATTTACATCAGAGAAGACTCGGATTATTCTCCTAGGGACGTCAAAACCAGGTCTTGTTTGGGAAAGGGTCAAGGGACCTGTTTCCTCGGCTAATTTATGTTATAGGTCTTTAGTAAAACAGGTCCTTTGTCACTAGTCTACATACCAATCTGGCAAAGGGAAGCTTGCGTATCAAAAGGTCTGTGCTCTTCTGGTAGCGCCTGATTTCCTGTAAAGCTTTTGTCCCTGGTTTTGACTTCCTTTTCCGCCGCGAACCTTCCGGGCTCTGATCTGGATGCCTCTGCCCTGTCAATAAAATACAATCACGGTGTATAATCACGTGACCAACTTAGAATTTCCGATAATCTTCAATAACTTAGTCAATACTTGACGATTTTGAATTTGGTTTGAAGCAGAGAAGGTGGAAAAATGTCAGAAATAACATGGATGTCGTAGATTTTTAAAATATCAACCGATAAAAAAGTTATTCAATATAAACCAAAATTTGTTGTTTATCTTCAATAACTTTTTTATCAGTTGATTTTTCAAAAATCAACCACGTCAAATCAACCACGTCCATCTAATGTGTGACGACTGTCCACATTCTCTGCTTCAAACCAAATTCAAATCGGTACAATATTAACAAAGTTATTGAAGATTTTCTGAAATTTGTGTATCATGTGATTATGTACCGTGACAATGTACTCTATATTGCAGTCCCGATAATATAGCACATTATCATAGTTTATAGGTTTACAAATTTAAATTACCCTGTGAAGGATCCAGAGGAGGTTCGAGGGGTTCAAACGACCCCCCTTCATGGCCAAATGATTTCATTTTCATTCAAAAATAGTCAAAATTATGTAATACTCGGAAAACAACCCCCCCCCACCCCACCCCCACCCCCCCTGCGGGTATAATCGAACCTAGTTGCAATAATGTAACCAAAACCTTTTTGAATTTTGATCTGGGTTTCGGTTACAATTCCTTCCTATTCGTTGCAATGGAGCAGGTGCTCGAATGATTCATTCCAGCAAGTTTAGCATAGTCAAACTTCAAAATAAAGCTATGGAATGTAGTAAGAATGTTCCTTGACAACAGGTTAACTATTTTTCTGTCAATCCAGCATAGTTTTTTGTTGAAATCACTTTCAAATAAAGTTCAGTTCAATTTTGAAAAGGAGTACCCATTTTATTCTACTGAGACTTGAATTTTCCGTTGGAAGATATAATTGGTAAAAATTCTTGTTGATCAGGGGTTTTCCTACCCTTTCTGTGCCTCCTGAAAACGGAGGCATTCCCAAAGCAAACGGCTGTGTTCCCAAAGCAAACTTTCTTCCATTTTTCCCAATTCATTCAAAATGTTAAACTTACGATTGAAAAATGAATGTTTCTCTTACATTTTTAACCCAAAATGAGCTAGTTTGCACTGTTAAAATTTCCCAATTAGGCCAGACTCCGTTTCCCAAAATGGCTAGGAAAACCCCTGTTGATACTTTTTAACTGAATTTGTGCCATGGAATATCTTTTTATGGATACACATCAGATCTGATTATATGTTTGTATTCAAAAATGTATGCAAGAAAAGGTGTTTTCCACCCTTTTGTCTTGCTCCACAAGAAGGAATAGGGTGGAATCGTAGCCACAAACCAATACCCATCATCAAGTTTGTGGCTACAATATCGCAGCTAACCGAAACCCAGATCAAAATTCAAAAAGGTTTCGGTTACATTATTGC
Source organism: Fragum sueziense (assembly GCA_963680895.1). NCBI lineage: Eukaryota > Metazoa > Mollusca > Bivalvia > Cardiida > Cardiidae > Fragum > Fragum sueziense. The sequence goes on along the minus strand of OY804609.1, from coordinate 30,159,131 downwards.
AACTAAGATTCTATATATGCATTTTTTACAGAAATATTGATACGGTCGGCACAATCCCTTCAGCCAATCAAAAACGTCGTCAGTCATACAGCGCGCACCTGCACTCATTCGGTGGAGGTGAAAGCTTTGGTCTTTTTCCTTAAAGCATTAGGGGAGATTCGGTATTTAACTCGGACACAAAACGTAGTCTCTGTCAGGACACCATGGATATCTCACTCTCTCGGAAAGACAAGCTTCTGAATTAACAACGAAAACATTAAAGTGTTCCAATTCTACACTAATTTCATTGGTTAAAACAGTTAAAATAAAGCCAAGGCAGATAATTTTACGAAATAAAGTATACTATCAGAGTAAGGTAAACTCGGACGTTGAACGGGGAATCTCGGACACCACTGTTGTTTTAACACATTCCTAAACGGTAAAGTTTTGCACATTGCCCCAATTTTAAAGCTGTTGCAGTCAACATCACAGTGTGTCCACTGAAAATTTTGACTGGGGGTTTTTGTACCTCTTGGTGGTTAAAGTTGGGGGTACAAAAAATAAATAGGGGATACAAGAAATTAATGCCAAATTTAGACAATTCTTCCATTTATTGACTCTGTGATGTAGAAGTATTAAACATATTAAATAGTGGAAACACTTTAGACTTAATAATTGTATTTATATGGGTTAACATTAATTTTGATAACACAATCCATTTCCAAATTTACCACATAAAACACAGCAGGATACATTTATTTGCTTTGAATGGAAAAGCAACCTGAGTTTGTTCTTTTTTTTTTTAAATCAAAACCAAATCGCATGTTATTTGTTGCTACTCATTGGATTCCAATCATTACCTACAAAATAGGGTTTGACTAAAAAATGAATATACATTTGCTGATTGTCAGAAGTTTCATTTCTCCTATTTTTCCTTAATGTCAACTTAATCCAAACTAGTTCTTGTTTGGGAAAGGGTTTAGGCGTTTTGTTCAGCATTTTTTCTTTCAATTACCTGCAAATCAATCAAATTTGGAATGTTTTCAGAAGCCTGATGCAGTTTCCAACTTGGTTACAATACTGTTACCGAAACCTTTTTGAATTTTGATCACAAACAGATATACATCAACCAGTTTGTGGCTACGATCTGGAAGCTATTTTTCAACCAAGCCTCTAATATCGGCATTGTTCCCTTTTCTCCGTCCAAACTGGCTGAGCCATGAACTTTGTTTTTAGATTCACTCCAGACTGAGTGATTCATTCATTGTTTCCCCCTATTTATGTTGATTTTCTGATTGTGTGCATTTGAAATAAAAAAAAAAATCCAGTCTGTTTAGATGCCATGATCATGCAGACGCTTTATTTTTCAAGCGTTTTGGTTGAAAAAAAATCGAAAAAACGCAGTATCTTGGTCAACTACAATTATGGGAAAAAATAGAGGGATCCGAATGACCGAATTTGGCAGTTTCGATTTTATTACTCAGCTAGCAAACTCGATTTTCTTTCGTTGGATTGTCATCTTATTTTTATACATGATAAGGGACTCATTTTGTGTACGTTCTTGGACGTTTTGGGTGAAAAAGTAGTACGTGATTTTTGTTGATCTTACGTGATTCACGTACATTTGTACGTGATCGGACACCCTGACATCATTTATGTTGCTAATTCGTGCATGAAAATCAAGATAAACATGGAGAAAACCTTAGTGTCCGAGTTTAAAATAGCTAAATACGATTTTACGTCGGGTAAAGTCGGACACTACGTCACAGAAATGAGTAAACTTCCCCACACATCACGATACAAGTCACGTGGTGTCATCTTTTCAGAGGCATTCGATTGATGACGCGCTATACTTATAAATACAGCTGATTTTGGGAAATATTTAATAAAGACTCTTTATTTATAAAGAGAAACGTCTGGCTGTCCGAGATTACCCACATGCAGAGCTCCAGATAGGATGCGTATTTGCGTAAAATACGCATTGATCTGATCTAAATACGCATTTACTTTCATAAAAATGTGTACAGATACGAATTCATAATAAGGAATACGCATTTGATAATCGTCAGTTAGCGTATCAAGATCGAAGAGCACCGGACGAAACACATAGAATAGGAAATTCCAACGTTTTGGTCTGTAAAAATCAGGGGTTGAAAAATTTCTTCAAAGCTACTAGTCCTGTAGGACTAGTAGCTCTGAATTTCTACTCGCCCTTAAGGCAACCCAACTCGCCCTTAAAGATGAAGGAAATTTTAGACTGTTGGCTCTTAGGGATGCATTATTATGCAAATAACATAAAGAAAGCATTTGGATTGTTTTATCTGACTCTACAAATAAAGTTTCTTCGGTATAAATGACAGACAGGGCTCGCGCTGGTGATCGCCACTTCAAAAGTCATAGGCGAATAAGGCAACAATTTTATTTAAAAAGATGGTCAATAAATCGAATGTGGCTCCTCAAGACTTGACTCCATCTTTTACCATAAATCAATGGCCGATTAAACATTACTGTAAACACTTACTTTCTATTTAATTCGAAAGATAGATAGCTGTCGAAATGGTCGAGTAAGCACACATGGTCAGTTTAATATGTACAACTACCCAGTAAATGAATTTCTTTGTGTAATCGCGAGGCAGCATAACAGAAAGAGACAACGCGTATGTGTTAAAACCATTTAACGTCGGTGTATTTACTACGTAGATAGCGTTTTGTCTTCATTGCTACATCCCATTTTCCCGCGCTTTTTGGCACACGCGACTTTTGTAAACAAATCATAGTAAAACGTAACCTTATTTGGTTGCGGAAAAATCACGTGATTATATTGAAACTGGAATGACTACGTCATCAATTTACTGTGTTTGCGGCGTCTTTGATCTCGCTCAATTCATCGCATATGAGTAACACAGATTTACTCTAGTTAAGTTTCCTTGTTTAGTTTCACTTTCGGGATTGATCGACATAAACAAGGAAAGGTCTTATTTTACAGCGAATATTATTGTTTCCGATATGAAGTTTGAAATAAATACTTTCTTTTCGATCTTTTATTTTTTTTACCCTCAATCAGCGTGATTCAAGTCCTAAATTTGCACTCGCCCCGTCGGACTAGTTCGTCCCCAAATCTACTCGTCCTACGGCATTTTCTACTCGCCAATGCGAGCGGGCGAGTGGATTTTTCAACCCCTGAAAATAGCGTATCTAATACGACTCAGCCAATCACAACCGGGAATTATTGGAGGAATACTGATTCCGTCACCAGCCGAGCAAATGCAGATGACAATCGGCTATTCCGTAGATCTACCGAATGCTGCCGAGTGGTGAATTTTGTTCGAATTTCAGTCAATCGTTGATTTCCGTTATTTTTTTATACGGAGCAAATCGTTTCCTCGATGTTGATTGGATAATAAATATCAGGCCATTGCATCACTTCGTAAATCGGAAATTGCAACTCGAAGAAGTTCGTTTTCTTTTTAAATCGGGAAGCGAGTAAATCCACTTCTCAGCACATCGTAAAGGCGATTTTGGCCGATATTATTTCTGAAGAGGCCCTACAGTACAGACAAAGATAGCCCACGATGGTAATCTCGTTCAGAAAAAACACACTGAAAAGTCTTGATCGTCGGAAAAATAGCGCGCTTAGATGTCCTCGAAAATGAAAGTAGGTCGGTCCGGTGGGGTGCTCCTGTCAATTTTAATCCTTTCCCGAACAAGAGGGTAAATACTCATTGCCTCAAAAAAAATATCTGGAAATACGCATTGGAAAAAATTTTGAGGGGTAAATACTCCTTGCCTCAAAAAATTATCTGGAGCTCTGCACATGTCCGAGAAATCCCGAATCTCCCCTACCAACTTTCAGCATTAATATCTCGAGTACTACACCCGATTATTAAAAATGCATTGGTAGTTAGAAAGTTTAAATCACATTCTTTAAAAAAAGAGTTTTGTTTATGAATTTTAACGATGGATTTTTGAAATATTCTGCCTAAAAAATGGTGTCCTGTAACGATAAAGACCGAGGTAATACCCTCGATGAAAAAATGAAAGTGAGGCTATGACGTCATGCCGACTGATTCTATACTCAGGAAATATAATCGAAATAATGACAATAATAATATCAAAATAGATTGATATTTATTTTTGTATAATGTATGTTAAAAACAAACATGGGCCGTTTTGACCAAGTTAAAAAACTGCTTTGGGCCGTTTTGATCAAAACCGGTCCGTTTTGACCAAAAGCCGGGGCGTTTTGGTATTGGGCCGTTATGCCATTAGGCCGTTTTGACTGTAAATCAACTGAAAAGTGTACTGTCACATAGATCTTTATTCGTTGCCTTTTAAATCCCATTATCTGCAGCATTAAAAAACTTGCAAAAGTTTCTTACGACTTGTTGATGCGGGGGTGCTCGTTCGTTGTGGCGTTCCAGGTTTGCGCGGTGTCTTCGATCGATCTGCAGAAGACTTGGATCGGTTTCCTGAGTTGTTGCTGGATTCTACTTGATTTCCTCGTGGCATTTTGATGTAGAATTCATGTAAATGTCAAACTTTTAACTTTGATGTTGTTTGGAGCATTTTAAATAAACCGCTTCCGGTGCATTTTAAAGGGAAGCAACTCGTCCAGAATTTTTATAATTAGACTGGAAGGCATACTTTTCTATGGTGGCTAGAGAGTGCCATCGCTTATTTATAAATGATAAATTCCATCCTACTCGGTATATAGGCAAAATGCTGGGCAGGTGATGAAAACGATTTGCAGATGGAAAAATTTCGATCTACATTTAAAGAGACATTTCAAAATTTTTGTCAAAAATTTTACTTTTATTTTTATCTGAAAGAGCATAGACTATTTCCTTATGAAAATTCTGAAAATTTCAAGCCAAAATATTGCGCCATTTACGAGAAATTTATATTTTTGCGTTAAAATTGAACAAATTGTTGTGGACAACAGTTCGAATTTATATGCAATTTATCGATTATGTCTCAACTTCAAATGCATGTTTCTCGCTTATTGGCAATAACTCATAAAAAAAATAATAGTATTTTATATACTCATTAGAATAACCAATCTTGGCATCAAGACATACTTTAAAAAAAAATGAAATTGGAATGAAATGTCCCTTTAAAGTAAACATTAATTTTAAATTTGATTAGGCAGAAACTGAAGACAAGAAAACTTGAAAATATTCTGATTTTCTACATTTTCTTCTTTTCCTTCAGTGCTTCCCAAACAAACCTTGTTGGAGCCATTGGAACCAGAGAAAGCTTGTAAAAGATTTAAATGAGTATTAACCCATTACCACACAATAACTTTTTTTGACTCCTTACAAGATAATGGCTTTGAAAAACATTGTGGAAAAAGAAGAAATTGCTTGTAACAAGCAATTTCTTCATTTCCCACAATTTTTTCTACCCAGAGATCAAAGAATGCTAAATTTCATTCAATGCATATTGTTGTCTGCAGCAATTCTTTGAATTTGGACGAGTCCAAAATTTTGTCGTTTGATCATGGATTAAGGTCGATAAATAGACATGCTGTTTCACCCATTCCCAAATAATGATGCATTTTGATGCCCCACAACAAAAAGGCTTTGGTAAAGTTAAATATTTTGAGCAATGAAGAAATCGATTGTAACAGAAGTTATTTCTGAACCTTTTACAATTTTTTCTACCAAAGAACTACCAAAAGCGTAAAATCCTGTCCATTTAATGGTCAAATGCAACATCTTTACATTTGACCAGTCTAAACTCCAGCCTTTTAGCCCATTACTCTATGACAAAACTTTAGACCGTTCCAAATAAAAAAGATTTTGCAGACGACAATCTCAATTGAATGCAATTTTACATTTTTTGTCCTTTTTATTAGAAAACATAATGGAAAATGAAGAAATAGAGAAAATATTGAGGCAAAAGGAGAAACTGCTGGTAATAATCAGTTTCTTATTTTGCCTTAATGTTTTCCCAAGCTTTTTCAATTAGGTCTTGTTTGGGAAAGGGCTGAATTAATTCCTCTAATTTTCACGACCTGAAAACTGCATCAGAAGGCCTACTCGCACCAAAAATGTGAACCTATGAAAGGCCCAAGTATAATCATTTGACTCAGAATTTACGATAATCTTCAATACTTTTTTAATACTTGACCAATCATCATCATCATCATCATCATCATCATCATCATCATCATCATCATCATCATCATCATCATCATCATCATCATCATCATCATCATCATCATCATCATCATCATCATCATCATCCTGTTTAGTTTATCCAGGCCGTGGATTAGTCCTCCTCCGAGGGTGGGGCCTGGCTGCCCAGTCTAGAGCGATGTCTCCCTCTCCATGTCTGGCGATCGAAGGAATTGGTGTTCATCAGTCCTGCGTCCTCGCGGTCTCTCCTTACTAGTTCTTCCCATGTCAGCTTTGGTCGTCCACGCACTCTGTTCTCTTGTACGTTGATGGTGCGCACCTTGGACACCCAACCAGTGCTGCGTCCAACGTGGCCAAGCCATCTTAATCGATTGGCCCTTAAGATACTGGACAGGTCTTTGATGTGTAACTGCGAGATCAGTGTATCAAGAGTCACCTTGTCTTCTGGTCTGATGCCACATATCCATCTTAACATAGCTTTGTCGTTTCTGTTCAGTTTCTTTAGGGTACTGGATGACACAGACCATAGACATCATAATTATGGTGGGGAATCACATGACACAACAATTGCAGAAAATGTTCATTAAATCTGTTGTGGGATTTTCTGGACACGAATGTTTCTTTTCTTTTTTTAAAAATCAGCTAATAAAAAAGTTATTGACAACAAACCAAAATGATGGTAGGTCATCAATGACTTTTTTATCAGAGGATTTTTTTAAGATATACACATACAACATCTATAAAACTCCTGATATTTTTAAATTGGCCATTCAAGTATCAACAAAATTATCTACACTTTTTTCTGAAATTGTGGTGTTACATGATTCCTCGCTGTAAAAATGATGGTGGTGTTCGCAGTGGATAATCACGTGATACAATATTTTCAGAAAATCTTCAATAATTTTCTTAATATGGGACCGATTTGAATTCGGTTTGAAGCAGAGAATGTGGACAGACGTCACGAATTAGATGGACATGGTTGATTTATGAAAAATCAAAATTTTGGTTTATCTTCAATAACTTATTTATCAGTTGATTTTCCAAAAATCCAACACTTCCAGCTTATTCCTTGCATTTTCCCATCTTTTCTGCTTCAAACCGAATTCAAATTGGTCAAGTATTAAACAAGAGGACCATGATGGTCCTAAATCGCTCACCTGAATCAAGATGACAAAACAAGAGGGCCATTGGCCCTAGGTCGCTCACCTGAGATGGGGTTTTATAACAGATCAGATTTCTTACAGGTAATGCAATAAAGGGTCAAAGATCATATGAACGCCGCTATGCGATTTCAAACCATAGAAAACCCAGAAAACTACCTTAGTGCAATATCATATGTAACTCAAATATGGTGTTTCATCCAATTCGGCTATTTGGTTATGGAGAAATTGCTTTGGACTGATGGAATTAAAATAAAACATACAGACTGACAAACAAACAGAAATTTACAAATTGACCTAGATCTATGACCTTGAACCTACCTAAATATATATTTCAAATAGAACATCTACTCATGATAAAGAACACATTTACCCATACATTTTTTTAAATCCATGCATAAATGTAGATGCTATGCGTCTGATAAGCAGATTTTTACTAGAAGTCCCCTTTTTCTGTGACAAGGTTTTATATTGAAAAGCAAAAAAAGTACCTCTTAGCAATATCATAAGCAATGCAAATATTAAGTTTTGTCAAATTTGGCTCTGCGGTTATTGAGAAATTGCTTCTGACAGATTTCGTGTAATTTCTCTTTTTCTGTTGCCATGGCAACCAGAGTTGGATTTTTTTTATAAATTGCAATTCTGTTAGCAATTTTTGAAATGTGACCTCCTAAGGAATATTTCTGCCTAGTTTGGTGGAAATTAGCCTGATAGTTTAGGAGGAGATATCATTCAACGATGTCATTGAGATTCGGTGGAAAATCTCCTTTTCTGTTGCCATGGCCACCAGAGCTTTTAAAAGATTTCAATTCTTTTAGCAATTTTTAAAAGGAACCTCCTCAGAAATATTTCTGCCAAGTTTGGTTGAAATTGGCCAAGTAGTTTAGGAGGAGATCTTGTTCAAAGAAATTATTGAGAATTAGTCAAATTTCTCCTTTTCTGGTGCCATGGCAACCAGAGTTTTCAGTCAATTTCAATTCTTTTAGCAATTCTTAAAGAGGACCTCCTAAGGAATATTTTTGCCAAGTTTAGTTGAAATTGGCCTGGTAGTTTAGGAGGAGATGTCGTTCAAAGATAGTATTGAGATTCAGTCAAATTTCTCCTTTTCTGTTGCCATGGCAACCAGAGTTTTTTATGGATTTCAATTCTTTTAGCAATTCTGAGAGGGGGTCATCTAAGGAACATTCCTGCCAAGTTTGGTTGAAATTGGCTTGGTAGTTTAGGAGGAGATGTTGTTTAAAGATAGTATTGAGATTCAGTCAAATTTCTCCTTTTCTGGTGCCATGGCAACCAGAGTTTTTTATGGATTTCAATTCTTTTAGCAATTCTGAAAGGGGGTCACCTAATGAACATTCCTGTCAAGTTTAGTTGAAATTGGCCGAGTAGTTTCGGAGAAGATGTCGTTCAAAGATAGTATTGAGATTCAGTCAAATTTTTCCTTTTCTGGTGCCATGGCAACCAGAGTTTTTTATGGATTTCAATTCTTTTTGCAATTCTGAAAGGGGGTCACCTAAGGAACATTCCTGCCAAGTTTGGTTGAAATTGGCCCAGTAGTTTAGGAGGAGATGTCGTTCAAAGATAGTATTGAGATTCAGTCAAATTTCTCCTTTTCTGTTGCCATGGCAACCAGAGTTTTTCATGGAGTTCAATTCTTTTAGCAATTCTGAAAGGGGGTCACCTAAGGAACATTCCTGCCAAGTTTGGTTGAAATTGGCCATGTAGTTTAGGAGGAGATGTCATTTAAAGAAATTGTTGACGGACGACGGACGGACGCCGGACAAAAGGTGATCACAATAGCTCACTTGAGCTTGTGCTCAGGTGAGCTAATAAAAATGGTAATTAGGACAAATTCAAAGACATATCAAACTAAGTGCTTTCTCTTTGGAAACAATTAGGGAATAATTTTGTTCAAATCGATCCTGTAAAGTTGGGTATGAATTAGCACAATGGTTGAGGTTATTTTTTGATTTTGCAATATACAGCATAGGGCTAATTTTCAAAGCATACTGATCTGTTAGAGATTGATCATTTATGATATATCATTATAACAAATTATAAGCACAATTTACAAGATTTGGTCTATTATTTGAAAAAATATAGCGAAAGATCAACATTTGATAAGCTAAGCTAATCCCTAATCTTATTTGTTTACTTAAGATAAACATATGGACAGCCAGAGCAACAGATAAGAGAAATAGAAAAGTGAAATAGAAACAGTACTCTAAATTTATTATTTATATCCAAACACTATGTAGAAATGAATGTATTAATCTTTTCAAGCAGATGATTGAAATGATCACCAACAACATAGGGTTTGATGAATATTGAAACAAAATGTTGATATTTGAAAAGCTATCATCTCTTATCTGCCGCTTGTACGATTCCAAAAGAAAATGGTTCAAAATCGCCTTGTGACATGTTGAACCAACAATGTAGGGCTTAGTTTCCATGTATAGTGATGATTTCTTGTATTCTGGTAGACATTCATGAAATGAGGTCTTACACAAAATTTCAAGGTTCTATGCCAAACAGTTTAGAAGAAAACTAAGTATCTCTGTGACAACCCGCAGTAAAGTATAATTTTCAAAGCACGAAATTTCCCCAACCCTGCCACACCCATATACTTTTTATAAAATCAAAAATTCAGATACAATTTTGAAACGAGTCACTCAAGGAACTTTCCTGCCACGTTTGATTTAAATTGGCCAAACTGTTGATTTTTAAAGAATTTTCTTCTGATTTCTCCAGGTCTGAAAAGCCCCTTCCTCCCTGCCACGCCCACATTTTTTAACAAATGTAAAAATTTGTGAGCAAATATTGAAAAGGGTGACTCAAGGAACATTTCTGCAAAGTCTGGTTCAATTGGGCCCAATGGTTGATTTTTAAAGAATTTTCTTATGATTTCTCCAAGTCGGATAAGTCCCTTTCTCCCTGTCACACCCACATTTTTTGACAAATGTAAAAATTTGTGAACAAATTTTGAAAAGAATGACTCAACGCACATTCCAACCGAGTTTGGTTCAAATTGGCCCAATGGTTGATTTTTAAAGAATTTTCTTATGATTTCTCTAAGTCTGATAAGCCCCGCCCTGCCACGCCCACATTTTTGGACAAATCAAAAATTCGCGAACAATTTTTGAAAAGGGTCACCCAAGGAACATTCCTGCCAAATTTTGTTAAAATTGCCCCAATGGTTTGGGAGGAGAAGATGTTTAAAGAAATTGTGAACGGACGGACAGATGGACGGACGGACGGACGGACGGACGGACGATGGACAATGAGCGACCACAATAGCTCACCTTGAGCACTTTGTGCTCAGGTGAGCTAAAAAGATATTGAAGATTATCAGAAATTCTGAGTCACATGATTATACACCGTGGTGTTGTTCATATAGGGTTAATCCATTACCAGACGTCTAAATTTCAGACTAGTCCAAATCCAAAGAATGTTGCAACCGACAATTTCAAGGGAATGAAATTTTACACATCTACATGCATTTTTGGTCTTTCTGAGTCAGAGTAGAAAATCAAAGCCCTGAAGGGCCTGAAAGTCGCTACAACAGAATTATTTGAAAAACAAGATTTGCTTTTCATGATCCTATCAGAGAATGCTTTGAAGTATTGAATGAAATGTATGTATGCCCCCACAAGGGTAAACCTTTAACAATTGAAGTAGTGCAATTGTAGAATTAATTTACATCAAGAATGAAAAGGGAAAATTGGCAATAACTCCACGAACATTATCAGCAGAGTTATATTTTTGTACAATACACTTCTACATAATGACACCATCCACCTATGAAGTTGCACGAATCTACCTCGCATAATTTTTAGTAATGCTCTTGACAAACAATTAAATATGAAAATGAACAAAGGGCAAAAACCCAAAAATATGATTGACAGAGTATCAATTCTTACCTATGAAGTTTTATGCGATGTAAACAAGACCTAGATCTCCATTTTAAATACGCAAAATATATTTTGTCAAAATGACGATAAAGTTTATAAACGATGACCGAACTCGTGATTAGATCACATTCTATAGAAACAAATTGAAAAAAAAAAAAAATAAATAAAATGAAAGAACAAAACAAGTTATAGAATATTTACAGAGAAACACAGCTTTATTTTTCATCCATATCTATATATACAAATTCATAATACCATAGGCTACAGCAAATCCATAGATAATTATATCGTTAAAATGAATGCTACATATGAAAAGCAGAGGAAGCTAGATCTATTTTCAAAATGTTAGATTGGTCCAATTTGTAGGTAATTTTGGGGTGTTTAGTGATTGGGAGTAAAAACGTCGTAACAACAGATTTCTGAAAGGGGCCCATGCTAGGTTTTTATGCTTCTGAACTATTCGGGAACTCATATTTGTACATGGAAAAACAATTTGCAATGCATAAAAACCTCAATCACGGCGAATATCCATCTTTCCTTTGCTATAGATCAATCCTTTACAAGCGTGTTTACAGATTCTATTTTTACTTCGAAACGAGACAAGGTCAAGGTCAACGAGACACATCCCCAGCAGTATTAACACACTGTACAACCGGCTGCGTCGATGACTGTGACCTTATTTGCGAGGGATGCGTGGAAAGGTTTATTTTGTAGAAGCAGTTAGCACTGAACATTTATATGCGTATTTATCAACTATAGAATACCAAAGATCCTTTCATTTATTCATAAAAGTAAATTAATTTGACCTACCATGCACCTGACATCAGATGCCGAATCTGTCTTCGTTGACGACGCAGCCGGTTGTACGGTGTGTTGAATCTCGCTGAGCACAGATGACGTACCTCTGACGTAATTGCTTTTTGAAGGTTGGGCATGTGTAACCGTTACAAAACAAAAACAAAGGACAATAGAATGCGGATCTGCACGTTATTCATTGACTTGGATTTTTATACTTGATAAAGCTCAATGAGTGTTAACAATGGACCCCTTCAGTTTGGTAATTTCATACGTTTATATCTGGTTTGTAATTTTTGTGCCATTTGCATTTTCGACAGCCTAGCAGGTCCCCCTTTAATCTGTAGTTGCGATGTTTTGGCTGCATGTCCCGTAAATTGACTGGAATTGATACTAAACTAAATAAAATTCTGGGTAAGAACGATGTTTTAAATGAAATATTTACCCATTTTGTTCTATTCAGATTTCCCAATTTCAGAAGATGTCACAGAAATTCATTGAATAAAATAGATCTATACTTCATAACGCATTCCTCACTTAACTAAAACCCCTCAAAATCACACTTGTCCTCCCTGGTTGAAAGTAAGATACTTTCAAAATACTGAATTTTACAGCTGGGGGGCCATGGACCACAGGGCCCCCGATGGGTCTATGGAAACGCCCTGGCCAGGGGTCCACGGGGCCAGAGCCCCCCCCCCCCCCCCGGGAGCTCTTGAGAAATAGCGTTTTCAAACCCCTCAGGAAGGCGTTCATGACACTATAAATACTACCATCTTTTGATGAAAGTTTTCCAAATCATTTATCACTCAGTTTAAAATTATAACTCAATATGATGCACTTTTTTACATCATTTTTTTTCAATTTCGAAATAAGAACTTATACGTTCTAGTATGCTATGGTGACTCAAGGATTTTTTTCCGAGCCTAAATGATGGAATGAAATGTGTAAAATGTGTAACGTTACATTAAAGTTATACAGCTTAAAAATAATTTTCGGATAATTCCAGGAGGGAGGTCCAAAACACCCCCCACCGACCCCCTCTCGATCCGCCCGTGGTATGACATGGCAAAAATTTCAAAATATGCACATATTTCACGGTAGTTGCAATAATGTAACCGATACCATTTTGAATATTGATCTGGGTTTCGGATGAAATTCCTTCCTATTTGTTGCATGGGCGGATCTAGAGGGGGTCGGGGGGGGGGTGTCCGGACCCCCCCCCCCTTAGAATTGACCGAAAATTAAATTTTGACTGTATAATTCTATTGTAACGTTACATATTTACTACATTTAAGCCATAATTTGGGCTTGGACCCCAACTGAAAAAAAAATCTTTGGCTTGGCTTGATTTCAAGATTGTATTTATTTTTCGGATGCATCAAGGCAACTATTACTTAGCTATATTTGATCTTTGCTGTTGTGTTTCCACACTTGCACTTTTGTCATCCCTCTTGGTGACCGTGATATTTCTCAAGATTGATATCATTTAGGTACGCAATATTTTACAGTCACGGAAATGAATAATCTCTAGAGCTGTTTATTGCGGCAAGCCTAAAGTCGTGATTAATCGATAATTTGAGCCTCTAATAATGGTTTATTCACGAATTAATTTCCCCTCTCTTCACAAAAACTATTTTATTTCACGTTGATTATTCGGTGATTAATGATAAGAAATTTAATCGCAGAAACGTCGACTGAATCGACGGACGCTCGACAATCTAATTTGAATGGTAATTCATGCAGATTTTATGATGTAACGTAGAAAATTATACATCTAGGTTTAGTAGGTTATTTTGTTTTTGGTCGGCAAGCGATAACGTCATGATGATACGAAGAAAATGATACCTGTTAGTCTATTATCCAAACCAAAAATTCACCGGTAATAATCCAACTAACATATTTTGAAACAGTTTCCGAAATAACTGAGCAGATGTTGGCGGTGTTTTTGAAGTCACTATATTATTCCAGCCCAGATTGAGTAGACGCTACGTCATCAAGACGTCATATTGTTTTTTTAACAAAAGGGATCCCACTGTATCACGTGCTTATTCATCTGAGAAGCATGTCAATCAACTAGTAAGTCAATGGATGGGCGGGGACAATTCTCTTTTTCAACCAATCTGTTTTTACAAGCATTGCTTCTTAAAAGATCTAGAACTTAAAGGGCAATCGTCAGAAAAGAAGCTTTACCCCGAGTCTCTCCCTTAACCCATTACCACACAATGACTCTTTTTGACTCCCTACCATACAATGGCTTTGGAAAGCATTGTGGAAAATGAAGAAATTGCTTGTGACAAGCAATCTCTTCATTTACCACAATATTTTCTACAATAAAAGAATAAAAAAGTTATATTTCATTCACTTCAAAATTTCGTCTGCAGCACCTTTGAATTTGGGACAGCCTAAAATTTTGCCGTCTGGTAATGGGTTAATCGGTCACCCTTTAGTGAATATTTATTAGAGTGTTGACCTCTACATTTTTAAATTTTAGAGTAGATAGATTTAAGAGACAGTTTAATTTCATAAAGAGTTTTCAAAAGAAGAAAGAAATTCAAAGGGTAGACTATTTAGTGAAAAGAAAATTTCTTGCAGATGTAGATCTACATGACTCGTGCTTATACTTGCTACTCTCTTAAAACAAAGTACATTACCTCTTATGAAATGATATGTAATTAGTAATGTATTTTGATGATCTTAATCAATAGACATCGGCTTTGGAGAGTAATACTTGCCGACGTTCGTCTATTTAACCTCTCTCTTAAATCCTTTCACAAACAAGACTTGATTTCGACGACAATCATGGGAACAAAAAGATTGGAAAACATTGAAAAGAAGAAATTGTCGATAACTAGCCATTTCTCCGTTCCCCCGAGATACTTTCCATGATGTAATTCAATCGTTTTTTAAGAAGTTATGTCGTATGCATGCAACAGCTTTCAAAATGGAGTAGTCTAAAAATATTTCTGTTTTGGGGTAAACAAAATGACGAAAATTGAACATGAATGTAAATATCCATGAATTACACTTTGGGTCTAACGATTATCCATACATACACAAGAATCAAAACGTGTGGGCTGAAATATTTATTCTGATCTGAAACGAAGGTAAGGTTTTAGCTGCGATCTTTCGGGGGAACCGTATGATCATACAAAATGCCCGTGACTTGCAAAGCTGCTTTTGTGCCGTCTATGATCGCCTACCGGTCGCGAGCTTCAACCCTGCAAATCAACAATTTCATTTCCGTAAATCCGGCGACGGAAAACTCTTTGTTTAAAGTAATCGTCGGATATGCACATCTTGCATATTTCGGGATCGTCAACATCACAGAACCAGCCGAGTAGTTAAGTCTCGTTTCTTTGATGTGGTCCCGTAGGTTTTCCCATTGATAAGCTGGCCAGGTGTGTAATAAAATGTTTTTTTTTTCTGGTCTTCCCGGTATTGACTAAAATATTCATGAACCTGCAACACTACCCAGAAGAAGCTTTGAACTCGCCCTGGATTTTGTATTTTGGTCCTTGTCGAGTTGAAGGGCCTTGACGCGAATCCCGATCCTACTTACAACATAGCCACTTGCCCGTAACTCCAAAATCCAATCATTCTGATCATTTTTCTGTGGCTCATAGGGACTGATCCGAATAACCCTCCATTTCTGCAATTTTGGACCATCACAGATCTTTGTCTTGTTTTTTCGCCAGTCTCTCACTAGCTTTTCACTGATGCCGAAATCACTTTCAGCCGCACAGTTTTTCGAATTTTCGGCAAATTTGACCACACGATTTTTTAAGCTATTGTCATCACCAAGTAATTGCAGATTAAAACAATATGCAGTTACGAGGTTTTCGAAGAAAAGTGACGACTGCTTGTTGTGTACAATTATGTCGTGTGTTAATTTAGGGCATATTGATTGCGAGATTACACGCTTGAAATGGCAGAACGATGCATATCAAGCAAGACACCTTGTTAAAATGGAATTTATTATAAAAAGAATCAAACAAATGAGTATTCCGTCGTTGTCGTATGTTTATTGTCGCCGAGTCATAAAGTCGATGTCTATTGCACTATCTAAGGGAAGTAACTCTTTCATGAAAACTGTCTAATTTAAACCTGATTATTTCCCTTAGACCAATATACCTCAGAAAACGGAATTATTCCGCGCGATCTATTTTCTCCGCCAAAAAAATAGTTCTACATAAAACGTATAATTTCCTCGTTCAACAATGATTATTTGGCATGTCAGTTTAGAAATTGTAGAAAGTCGAATTTCAATATTAAATCAAAGTGTGGACAAGAAATTAGAGATCTACTTTGTCTCAAAACAGAAATACAGAAGAAGTTAAGAGGTCCGTCTTTGACCTTATTTGACCTGTCCTGAAAAACTCGTACGGCAAAAGTAAGTCGCAGCGCGAGCGCTCAGCGACTTAAAAATTCTCCATTTCACACAATGTTTTCTAAAGCTATAATTTTGTTGGCGTCAAAAGCGTCACTATGTACACCTCACGAGAAATGACATGGCAGAGCAGCCCATGCTTATTGAATGGAAAGCTCTGCCAGGTCAATTCTCGTCCGCTATAGGAATGGGTTAATAATTCTGGTATAACCCTTTCCCAAACAAGACCTGGTTTTGACGTCCCTAATAAAAAACTGCTGGGGAAACATTGAAACAAAAGAAGAAACTGCTGATAACCAGCAGTTTCTCCTTTTGTCTCAATATTTTCTATGCCATACTTTACACAAATCTTATCTTAGATAACATCCATTTTGTCATTTCCCAGCAAAATTGCTATATCGGACCGATATCGGCTATATGTCGGAATGTCGGTGTCGGCTTTCTGATATCGGCCCGATGTCGGGCCGATATAGATATATTGCAGATATACATTCAGATATTAGTATATTGCTTGTACAATAAATTCGAGTGAAACTGTCTTATTTTTTTAAATAATCAAGTTTGTAATCTGATAATACGGGTTGTAAATTTAAGTCGATATCGGTGCGACATCGGGCCGATATCACCTATATAGTGTTTCTCACAGCATTGTACTTCTACCTTCGCACCGCCTTTGCACCGGTTTCTGGTTAGGTGGAAGTATTACATTTTCCCGGCATCTGTCAGATTTTGTCCACTGAACGTCCGCACTATAAACAAGGATAAAGGTGAGTTCTGATTGGTCAATAATGTAATAATTTAGAATTAATTTTCTTTATTTATAAAATTTGATATTTTGGCAAACAATTGCAGTAATTTTTTTTAAGAATTTAGAACATTTTGGCACTTCAAGTGTTATTTTTAGACATGGGTGTATATTGAGGAAAGGCCAGTCCAAATGAAAGCCCGAGAAGGGTCATGTCAAAAAGGGGCCAAAAAGTCTGTGATAAAAGGGATCATGCCATATTAAAATTGCTTGTTTTGGATGTATGAAGGATTGTTCTTGAATTTGAGGTAAGCCATAATATTTTTGCGGACTCATGGGCTGAGCTATAAGCCAAAACGTTATAATGGTCGGCTATGGGAAACCTAATACTTCCATCTAACCTAAATCGGCTCCGAAAGGTTCGACAAAGATTTACATTACTTTTTTCGATTTCTTCTTAATTATCGAGAATACTTTCGTGCAGAAATTTCTTCATCTTATCAAACCATTCTTCCAACACGAAGAAGTGCTGTTGATTTTGCAATTACACGTGATTATATGCAAGTGAACGTAAATTGTAATGTATTTTCGCGACATTCGATCAGTCACTGTTTTGGGTCAAAAATAAAAATATGTTGTGCTACTTTTGAAATACTCTTGAATCGCAATGTAAGGAATGTCAAACATTCCTTGTTAGATTTTTACCCAACTTATTTCAGAATCTTGTATTGCAGGTCACATACCTATCTGTGCAAGGTGGGGTGTCCAGGGCGGACATGTCCAAGAGGGTCCTCAAAACCTACCTCAACAACCAGTAAGCAATCAAATACAACTGGTATGGTAAAAAGGCGAAAGAAAATTCAAAGATCTGAAACTGGCCCAGGCATTACTTGGTAAGTACATATTTGTTTGATTAACCCTTTCCCAAACGGCAAAATTTAATGGCGGTCTAATATGATATATTTTGCAGACAACAAAATGAATGTTGATAGAGATGAGATTTGTTTATGATATAGCTCAGAAAATATTGAGACAAAAGGAGAAACTGCTGATTATCAGCAGTTTCTTCTTTTGTCTCAATGTTTTCCAAAGTCCTTTATTTTATAGACGTCAAAACCAGGTCTTGTTTGGGAAAGGGTTAAGACACTTTTATCTTTAGAGGCAGAACAACAAGCTGTTATACTTGCAATTTGAAAATAAGTATCCTCACTGATAAAATTTGTAATTTCTTTGTACCTTCAGAAAATTCATAAGTCAGCATTTTTTTGAAAAGCCTCATTAGGCCAAATAAAAAAAATGTGTGATTCAGGTAACATCTCTAAATAACCAGGGCATGTTGGTAGGTTTTTTTTCCCTTTACTTCAGCACCAAGTTATAAAACAAATTGAGGTATGCAGATTGATGGCGGTATGATGTTTTAGTTTGCTTCTTCCGTCTTGTTTTTTTTTTGTCACAACTGAAGGTTTTGCAATTTACTCTTACCTTTTTATTTCTTTTGTAGAATCGGTCATGAAGTGCAAAAAGGTTACTGCATCAGAAGTAGATCAAGACTGCTGAGAGTGGTTTCGGATGGCTAGCGACAAGGATGGTGGCCGTAAGAGACGCCGGAAAGACAGAAGACAGGAAATAACGTGAAAACCACAGTGGAAACACCTAATTATAATGATTGTTAGGACTAGCATTTTCGTTGTTCAAATATAAGGGAATTCAAGAAACTGCTTTGTTAAAAGTGTTTTTGAACTAATCGACAGAGTGGAAAATGCTTAAATAATTACTTTTCAAAGGAGTTGCCTCTATATTGGGGCAAATGTGTTGATGGTTTACTGACTGGCTCATATAATTATAATTGATTTTATGTACTTTTGTGCATTTTGTTCCTGCTACACACTTATATATTTTGTCTCACACATGCCAGTAGGTTGGAGCTGGGGCATGGTATCTGCCTAGTCATTGCATAGACAGATGCACTGTTCTTTCTCTTGCCCCTCGATATATGTATTTATATGATTGGGGACTAATATGTAAATACATGTATATGTGTGTAGCAGATCACTTGTGTTTTCTGCTTGTTAATGTATTTCATTTTTATGCCCCCGCATCGAAAGATCGGGGCATGTTGTTTTACTCATGTCCGTCTGTCCGTCCGTCTGTCTGTCCGAAAACTTAACCTGAAAACTTAACCTTAACATTCTCTTCAAAAGTATTTGACATACAAGGCTCAAATTTGGTATGTAGCCTTCTTTCCATGATAGCTATAAGTTCCATGCCATATGACCCTTCTCAAGGTCATACTATTACCCTTATCAACCCTTAACACGAAAAATTGACATTTTCCAAAAAATAGCCATTGGCGGGGGCATTTGTGTTTCACAAACACATCTTGATATTTTATGTTTCAATCTTCACCTTCATTTTTAGAATACTAGCAGGAATGGCTATTTTTAGTTAGTTGCTTATATGTCTAATTAAAATAAGCCACACTTTCTACTTGCCCAAAAGCATTTTCACTTGCCCATAGCTATGGGCAAGTGGGTTATGTCGAAGACTGATATTGTTTGTATACATATTGTTATTGGATGTATTTGCTGTGATTATAATCTCACTTCATTTGGTTGTGTTATCAGTATATACTCTAGTCTAAAAAATTATTATTTAAGTGTGTGTGTTTTTAGAGAGCATGGCTCTCTTATTTTATCATGCTTTAATGTACTTTAGATGTACTTTACAAACCGCACAACGAAAATAGTTCCTCCCAAACAAGACAAAAAGATCTAAATGACAAATAGAATAGTCTACGTGTCAAATGTGTCATAATATAAAATAGATGGCATGTATGATCTAAGCAAAAAATCAAGTATTAAACAAGTCTTAAATAAAAAAGAGATCTGAGTAGTAATTTGCCATTCACAATTGGGTCATGCAGGTCATGCGGTCAAGTCATGTAGCCTAAATTTTGGACAGTGCAAATGGTCCAAAAATAGAATCACATTTCGCAGACAGAAATTCTACTGTAGTGGGTGTCTATCTGAGTGTATTTATTGTAAAGCTTGTGCTGTTTGGTGATAGTATGTTGTGTTATGGATAAAGGGGGCATTAGAGTAAATTTCCTATTAACTCATCTTCTCACACATTTATGAATGAATTGATTTGAACTTATCCTTTCCCAAACAAAGTTTTGTTTTAATGTATCTATAAGAGCAAGCTTTGGAAAATATTGAGGTAAAAGAAGAAAATGGTGATAGGTTTGGTGATACAATATTGCATCACAGAAAAAGAGGCTTCAATTTATTGTCAATACATTTTTAACACATTCCTCCATTTATGGTTGAATTTGTTTGAGTTTATTGGGGTTTTACGCCGTTTTCAACTACCAGGGTCATATCGTGGCGACTGGAGCACCTACCCATGGATTCCTGTTGTTTCTCAAACCAGTACTACCACAACACCCTTACCGAGCCTCCAGCTGCTCGCCCACTTAGGTTAACGACTTTAAATCCATTGGTGGGTGACAATTTTGCCAGAAAGGGTATTAGCCGCGGCCGGGTATGGAACCCGGGACCTCTCGTATGAGGGTCAGATGCGCTACCAACTGCGCTAAGGCCGCGGCTATGGTTGAAATTGTAAGAAACTATGATGGACAGTTCCTCATTATGCAGCCTTTTGAATGAAGTCATGTTTTGGTGACGTTTTGGTGGGCTTTCTTTCAACCCATTACCACACAGTGACTCTTTTTGACACCCACAGGAAAATAGCCTCAGAAAATAATGTGGAAAATGAAGAAACTGCTTATGACAAGCAAATTCTTCATTTCCCACAATGTTTTCTATATAGAAAGACAGAAACATGTAAAATTTCATTCAGTTAAAATTGTCGTCTGCAACATCTTTGGATTCGGGACGGTCTAAAATTTTGCTGTTGGATTAAAATGTTTTGTTAATACAGCTCCACCTATATTCATGGATTGTTTTGCATGAATTATGTTACCATGCAATATTGTCACAAGATTTCATGTTGTGTCAAACATGCTCTCTAACAGTACTTTCAGTACTTTGATTAAAGAAGTTATGTTGTAGTTAATTTCCTAAGATTGAGTCTGCCAATCATGAATATCATATAATTGCAAATGACTTTGAAAAAAATAGATGTTGAGTGAATGGGAATATCATCTGATCAAACGTTGCTACAATGTTTACAGTTGATGCAGTCATACAATTGCATATCTATCTTTTTCTGTGATTATCATCATTCTTCATTTAATTGTGTTGTCAGTATTACATGTATATAAATACTCTAGTCATTACAAATGTATTTCAATTATGCATAACAATTACATGTTGGTGTTTTGCATAAAAAGCAACCGATGCTACCTTAACAATCTAGCATATACAGTAACCATCGGAAGTTTTTATACAATTCTTAGAATTGTAAAACTACATTCTGTCAGAGCTTTGTATTTTTTCGTGGCCTTTTTCAAGTTTTCTGCTACAAATTGAAGCTGATGTCCAGCAATATGGACCAAGATCAGGTCCTATAAATTGTGGAGTCCGATCTTGGTCCATATTGTTTGACCATGCTTTTGTACGTAGAGAGCAAAAATAACCGCAAAATCTCAAAATTTGTCCAAGAACTTTCGATGGTTACTGTATCAGTCAGTGCTAACTTTTGAGAAAAACATGTTTTTAATTAGTTGTCGTTTGGCTGAATTTCTTAAGCTTTAGACTGCCAAAAACAAACTTCGTTTCATACCCAAACAGCTTGGTATGAATATAATGCTGAAACTTTAATTGTTTTGTCATTCTAAAATTCATGTTGCTACATGTTTACTGATGACAACAGGTCTAACTGATGAGTTTATTTTGAATAAAACTTTGAACTAAAAAACCATCTTGTTCTATTTAGCATTTCGACACTTAATTGCTGATACTCTTATAGATATTGGTCTGATTTATCCGGCTGTATCACAGGATACAGCAAATAGTTGAGAATAACGACAAGAGTTGGCCACTCCCGACATCCTAAATAGAGAAAGATGGTGGATATAGTTGAACTACCTTAAATAAAAGGCTCTAATGAGAAAAAAAGCTACCCTAGCAATATCGGCTTAAAGTCGGCTCAAAATCGGCTGTATATTGGATAGCCGATATCGGACCGACATCTAGCCGGGTTGCACATCCGATGACGGGCCGATGTAGGATTCCGATATCGGGCCGATATATACGACGATATCGGGCCGATATCGGACCGATATGTAATGTTTGCTGGGTTGTAGCTGTTTTTCGAAGTGGATAACCGCAAAATTTGTCGTTTGAGAAAGGTATAAATAAACAAAACAAAGTCCACAATGATCTATCTAAAGCTGATTTTATTGCAACATTCTAGAATGAATGTCAAAATTCAACTTACATCAATCAATTAATCAACATACATGTAGAAATATTTATAATTTAACAAAGAAATCAATAATGACATGATTTGATCCCCTAATTAATCAACATATTAATCAATTATTTCTTTCAAGAGCAAACCCTGGTTTCTTGACATGCTTAACCCTTTCCCAAACATTACCTGGTTTTGACGTCCCTAACAGATAAGACCTTGGAAAACAATGAAGCAAAAGAAGAAACTGCTGATAACCAGCAGTTTCTCATTTTGTCTCAATGTTTTCTATGCTATTCCATACATAAATTTCATCATCATCAACATCCATTTTGCTGTCTTCAGAAGCTTTTGAATTGGAACACCCAAAACTTTTGTTGTTCGGGAAAGAGTTAAAAGACATAAAATTGGAAGAATTGTCAGAATGAAGTACAAGTACAAAATTCTATATTGGCTCTAGGTACATTGTTGTACAACATGAGACATGAATAAGATGGTCATAATTAACATAATCCAAAACAAAATGCTGGTTTTTAGCTTTGTCTTCTATATTTTGTTCAATGTTTTGTACTTGATTGTAATGAAATAAACTGTGAAATTCATATTCGTAAATAACTTATTTCATGTTGTTGTCTGCAACTTCTTTTTAAATCTTTGATATACTTCTTTAAAAATATTTCATAGCAGTTGAAAACGGCGTAAAACCCCAAAAAACCAAACCAATCTTTATATTTGAAACAATCTTAAAACTTTTATGCTTTATGAGCTAAAGAATAGAAATCAGTCTGATGAATACTTTCACTTTTACACTTTCCCCTAAAAGCTCATGTTTTGATAAAAGGATTGCAAAAACATTCAGTGTTTTCTCCTTTTGCCCCAAGATTTTCTGTTCTAGATAAATTCTAATTTTTTTTAACAGCCATGCTGCAGTCTGCAGCTGCTTTTGTAAATGTTTGCTGTTTTGAAAAAGGATTTAGTAAGTCCATTTCTTATCGGAATTTCTTCTAAGTTTGCAACTATGATAACTTGTGATATGAATATGTATTCAAATTTAAAAAGCCAAATGATCATATTGGTCCAGAAAGTATGATGCATGCAATCATATCAGCTGCATTTCATTTAACATTAACCCTTTCCCAAATGACAAAATTTTAGGGTGGTCCACTTCAAAAACTGCCACAAATGATTTAATTGAAGTTATTAAAGATAGAATTTGTAAAATGTGGCATAGAAAGTATTGGACAAAAGGAGGAACTGCTGGTTATCAGCAGTTTCTTCTTTTGTTTCAATGTTTTCCCAAGCCTTTTCTATTAGGGAGTCAAAACAAGGTCTTGTTTGGGAAAGGGTTAAATGAATGGAACTGTCAAATTTTCAGTGACTGCATTGTTGAGGAATTCACCCTTTCCCATACATTGACTTTTTTGACAACCCACAAGATAAAGGCTTAGAAAAACATTGTGGAAAATGAAGAAATTGTTTGTTACAAGCATTTCATCATTTGCCACAATGAGCCATCCAGAAAGACCTAAATACTTCAAATTTAGGGAAAGGGACAAAGATTTATAATATCATAAGGAACAGTCAGAAAAGCAAAAGTTTGTTTGAATAGACATGTCATGGCTTTTCAACATAAATCTTGTAGCTGGAGCTTGTTTTAAGCTGCAGTTACGAAGTTTTGTTGTATTGTATGTATTGAAAATATTGTAATTATTCAATTCCGATTTTGAAAATGTCTCTGATTGACTGCCAAATTTGTAAATTTGTTTCTTTAAGAAATATGTTAAAGCCATTGTGGAAATGCAAAAAAAAAAAAAAAATCACCAAAGAGAGACATTGCAAACTTCTATTCAAAGGAGGTTTTAGACTTCTATTCATAAGGATCATTATATTTTTCTTTTCCATCAATGCTTTCACAAATATCCTATCCAATAATTGTTTAAACATTTTCAACTTTAGAAAAGATTTCCACGCATGGGTTTTGAGAAAGTTAACTCAGCTTTCGATACAATTTTTGTAATGATTAATGAAAACGACAATCAGCTTTGATTTAAACACTAACTTTATGATTTTTAAAACATGTCAGGTTGATTGCATAACAGTGAAATAAAAATAAACCCAAGTTTCCTGAATAGACAAAAGGAGAAACTACTGGATATCGGCAGTTTCTTCTTTTGTCTCAATGTTTTCCCAAGCCAATTCTATTTGAGATATAAGCAGTTTCTTCTTTTGTATCAATCTTTTCCTAAGCCATTTCTATTAGAGGCGTCAAAACTAGGTCCTGTTTGGGAAAGGGTTAAACAAGGCTTAACAATAAGCCACCATTGCGCAATCAACCTTGTTAAAACTTCACATAAAATATATCTAAAAACCTAAACAATCATTGCTACGACCAGTCTAGTTTGTCTCTATTTTCTAACGACGTCCGTTTCCGATGTATCGTCGTGTAAACTGTGGCATCAGAACATTGGTCCGAGTCTGAACTACTGGAATAACCATTCGTATGACACTGAAAAAGAAATGAATTAAACCATTTACAGACAGCAAAATTTTTAGACAGGTCTAAATTCAAAGATCTTGCAGACAACAAATCAATGGGGAGAATCACGTGATTGACAATGGTATTGAGCACGAAAAAATGGCGACGAAATGACCGCTTCGGCGTGAAAACTCAAACTTTGGAAAGGTATGTATTCAGTCTACGTAGTTTCTCAGACAAGCCACCTATCCTAAAGTACCCGCTGTTGTCTAGGGTTTTCACAGATATCCAATTTTCCCTTATCCGTTCGCTGTATCTAGAGAACACTTAAAGAATATTTCCAAAATTGCGAAAATTTTGGATGTGTGTTAAGCACGTCACATTATATTTACAGCCTTTTTTCTAGCCCAAAGAACTCTCAATTCACACAGTATATTTCCAGACCCTTTTTGATCGATGGCATTTCAGTCTAGTCTACTTACAAGGTCACTTTTGTCTTTTTTAAGTTTATTTACGAAAAAGATGTTAAACACACGTACAGTGTTGTAGTGTTTGGCACGCCGATTTCTAGTGAATGTGATGTTAAACACACACACAGTTGTTCGTGTTCTAAGAAAGCCACGGATATTGGACAAATTGGTTTTTATTCATTACCCAATATGATTGAAATCCGGTGTTAACTTATTGTTACATATGACAGACATCGTTAGGGGTAATCTTTTATGAATTGGGGAAAAAAACAACAAAAAACAAAATCGACTATAACTGCTCTAACTTATCAAATCTCTTGTTACATCATTTTCCATGACAAATACGTTCAAACACAATGAATCTGAACTGAATTGAGATGTCCTCTTTGCCTACTTTATGGTTTCAATCGCTTTCAGAATCTTGAAAGTGTTTATTTAATTGGTCAGAAAAAAATCTTGTAGAAAATGACCCTTTATTTGTCCCTGTCAGATTTTACTGTCATACCCAACCGGATTTTGTAGTGGATTTTTCATAACATATGTGCCATTTATTGATAAAACGGTTACTTTTTTAACTGCTTTCAACATATACCATTACCATTTGCTTCTTTTTTTTCAGATGAATCGAAAGAAGTCTCGGCTTTCATTACATAAGCCAAAAGACGAAACACACAGTTTGGAATCAAGAGGAAGCAAGCAATCCATTTAAAATCGGAAATTCTGATTAAGACTCCTTATAAATCTCTATTGTACCGAGCTTCACCTGGTGAATCATCGTTACATATAGTGCTTCACCATTGAAGAAACGTTTTAAAAAGTACAGGCAAGAACGCAGTTATACAAATCAGAACCGAAAACTGCGAATGTTGAATCCTAACCTGGCTTTGGATTTCTTGATCAAAATTATGAAAATAATGACTCAACCGGAGTTCTTGAACAGATCAGTGAATTACTTCCGTCTGTCGTCAGGAGTGGACAGGACATTATTGATTTTTTCAAACAAGTGAAAGACAGGGTTTTCCCTTTGAATATCATTTCATTGCTCTTGTTTGTAGACACAGTGAAGTGGTTTGAAAATAACTCCAAAACAGACGAAAACCTTCTGGAAACTGAAATATAGACTCTTTGATGAAAGTTTAATAAATCTTATGTTTGGTGCGAAGAGTCAGGGTGATACTGTCATGAAAGTTTTTTTTGGCGTGGTCAGTACTCTCCTACATATAGATCTGCAGGCATTGATTTTGCCGTTTCAAATCCGAAGATTCTCCGATCAATTAATCCGTATAATGTCAGTAGAGAAAAAAAACAGGTATATATGGAGACTTTACGGCAGTTTTGGCGTAGAATCTTCAAATCGATGTTATAAACAATCTTTCAAAAACCCACTTTAAAGTGTCCACTGATTTGGCAAAATTAAACTTTTGTGTCGAAAAAACATCTTTCTAATAACCAAATATCAAAGTTTCTACGATTTTCAAACATTAAAAGTGTTTTTATTTCGTCTTTTAAATTAGATATTTTGGTCTTTTCCGATGCTCTAGATTGGGGGGCGGAGACATGCAATTGTATGACGTCATTTCGTGGCGATTTTACGGAAATTGCCGATCTTTATTTTCTCGAAAATCATCGAAGTAACGACGTAAAGAAAAGCAAACAAAACTTTTAAAAACAACCGAGTTTGTTGGATCTTTTATAAAACACGTTAACTTAATGATTTTCTTCCAATATACGATGAAATCAACTGCCTAGCTTGGTAGCCTTTAAGTGACAGTCTTGCTTCTCTTACAGATAGTGACGAAGCTAACATCAAGATTTATTGGATAGAAATGAACCCTATTCTGTCATATCATTGTATTGCATGTGCAATTGATTCATTTCTATACTGTCACTCGCAAATGTGCATTTGCCCAATGATGTGCCAGACTTTAACTGTGCATTGTTCAGATGTAATCTCTTAAAATGTTCAAAAGATTTCAATCAACAGAAGATATATCTGCAAACAGAAATCAGTCAACGCATTCTACATAACTATGGTACACTTGCGTGGTTAACATCACACTCACAAGAACTCGGCGTGCCAAACACTACAGCACTTTACGTGTGTTTAACATCTTTTTCGTAAATACGCTTAACAAAGACAACATGGGCCATGTAAATGGACTAGAATGAAATGTCATCGATAAAAAAGGGTCTGGAAATATACCGTGTGAACAGAGAATTATTTGGGTAAGAAGTAAAGCTGTAAATATGATGCGACGTGCTTAACACACATCCAAAATTTTCACAATTTCGAAAATATTCTTTAAGTGTTCTCTAAATACAGCGGACGGATAGGGGAAAGTTGGGTATCTGTGAAAACCTTAGACAACAGCGGGTACTTTAGGATAGGTGGTTTGTCTGAGAAACTACGTAGATTTAATACATACCTTTCTAAAGTTTGAAATTTCACGCCGAAGCGGTCATTTCGTCGCCATTTTTTCGTGTTAAATACCATTGTCAATCACGTGATTCTCCCCATTGAAATTCAAGTAAATGGAATTTGACAATTGTTTGATTTTTTGGTTAGAAAATGATGTGGAAATTGAAGAAATTGCTTGTCACAAGCAATTTCTTCATTTTCCACAATGTATTCTACAACAATCTTGTAGGGAGTCAAAAAGAGTCATTGTGTGGGAATAGTATCAAGTTCTCAAACATACTGAATTTTATAGAATGATTGTTAAGGAAGAAATAATGTCTGCAAATTACTAACATTTTCTACCTTTTATTGAGGTTTGTTGAGTTCTAATTGTTGATTCCAAGAGGTGTTTGTTACATGTTCTTGGTAGGTCTGTTTTTCCAACATAAATATTTTGTAATCAATGTTAATTTCTATATGTAAGCTAATTTAAACAAGAGTTGTCCGCGGACAACGTAGCTCGCCTATATGAGAGCTTGTCGCAAAAAAGAGTTCAAGGTCATAGGTCAAGGTCACTGGGTCAAAGGTCATGCTCTCAAGGTCAAGGTCATAGCATGAGGTATCCATATGTGAAATATCAAGGCTCTATCTGTAATGGTGCATGAGATATAGGCCAGGTTAAAGTTTTTTAAAAGTAGGTCAAACTCCAAGGTCAAGGTCACAAGGTCAAAGGTCATGGTCCCAGATGAAAGGTCTTGGCAAGAGGTATTTATGTGTGAAGTATCAAGGCTGTATCTCAAATAGTGCCTGAGATATAGACCAGGTTAAAGTTTTTGAAGACGCGACGCTGACGCCGACACTGACGCCGACGCTAGGACTGTGGCATTAGCTCCCCGGACATAAAGTCCCGGCTCGCTAAAAAGTGGGTAGATTAGGACACTCATTAACTGATACACTTGCAAATAACTCTGCAATAATTGTAAGAGAATCTTTGTCCTAAGTTGTCATGGTCATATTGTAATCACTTTTTGTAACCCCTTTTTATCACGTTTGTGTGACTTAAAAGATAAAGATTATTGCAAGTGTCACTCATTAGACTCATCCGTACCTCAAGAGATCGCTGTGGTGAAGCCCTTTGTTTCAGTCGTTTTATTCGCATTTCACCGTCACTAGAAATACCATCGTAACCTTTACACTTGGCCAGTTCTAGCTGTAAATTCTCCGAACTATTGGTCGACATCAGTCCGTCTGTCGTCTCTTTCATTGAGACCTCGCTCGTGTTTTCCTCCTCGGATATATTTCCCTCGGAGCTGACAGTCGAACAATAGGACTGACGATTACGCGCCCTCTGTCCGTCGTCGGAACTGACCTCACCTTCTTCCGATGACGAGTCAGCAGAATTCTGTAAACAGATGAAATTTTTCAATTATGACATGATATTGGTCTTTGTGTGTGTCTGATCGATATGATTAAAGTGACATTTCACAATTATTTTTACATAAATTTTACTTTTATTCTATCTGAAAGAGCATGTTTTCTTATGAAAATTATGAAAATTTCAAGCCAAAATATTGAACTGTTTACGAGAAATATATATTTTTGTGCTAAAATTAAACAAATTGTTGTGGACAACAGTTCAGATTTATATAGAATTTGTTATTTCTGTCTCAGCTTTGAAGGCGTATTTTTCGCTTATAGATAACAACTTTAAAAAACTGATAGCGTTTCTACCCATTAGAATATATAATCTTTGCATCAAGACACACTTTTAAAAAATGAAATAAATGTGAAATGTCTCTTTAAATGGTCCCTTATATACCAAAAGGCAAATCTACAGGGGTAATAATTTGCCCTTACACCGTTTTGGCAGACGGCAAATGTGACATCCAAACACTAAAAAGTAGGCTAACATTGTAAAGAGTCAATGCATATCATACAGTGATTTTTTTTCCTAAAAAAACGGTCGTTATTGGGCCCCTTTCCCCTCTCTGAGGAATATACTTTTTTCCCCCATTTCAGATAAATTTTCCCCTCCTGGAACTAGATTTTTTGTTGCAAAGAAAAATCCAAATCATATTCAGATTCTAGACATCTCTAACAGTTCTTATAGTTGTTTGAATGTCTCATTATGATATACAAACAAGTTGAATGCATTTATAACACTGTATTTGAGAGTGTAAGCATGTATTGAATTTTCCCCTTTTGGGGCGTTCACGTGCAAATTTTCCCCTACCTATGGGCCCTGACCCCCTTCCCCCAAAATAAAAAATAAACACTGATACCACTCATATAGCCTTGCAATATACCAGCATTCTTTATGCGACGGAAAAAGACGTCTTGTATGGTACACACGGAGCCCTTGTTGCGACGGAAATATCCGTCGCTATAGGTAGTTAAAAGGTTAAATTGTCAAAGATAATTTAAATCATCAAGGATGTGTCTCACTTTGTAAAACAAAAATTCCTCTAAAAATACAACAGTGTGCCATCTATCTTGCGATATGGGACATAAACCTCATATTTTGTGATAAAGGAGAATAAAAACTGTGAAAAACTGCAATTAATTAGTAAATTTGATAAAATTCAATCATGAAATAAACTTTCATAAATTCTTCTATCTTAAAATTCCAACCTGCACAAAAAGCTAGTTGTTTATCATTTTACCTTTTAACTGAATTTGAATATGGGACCCCTTAACCCTTTCCCAAACAAGACATGGTTTTTACGTCCCTGAGAAATAGAGCTTGGGAAAAAATTGAGATAAAAGAAGAAAATGCTGATAATCAGCATTTTCTCCTTTTGCCCAAATATTATCTTGGCTAATTTTACACAATTCATATCTGTTTCAACATATATTTTATTGTCTGCAGCAGCTTTCAAACTGATCTTGTCTAAAATTGCACCGTTTGGGAAAGGGTTAATTAAATAAGTATAGGTAAACCTACTTTTCTGTTACGATATCTAACTGTGTTATTTGTCTGCCCTATAAAGTTATCTTCCTCCATGGCGTCCAGTTGAAGAGGTGACGAGGGGGATAACTCCACATCAGAAATACTCCTCTTCATACTATTATAGTCCACAGTTTTACAATTATTATCTTCCTTTGATATCTCAATTATTGGAACGTCAACACATGTTGATTTCAAATTCTCATTTGAATCTTTTTCCGTTAAAGTTTTTGATTTTGTATCGTTTTTGCTATTTTGTAAATCTACGTCTATAATGTTTTTAATATTTTCATTTGGACTCGGCGAGCTGTCAAAATTTGAGTCACCAGCGTTACTTTCGAGGTCACCGACACTCTCCCGCGACGGAGTCGTGTCTTTACTCGAGCACGTCATGTCCGTACAATGACCTTCGCAGCCAAAACACACGTCATTCAAGTTTTTATCACAGTTCACTACACTATCACTAGTACATTCCAATCCTTGCCGATCTTCCGTCGGACTTCCGAGTTCTCGTAGAGCCGTCGCAGGCCCTAAAAAGTCAAAAGTGGAAGCGGAAACTTTTGATCTGTCGACATGCCGTAAGTTTATTGGATTTGACTGAAGTTCGTCATGAAGTTTGTCTTTTGTTGGACTCTTCACTGGACTTGTTATGGAGGTAGAAATAGCGCCTTTGCTGTTGTTTCGTCTATGTCGAGTTTTGCCCCGCCTCATTTTGGTCGGCGAGGGGTGGTTTTGGGTGGGACTTATGACTTTAGGAGCCGGAATTAGTGTTGATCTGCTGGAATCACCACTTTTCTCTGGACTGAAATTAAAGACATGCAAAATGGAATTAAGCCTTTCCCAAATGACAATTTTTAGGGTGTTCCATTTCGAAAGCTGCTGTAGACAACAACTTTGTTGTTAAAAAGGAAGGAATTTGTGTACAATATAGCAAATAAAATATTGAGTCAAAAGGAGAAACATCTGGTTATCAGCAGTTTCTTCTTTTGTCTCAATGTTTTCCCAAGGCAAAACCAGGTCTTGTTAGGGAAAGGGTTAAGCCATGTGATTTATCACTTTCTTCCATCAGCTACTCAAATCAATTCATTATTCTCAGATTGCAACTTTGAATTTTTTATCAAATGTAAGAACAAATCAAATGCTAGGAATTCAAGAATGTGAATCCAAAATGTTTAGCCAAAAAAGTTTCGTTGTAAGTTTGGTTAGAATCATCTTAAGATTCAGAGGAAACTAAAGTTCAAATTTTGAAAAATGCTAAAACATCAATTACACCAATGCTGTTACCCAACAAAATTGATGAACTAAAGTCATTGAGAGTAATCAAATTTACCTAGTAGGTTCCGACCCAGATTTATACGCCCGTTTTTTACTGAGTCTATCCAGTCTCACTTCCTGTCTGATCACAGGACGTAAAATACTCTTTCTCTTCTTGGCGTACATCGCTAACTGTTGCTCTCGTCTGGAAATAGTAAGATAAGAAATGACAGTTCAACCAATTATTGCTTATTTCATTTACTTTAGATATCATCGATGCATATATTGTCAATTTGAACATAGTAACTTTCTCCAATTATTGTCATTAATTGAACACTATTTCATATTTCACTCTTTGACCTAATAATCATTTCAAAGAATCTACTTTATTCATTTTTGTCTGGCATTTATGTCTTCAAATTAACAGTATTGTCTGCCATATGTAACCAAGTTCCATTTAACCCATTACCAAACAACACAATTTTAGGGTGATCCAAATTCAAAGAAGATTCGGATGGCAGTTTCGAATGAATGAAATTTTACATTATTTGTTATTTCTGGATAGCAAACATTGTGGAATATGAAGAAATTTCTTGTCACAACCAATTTCTTCTTTTTCCACTATGTTTTTCAAAGTCTATATCTTGTTGGGCATCAAAAATCGTCAATATGTGAGAATGAGTTAAGAGAGCAAGAGACCATAACAATCTCAAGCTCTTTTCAAAGTCTTGAAAAGATTATCTCCCTTGGTTGATTAAATATGACTGAAGACAACTGTTATCCCATGACTCCCTAAAAGATAAGGACTTTGGAAAACATTGTGGAAAATGAAGAAATTGCTTGTGACAAGCAATTTCTTCATTTCCCACAATGTTTTCTGTACAAAACAACAACAAAATGTAAAATTCCATGCACTTGAAATGTCATCTGCAACATCTTTGAATTTGTAAAGATCCAAAATTTTGATGTGTGGTAATGGGTTATCCCATTACCACACAATAACTCTTTTTGACTCCATATACAAAATAGGGCTTTGGAAAACATTGTGGAAAATGAAGAAATTGCTTGTGACAAGCAATTTCTTCATTACCCGCAATGTTTTCTGTACAAAACAAACCCCAAAAAATGTAAAATTCGATGCACTTGAAATTGTCGTCTGCAACATCTTTGAATTTGTAAAGGTCCAAAATTTTGACATGTGGTAATGGGTTATACTTTTTGAATCTTTTTCATTATTAATCCTTTCCCAAACAATACCTGGTTTTGACGTCCCTAGAAGAAATGGCTTGGGAAAACATTGAAACAAAAGAAGAAACTGCTGATAACCAGCAGTTTCTCCTTTTGTCTCAATATTTTCTGAGCCATATTTTACACAAATCATATCTTTAATAACATCCATTTTGTCATTTGTGGCAGTTTTTGAAGTGGATCACACTAAAAATTTGCCGTTTGGAAAAGGGTTAAATCTTTTTCATCACTTACTTGATGAGTTCTCTTTCCCGTTTTTCCAACTGTAACATACACGCTGTAAGTTCCATGTATAGATTATTGGCCCGCTCCAACTTGCGCTCATAATGCTCTCGGACATCCTGGGCATGCCTGTGTCGAAAAAATAAATTATAACTACATGTACATTGAAGTAAGCTTAATGATCTTTGATCATTATATGACCATGTTTAAAATCTTTAAAAGCAATCTGAAATCTGGAGAGCATTAAAAGTGGCATTTTGAGTAATATGAATTCCCTCACTGTGCATTTCCTGGAACGCTTCACTTAATGACCTATGTCTGAAGGGGGCCTACTAATGCCAATAATTCTTAAACATTTGTTAATTCTAAATTA
The DNA here is from genome assembly GCA_963680895.1 of Fragum sueziense. Classification (NCBI taxonomy): domain Eukaryota; kingdom Metazoa; phylum Mollusca; class Bivalvia; order Cardiida; family Cardiidae; genus Fragum; species Fragum sueziense. The sequence goes on along the minus strand of OY804609.1, from coordinate 30,125,253 downwards.
CATAACAATCAATCAGATTGGACAAGACATCATGTCTCGGCCAATCAGATTAATTGTTGTGTATCTTTTTTTTAAATTAGACTGGAAGTTCTAAAGGAACTAGTTTCCTAGTTTACAACACAATTTCATTGCAACAATAATTACCTCAATTCTTGAAGCCGCCGTTTGACAAGCTCCTCTTCATTTTGAGCAATATGGTTACCCTCACTGTGGATCTTCTGGAACGCCTCACCAATCTCTATCCTCCATTTCACCTGAAATTTTCAAACAAGATTAGTAAATTAACATTTAAAGGGTTGAAAGGTCATCTAAATGACTATTTTGATATAGTTCATTGTATTTTTGCTCTTTCATTTTTCAAAGTCTGGTACAGTCAAAAATACTTGGAATTGAAATAACGTTAATACCTTGACCTGGTACTGATTTACAAAAATATTTCAATGACCACTTGATAATGAATTTATAGCTAAAAGAAAAGTCAGAGTGAAATAAGGTCAGATTTTCAAATTGAGGAAAAGATGTTTGACATTGCTCAGGCCATATAGTTCATGGAGTCAAGACAAAAGTTGATACTTACAAATTGACATAGAAAGGAAGCTATCTCACCTGAGATTTGATAAAGTCTTCCTGATCAAAGGTCAGCAGTTCTGAAGAAGCTATTTCCAGGTGGAGCAAGATGTGTCCGAATGACGGACGATTTCATGACTTGGGACTCTAACTCTTTTTAAAACAGTAAAATATTGCACTGAACCAAATTCAAATAGATACAGACAACAAATTTAACATTATCAAAAGCAGTCACTTTGAATCTGATGGTATGGAAAATATTGAAGGAAATGAAGAAAATGCTGGTATTCAGCATTTTCTTCATTTCCGTCACTATTTTCCAAGATCACTATGATACAAGACACTTTGAAACATTGCAGGAAAATAAGGGCTCACCTGAGATTTGATAAAATCATCCTGATCAAAGTTCAGCAGTTCTGGAGAAGCGATTTCCAGGTGGAGCAGGATGTGGCGGAATGACGGACGATTTCGTGACTTGGGACTCCTGGAAATGAATGGAAACATACAATAAATAAAATATATATTCATGAAATAATTTGTCAACAAACTGATTTATGAACTACAATCAAGAAAGCAATATTCCAATGTTATGGTTGCAAAATTAAGCTTATAAAGACTGAATGGCACAATGACAAGAGGGACTTAAAATATGTCAAAACCTTTGAATGCCACAAAAATGGATTACAGTACATATAAGAAATTCACATAACCAAATACCAGTCCTCAGTAGATAAGAAATTTCTTGGTCAACTAACAGAAAGGCACAACAAAGTTTGGGAACAAACAAGGTGTGTTCATGGAACTCCTTGTTCTGACTGATGATTGCTGACGGACAGACACAATCATGGTGCACTGTGAAACAATATATCCCCTGTTTCTTAATGCTGCAACATGAGAAAAACTTTTGGAAGTATCTTTTTTTGTTTTCACTGATTTGGTATGTTGTTTTTATGTTTTTTACTTCAAGGACAGTGTGCTCAAAAGCCAGTTATATTTGTTTGAGCAAGTTTTAAAACAAGTTTTAAAACACCTACCAGCACTGTCGCATAAGCAGTTTAAATCCCTCGGGGATGGTTGAAGGTATTGGTAAATGCAAACTGTTTCGACCAACACCCCAAATTATGGCAGACGAGTCGACATCTTTGTAAGGAACTTCACCCGTCAACATTTCCCATAATACAACACCATACGACCTGCAAGCGGGAAAATCATACATAGTTATCGCTATGAAAATGTTTTATCCATTCTTGAATAATAACAAACTAATTGCATTCATGAATAAAATTCTATAGAATTAATGAATTTCATGTAAATATTATCTTCTGTCACATCAATTCATTTGCATTTCAAAGTTTTCTTTAACTCATCTCTGCGGTGGATCCAGGATATCCTTGAATGGTGTTCATTTTTCTAGTATTACACAATTTTGACTGAATTTCTGCATGAAAAGAAATAATCAGTCTACAGGGAGGGGTTCGTTTGAACCCTTCAAACCCCTTCTGGATCCTATACTGAATGAGAAGGACACCAGTTCACAGCAATCTGCTCAAGTCTTAACCCTTTCCTAAACAAGACCTGGTTTTGACGTCCCTAAAAGAGATGGCTTGGGAAAACATTGAGTCAAAAAAGAAACTGCTGATAACCAGCAGTTTCTCCTTTTGTCTCAATATTTTCTGTGCTATTTTGTACATAAATTGTATCTTTAATTTCATCCATTTTGTCTTCTGCAGCAGCTTTCGAATTGGATCGCCGTAAAATTTTGTCGTTTGGGAAAGGGATAAATCGTCACCCTAGTGCAAAAACTCAATAAGTGCATTTTTTCCAAAAATGCTTTTTTTGCATTAAATTAATCCTTAGCATGGTTTACATGTCCTAAAAAATTTTCATGATGAATTTCAAATTAGAAATGTGATTTTTTTCAATAGAAGCAAAACTCAATATCTACAGATGATCAATTTTTTAGCGCAAAAACTGAACAACTGCTTTTGTTCACTTCTTGCACTGAATTATTTTACTTTTACAGGAAAATTGTTTAATGCAAGAAATGAATATCTGCATTTATTACATCATTAATGACATCCTAAAGGGTTATTAATAGCTAAAAATTCATAATTAAGTGTGTTTAGTTTAATATTTAAAGAAAGAATTGTAAAAATAACTAATTCTGATAAGTTTGTATGCATTTTTAATAGTACATAGAAATTGATGAAATTTGGTCATGATAAGATACATGTATATTACATGCAGAATCATAATTAGTTATGTTTTTCCATTCTTTATCAATATTACCTTGCATTTTACTCAGCGAGACTTTTTACAAACAATTTTGACCAAATTTATTGCATATTGTTAACTTAATTAAAACACTATATTATTTACTTTTTTGATGCATTACATGGTTTAACCAAATATGCAGCCCATGATATCTGTCTCATGTATGCAACCCATAATTTCAGTCTCATGTGTAAAAATTTTAAATGTTGTAATTGTTCAAAAGCAATGGTTGACAAAGAATGTTGAATACACTAGCTGCTATTCTGCAGTCAATGAAAGTGCCTGTAGTAATTTGTGCGCTATTTTATAATATTTTGGATTAGCATTGTTTTAAAATGATAAAGTCCTTAGAGGGAGGCTTTAACAAGATCTGTGCCATTTTGCATTTCTGTTCACCATGGGCAGTTTCACATCCAGTTAAAGTACAATTATCTACATCAATACATTTACTGCATCATCTAAGCATGCACATATGTCAAACTACTGTATAAATTTATTGGATTCCCACTCCAGAGAGGAGAGAGGAAAGCAAATTTTAGATCATGAGATGGTTTTGCTGCAACAGTAAATTAGCTTTTTATAATTTTTATATGTCAGTAGAGACCATACTATCAGTCGCAATTCATTGATAACGTTGAAGATGCCTGAAAGTGCATGCTATTGTGAATGTTCATTCAGTTATTGAAACTTCCCTAGGCCAATGGAGCTGAAGATTTTATGTTTTTCACCCAATAATGCTTCTTCAAAAAGCAAGAAACGAAACACTTCGTATAATTATGTCATCATAACATCTTGCTGTTTGTAGAACCTTGTATTTTCATACAAGTGCAATACATAATTACGGTACATATCTTTTCAACATGTTTGATTTTTCTACAAAAAGGTATTTGACTTAGGAATGAAATGTTTTGGACCTGTTCTTTGCCCATAGGCTCTGTTCATGTACATAGATCGGGCAAATCTCCCCAAAGAACTTATCAGGCACAATATTATATACCACATTTATCCATATTAATGTAATAACCTACAATACTTAGAAATTATTACACGGCTGATGAGGGCCGGAGGGTGATATCGGCCCGCAACCGTGATATCTGTCCCGAGGTCTTTAGATCGAGGGCAGATATCAAGGTAAGGGCCGATATCACTCTCCGGCCCGAATCTGCTGTGTAATAATCTGAATATTGCATTCTTTTTGTTACAAAAAACTTTATTCGATGAATAAATCGTCGGTGTAAATGCAAAACCTCGTATGTCGATCCTTGCGATTTTCAAAGCACAAACTTGCATGCCCAGTTAAGACAATTCCAGCAGGTTTTGAGATATTTTTTCTGATCAGAATAAATGACACATTATTTGAGAACATTATGTCCAAATTCCAAGTAAATCCTTTCAGTTTGGGAAAAGTTATTACACTTTTTCCCTTCCCCTTATTTTTTTTTCCAAAAACGAGATACGAGGCTTTGCATTTACAACGACGAAATATTACCTTTAAATAAAATTTCCACAAATGTTCCAGTTGAAATAAACTCAATATCATTCATTTATTACATAAATCACACTTGAAGTGAAGACAGAGAACGTTACGACTGCAGCCTTTTTTATAAAGACCTCGGGACAGATATCACGGTTGCGGGCCGATATCACCCTCCGGCCCTCATCAGCTGTGTAATAATCTCTAAGTATTATAGGTTATTGCATTAATATGGATAAATGTGGTATTATAGTAAGGCACATGCAAAAGATCTGTACCTATAGTCTTTAGAATAAATTCCTTAGCAGCGGGCAGTCGCATATCTGCCCGCTGCTAAGGATTCACATAGATATATCTTTTTTTGGCCCAGCCAATATCTGGCCGATTCTAGTTGAAAATGTTACTATTTATAGTAACAGAATGTAATAATATATTATAGCCATTATACAGGCAACATTCTTAACAAAATATACTGTTTGGAGCTTGTATATCAATAGATATAAAGAATGGTAAAATCATACTGTTGCAAAAATTAGATTTGTTGTATTGTGAAAATTATGAAGAATTAAATTTATTATTTGTATGAATTGAATATGTAAATTTGATATCCACAAAATCTAAAAGCTTAAACATTCATAGACTAAGGAATTATGCTATAAATTTCCTATATTGATTCTATTATTTACTTTTTGCAGTAAAGATTTTTTTAAAAAATATTTCGTTTTAGCATGATAAGGGCTCTTATTGAGTTTTTGCACCAAAAAAATTCAGCGACAAATTGTGATAAGTGACATTTTTTCAAATATCTTGTTAACTAATATAAAATCATGCACAAGTCAGTAATACAAGTGAATGTTAATAAATAATTATTCCTCTGTGAGAAAATGGGCAAGATCAACTTAATACAGAAAGTTTAAATCAGTTTTTTGCTTCTCCTGTAAAATTACAAATTTGCAGATATTGAGTTTTTGCACTAAGGTGACGAAATGTGGGGGCATAGAAAATCTACAGGCTTTCTGATAACTTACCAGATGTCCACTTTTTCTGAACACGGCTCATTTCTGATAACTTCTGGTGCCATCCAAGCCACAGTACCCGCAAACGACATTTTTGTAGATTTCTCGTTCCAAGTTCGACTGGTCCCAAAATCAGATATCTTAACTACATCATTCTTCCCAACTAAAACACTGTAACAGAAATTGAATTGAAGTTTTAGTCATGGGGCAATTAAAAGGAACAGTGATTTGACTTTAGAAGGGATTTAAACATAACTATCAGATTTATTTCTACACTCAAACTTTGCTGTTTTATTCGCAATTTGTTTTTGCCAACTCCAGCAGATTGGGGTTTAACACCTCTTTCTATTGTTATGGTCATATTGCTGCGGTTGGAGCATCTAATCATGGATTCCTGTCGTTTCTCATACCAGTACTACCACAACATCCTTACCGAGCCTCCAGCTGCTCACCCACACAGGTTAACAATTATGTCTGTTTGAGTACAACAGTTACTAAGCAATAATCATAACTTACTTGGGTGACTTCAAGTCTCGATGAATTATTTTGTGGTTATGTAAATAGTTCATTCCCGCTGCGACCTGTTTTGCCCAATCAAGTATCAGCGAGGGTGGTAATTCTTTGCCGTCTCGTAAAATCTCATACAGCTGTCCGTACGGACAATATTCCATTATAATACAGTAACAGGGGGCTTGTGTACATACACCTCTGTGGAAAAAGAAACAGGTTGTGTTTGTGAAACTCAAATTCTCACCTAACCATGGAACATGATAATGATATTGAATGCCAACCTTGATCATTACATTGTTCAACTTAATTTGTGTATTTATCATGTAAGTGTTCTTAATAAATCAAGACTTTATCATTAGACCGGCTATACATTTTACAATATCATTTGTAATCTGTAAAGTTGTAGCCTAAAAACCCTGTCTATTTGCTCTATAACTAAATGTTATGTCTTTTTGAAAGATAAGACAGGTAGTTCAACTTGCATTGCTTTTTAAACCCTTTCCCAAAAAAGACCTGTTTCTGACGTCTCTAATGGAAAAGGCTTGGGAAAACATTGAGACAAAAGAAGAAACTGCTGAAAACCAGCAGTTTCTCCTTTTGTCTCAATATTTTCTATGCTATATCATACATAAATTTGATCATTATCAACATCCATTTTGCTGTCTTCAGCAGCTTACGAATTGGAACATCCAAAAATTTGTTGCTTGGGAAGGGGTTAATGCCTGCGTCCTTGAGATTAAAGTCTATCCAGTCCTATATTTGTTTCCTATAGCGTGAATGATCATGATACCCAGCACGGACATCATCGATTCATCAACACTTACTTAAAAGGTATAACATTGGGGTGGTTCAATTTGCGTAAATTTTTAATATCCGTCTCCTTGACGTCTCGGACTTTCTTGACAGCGACTTCTTCACCGTTCAATTTTCCGAGAAAAACAGCGCCCTGAGCTCCGCTGCCCAACCATTGAAGGTCTGTGATATTCTCGAAGGGAATTTCCCAGTCGTCTGGAATGTAAATAAGGGTATTATCCCATTACTGCATAGTGCCTTTTGACTCCCTCACAAACTAGAAATCTATCACTGAAGGTGATAAAAATACCCCCGCCACCACTTTTGTTCGGACAAGCATTTTTGTTGAATCAAGAGCCATAAGTCGGATATTGTCAATCCGATTTTCTTGAAATTTGGTCAAATCAGGGGCCATAACTCAGAAAGTAATGGTCAGATTTTCGTGAAATTTATGTCTTGCACATTTACAGGTCCTAATGCACACTTGTGCCAAGTATGAAGCAAATCAGAAGACAGTAACTGTAGGAGGAGTTATCCGGACAAGCATTTTTTGTGAAATAAGGGGCCATAACTCAGAAAGTAATGGCCAGATTTTCGTGAAATTTGCGTCTTGCACATCTACATGTCCTAATGCACACCTGTGCCAAGTATGAAGCAAATCAGACAATAACTGTAGGAGGAGTTGTCCGGACAAGCATTTTTGGGTCAAATCAGGGGCCATAACTCAGAAAGTATCGTTCAGATTTTCGTGAAATTTGCGTCTTGCACATCTACAGGTCCTAATGCACACCTGTGCCAAGTATGAAGCAAATCAGACAATAATTGTAGGAGGAGTTGTCCGGAGAAGCATTTTTTGGTCAAATCAGGGGCCATAACTCAGAAAGTAATGGTCGGATTTTCGTGAAATTTATGTCTTGCACATCTACAGGTCCTAATGCACACCTGTGCCAAGTATGAAGCAAATCGGACAGTAACTGTAGGAGGAGTTGTCCGGACAAGCATTTTTGGGTCAAATCAGGGGCTATAACTCAAAAAGTATCGTTCGGATTTTCATGAAATTTGCGTCTTGCACATGTACAGGTCCTAATGCACACCTGTACCAAGTATGAAGCAAATCGGACAGTAACTGTAGGAGGAGTTGTCCGGACAAGCATTTTTGGATCAAATCAGGGGCCATAACTCAACAAGAGGCCCAGAGGGCCTTATCGGTCACCTGAATCAAATGAGCAGAAACAGTTAAGGAAAATATTAAAAGTTAACTAAGAGTGCAACCCCCCAGCACCACCATTTCTTGGCAGTCTTTTTTTCTCTTGTACAAACTTATTTAAAGACTAAAATACCAAATGTGAATTCAATCCAACATTAGAACATTTCTTAATATGTACCCTATTTAACCCCTTTTGGGGCCCCAAAGGGAGATAACTCCATGATTTGTAAAAATCTGAAGCGGCTTCTCATTGGAATGCTTCCTGCCAAGTCTGGTAGAAATCTGTCCAATGATTCTCAAAAAGAAGTAGAAAATGTTCAAAGTTAAGTAATAATGCGAACCCCTCCCATCCCCCATCCACAGCACGGCCATTTATTGACAGATTTTTTTCTCTTGTACAAACTTTGTAGTCCTTGCCCTAAAGACTTTAACTTCCAAATGTGTATCCAATGCAACAGCCGGTTCATGAGTAGAAGATTTTTTAAGATGTACCCAATTTACCCCCTTTTTGGCCCTTTATGGGACCCCAAAGGGAGATAACTCCATGATTTGTACAAAATCTGAAGCAGCTTCCTATTAGGATGCTTCCTGCCAAGTTTGGTTGAAATCCGTCCAATGGTTCTTAATAAGAAGTTGAAAATGTTAAGTTAACTAATAACGCGAACCCCCCCTCCCATCCCCCATCCCCAGCACGGCCATTTCTGGACGGATTTTTTTCTCTTGTACAAACTTTGTTGTCCTTGCCCTAAAGACTCTAAATATCAAATGTGAATCAAATCGAACAGCTGGTTCATGAGAAGAAGATTTTTTAAGATGTACCCTATTTAACCCCTTTTTGGCCCCTTATGGGGCCCCAAAGGGAGATAACTCCATGATTTGTACAAATCTGAAGCGGCTTCCCATGGGGATGCTCGCTGCCAAGTTTGGTTGTAATCCGTCCAATGGTTCTCAAGAAGAAGTCGAAAATGTTAAAAGTTAACGGACGACGGACGACGGACGACGGACGACGCACGACGCACGACGACGGACGAAACACGGTCGCAATAGGTCACCATGACCTTCGGTCAGGTGACCTAAAAAGTAATGGTCGGATTTTCGTGAAATTTGCCTCTTGCACATCTACAGGTCCTAATGCACACCTGTGCCAAGTATGAAGCAAATCGGACAGTAACTGTAGGAGGAGTTGTCCGGACAAGCATTTTTTGGTCAAATCAGGGGCCATAACTCAAAAAGTATCGGTCGGATTTTTGTGAAATTTGCGTCTTGCACATGTACAGGTCCTAATGCACACCTGTACCAAGTATGAAGCAAATCGGACAGTAACTGTAGGAGGAGTTGTCCGGACAAGCATTTTTGGATCAAATCAGGGGCCATAACTCAGAAAGTAATGGTCAGATTTTCGTGAAATTTGCGTCTTGCACATCTACAGGTCCTAATGCACACCTATACCAAGTATGAAGCAAATCGGACAGTAACTGTAGGAGGAGTTGTCCGGACAAGCATTTTTGGGTCAAATCAGGGGCCATAACTCAAAAAGTATCGGTCCGATTTCCTTGAAATTTGCGTCTTGCACATCTACAGGTCACAATGAACACTTGTGCCAAGTATGAACTAAATCGGTCCACAAGTGTAGGAGGAGTTATCGGGACAAAGTTTTGGAGACAGACCAACCATCCAACCAACCAACCAACCACTGGACCGACAGGCTGATTCCAGTATACCCCCTTCAAACTTCGTTTGCGGGGGTATAAAAAGGCTTGGGAAAACATTTGGGAAAATGAAGAAATTGCTTGTCACAAGCAATTTCTTCATTTTTCACAATGTTTTCTTACCCAAAATGTAAAGATTTTTGTAATTTCATCAACTTGAAATTGTTGTTTGCAAGACCTTTCAAATTGGAACAGTCCAAAAATTTTGTCGTCTGCAAAGTAAATAAGGGTATCATATGACTGCGGATCAATTTTGTCTGTTAGCACTTTCCCAAACAAGACTGTCATGGTTTTGAAGTCTGCAAGAAAACAGGCTTGAGAAAACATTGAGGCAAATGAAGAAAATACTGATAACCAGAATTTTGTCCTTATGCTTAAACGCTTTCTGTGTAATATTTTGCACAAATTCTGTCTTTACCAACATCTATTTTGTCATCAGCTTTAAAATTGGAGCAGTCTAATCTTTCACCATTTAGGAAAGGGTTAAATATAGTTTATTCAGTTTATAACAATATTTGAAGTCTGCAATTTACCAGCATTGAAATGTTTTTTTGTCTCTGTGAAAAAGAAAAGATTTCTGTATCGGAACAATTATGTCATATCTTGCTAAATGGTTATAAAAGGCAAAGGTTTAGAATGTCAATCTTTCAATTCTAGTCTAAGCAGCCATTTACAACTTTTTACCAAGAGTGTACAAACTGGTAGATATTTTCCTGAATGTAAGCCAGCAGTCCATATTGATCATTTAGTAAAGAAGAGATTCATATAGCAATATTATCATGTGTACATTACAGTCGACACTCGTTGTGTCGAATTCAGAGTGACAGCTAAAATACATCGACATATCCGAAGTTTGACTTATCCGATTTCATTAGATTTCGACTTAAATGACATTTGGTCATTTTTGTTGTTCATCAAGTGCGTTCCAAATTAAAATATAGTAGGAAAAGGAAAGAAATTGCTCGAGACGAGCAATTTCTATCCTTCTCCTACTAAATTTCAATGGCTATGTTTATTTCGAAATTACATCGTTTCCATGACGGGACCAGACTTTCACTTCGACTTAAACGGAAATTCGACTCATCCGATGTCGAGATAACGAGTGTCGACTGTATTTTGCCTAAAGGCTATGACGTCAATCTTCATGATACTATTACAAGAATATTTTGTCTCAGGAATATTCCAGACAGGCGCTAGTCTTTCTGATAAATTATGTACTATGTGTAACCATTAAAGGCCTACAATATTGTCCTAGGGAATAACCTAGTTGTCTAGATTATAGATGTAGGGTTTGGAAAATATTGTGGGAAATTAAACAAGAGTTGTCCGCGGACAACGTAGCTTGCCTATACAAGAGCTTGTCGCAAAAAAGGAGTTCAAGGTCAAAGGTCAAGGTCATTGGGTCAAAGGTCATGCTCTCAAGGTCATGGCATGAGGTATCCATATGTGAAATATCAAGGCTCTATCTGTAATAGTGCATGAGATATAGGCCAGGTTAAAGTTTTTTTAAAGTAAGTCAAACTCCAAGGTCAATGTCACAAGGTCAAAGGTCATGGTCCCAAATGAAAGGTCTTGGCAAGAGGTATCCATGTGTGAAGTATCAAGGCTGTATCTGAAATAGTGCCTGAGATATAGACCAGGTTAAAGTTTTTGAAGACGCGACGCTGACGCCGACGCTGACGCTGACACTAGGGCTGTGACATTAGCTCCCCGAACATAAAGTCCCTGCTCGCTAAAAATTTCTTGTGACAAGCAATTTCTTCATTTCCCAAAATATTTTCTACTCAGAAAGAACCGAAAATTATAAAATTTCTTTCACTTGAAATTGTCTTATGCATCATATTTGAATTTGGAACAGTCCAAAATTTTGCCGTCTGGTAATGGATTAAAGCATTTTTCCAGTCTGTGACATCAAACTTCTTATACTATAGATATTACAAGAATATTTTGTGGCAGAAATATTCCAGACAGGCGCTAGTCTTTCTGATCAATTATGTACTATTTGTACGCATAAAAGGCCTACAATATTCTCCTAGGGAATAACCTATTGTCTAGAATATAGATGTAGGCTTTGGAAAACATTGTGGGAAATGAAGAAATTGCTTGTGACTAGCAATTTCTTCATTTCCCACAACATTTTCCACACATAAAGACCAAAAAATGTAAAATTTCTTTAGCTCGAAATGGTCTTCTGCATCATATTTGGATTAGGAACAGTAAAAAATTTTACCATCTGCTAATGGATTAAAGTATTTGCCATTCTATGACGTCGAACTTCTTGCTACAAGGATGTTTTGTCGCAGGAATATTCCAGTCAGGCGCTAGTCTCTATGATCAATTATGTACTATTTGTAGCCATTAAAGGCCTACAATATTCTCATTGGGAATAGCCTAGTTGTCTAGAATATAGATGTAGGCTTTGGAAATCATTGTGGGAAATAAAGAAATTGCTTGTGACAAGCAATTTCTTCATTTCCCACAACATTTTCCACAAATAAAGACCAAAATAATATAAAATTTCTTTCACTTGAAAAATTAATGTCTTCTGCATCATATTTGAATTTTAAACAGTCCAAAATGTTCCAATGGATTAAAGTATTTTTCCAGTCTGTGACATCAAAGTTTTTGCTACAAGAATATTTTGTCTCAGGAATATTCCAGACAGGCGCAAGTCTCTTTCTGATCAATTAAGTACTATTTGTAAGCATTAAAGGCCTACAATATTCTCCTAGGGAATAACCTAGTTGTCTAGATTATAGATGTAGGCTTTGGAAAACATTGTGGGAAATGAAGAAATTGCTTGTGACAAGCAATTTCTTCATTTCCCACAATATTTTCCACACATAAAGACCAAAATAATATAAAATTTCTTTCACTTGAAAATGTCTTCTGCATCATCTTTGAATTTGGAACAGTCAAAAATTTTGCCGTCTGGTAATGGATTAAAGCATTTTTCCATTCTATGGCATCAAACTTTCTTGCTACAAGGATATTTTGTTGCAGGAATATTCCAGACAGTCGCTAGTTTCTGTGATCAATAATGTACTATTTGTAACCATTAAAGTAGTAAGGAAATGAGAATTGTGTGTGTGTAAACTACATAGTTTACACATTTAAGATAACAATAAAACAATTCCGGTTGTTTTCCGATGCCTAGTTTTGGCGAAATTAAGTCCCAAAGTGGTGATATTTTACCTGTAAAATTTTCCGATAATCAGAATACCTCTTACAGTCGGTTAACTACGATAGGTATGCGTGACGTCACAAAATGGAGTTAAAATGGCTAATGGCTACCGATGGTCACGGTTTTACATGTTATGACACTGCGTCTAATTATTTTGAAGAAAACATAGAATTTGACCAACCATTCAGCTCAAGAATTTTTTTAAAGATTTGTGAGACGAATAAGAACGAAATAACATGGGTAGTTTTGGAAAACACACAATTTGCATTAGTGTTACCACTCGCAAAAATCGCAAATTTATAGCGATAAAAATCGTCAAGAGGCAAGCGTTTTTTAAAGAAAAGAAAATCAACATTCAGCCGATCGTGTGACTGCCACACGCCAATAATCACATTTACAATGAGATTAACACATCGACGAGTGTCACATGATAATGGCAATTACGCATATTGACAAGTTGTGATAATCCACGATTGGGCGTGTCAGATGGTTAAGAAAGATTCCGATTGGATATTTGGTATAATATGTGAAAGTAGGCGTGACATTTTGAATTAACTAGATTCGGCACGTATGAAAAGCGATCGATTTGTCTAAAAAGCATAATTTCATTTTGTTTTCTTTGATACTTGATTTGCAGATGTAAGCTATTACGGTAATATGAAATGTTATCTGTCGATGATTGGTGTAAATTCCAGTTTTTGTGGGATGAAATTATTAGACCAGTCGCTGTTTTCGTTTATGCATTCGAATCCCGAAAAAATAAATGAAAAGGATTCGGAAACTCTACATTCATTGGGTTCTATTTAACATTCTAAGGAAAATACGGCTAGAAAAGAAATATTTTCTGAGCTGTATTGCACATTGCACAAGAAAATCTATTTTGTTGTCTGCGACAGCTTTCAAAGTAGAACAGTCTAAATATTTGCCATTAATTTTCTTCTTTTCCCGGAATGTTTCTCTCCTGTAACAAGGATCTACGCAAATTTTATTTTTGTTTACCGAAACTTGATCATATTCTGCAGATTTCAAATTTTAGAAATCTTAAACTCCATTGTTAGGGGAAATGCTTGGTGAAATGGTTTAACCATCAAATCTAAAAAATACTTTTTTGAAAATGATCATCACCTCACTAAGCCAAGCCACTGCAAGATGATAAAAATTTGGTTTTGTCCAAATTCAAAAAATTCACGGGCGACAATTTCAAGCAACGAAATTTTACATTTTGAAGTATTTAGGGATAAACAGATAGTGGGGAATTGAAGAAATTACATTTCTTAATTTTCTTCAACCTTTTCCTATGCCCACTTGATCACTTTGCCCTTTTCAAAACAAGCCCAAGTTCCGATTTACCCATTTTTGTCATAGATCTCAACTGCTTACAATTTGGACTAGATCTCGTTTTAAAATTTAATTGTTCCAGAAGAGGACCGTTTTGCCAACTGTTGATTTTAATTTGTTGTAAAATTTAGCCTACTCATGTTCTTACACTCTGATGGCAATAAAATATATGTTTTTAAACCAAGTTTTGATATCTAATTGTTCCCTAAATGGATGGGAGAATTTCAGAAGAAAAAACTAAACTAAGGTTCTTTTCTTACACTTCTTGAATCATTCCTAAAAAAGTAAATGCATTCAAAAAATCAAACAATAATACAAACATGTAAAAGTGCATAACCATTCACATTTAGAACTATACAAGAAACCAAATGTGTGTAATAAAAATGGGATGAGTTGCTAAAGCTACAAACTTGATAAATTAATTATCCAACTTCATTTCTGTAAACAATTGTTATTTGCTGCGAAGGGTCAAATAGTTTGACATAATCCACGAAGTGTCCTGCTTGCGCTATCCCTTTGAATCACCGATTCTTATAAAAACACGGCTAGATTGGCTAAGGTTTATCCCTTTATCTCAGGAATGCAAAAAATGAACTTAAATTTCTTTGATCCTGTCTTGCGGATATTTTGGATACAACAATGTGCGACAGGAAATGAATGAAATACAGAATAAACGCATAGACTTTAAATGGCCACTCAATTTTATGACGTCACACCGCTAATCCCGATAAAAGCTCGCGTTTGATAAAGTAGCACAGGTGAGATAAACGGTTTTTCGTGAATAACTAACTCAATTTTAGGTTTTTATTGGCGAAACTTGCAGTTTTGAATTATTCAAAGCTCTGGCATTTCAGATAATACTAAATAAAATGGCATTTCCTATGTACTTTAAAGGCCTACAAGATTTTCATAGGGTCAATAGCCTAGTTGTCTAGATTATAGATATAGGCTTTGGAAAATATTGTGGGAAATGAAGAAATTGCTTGTGACAAGCAATTTCTTCATTTCTCGCAACATTTTCCACACATAAAGACCAAAATGATATAAAATTTCTTTCACTTGAAAATGTCTTCTGCATCATATAATTTGGAACAGTCCAAAATTTTGCCGTCTGCTAATGGATGAAAGTATTTGCCATTCTATGACGTCGAACTTCTTTCTACAAGAATATTTTGTCACCAAAATTAGTTTTAACCCATTCCCAAAATATAAAGTTATTATTGATTCATATTGAATTCCAACATTAAGTATTATGCCATTCTATGACATCAAAGTTCTTACAACAAGAATATTTTGTCTCAGGAATATTCCAGACAGGCGCAAGTCTCTATGATCAATTATGTACTATTTGTAAGCATTAAAGGCCTACAATATTCTCCTAGGGTCAATAGCCTAGTTGTCTAGATTATAGATGTAGGCTTTGGAAAATATTGTGGGAAATGAAGAAATTGCTTGTGACAAGCAATTTCTTCATTTTCCACAATATTTTCTACTCAGAAAGAACCAAAAAATATAAAATTTCTTTCACTTGAAAATGTCTTCTGCATCATCTTTGAACATTTCAAAGTCCAACTCTTTGCCGCCTGGTAAGGGATTGAAATATTTGCCATCCTATGACATCAAAGTTCTTGCTACAAGAATATTTTGTCGCAGGAATATTCCAGTCAGGCGCTAGTCTTTCTGATCAATTATGTACTATTTGTAAGCATTAAAGGCCTACAATATTCCCCAAGGGAATATTGTAGTTGTCTAGATTATAGATGTAGCCATCATTATTTCACTTAATTCTTGACACTTTTTTTTCCATTGTTCTTTGGCTGAGTTTTGATTGTACATTCAAAGTTTAAAATTGAAACATCCCAAACTTTTGTTGTATGGGAAAGAGTTAAATCGATAGAAGCTTTCTGAGATGGACATAGGGCTAGACAAGCTATCTACAGGGATGCATATAGAAATCTTAACCAGCTTAAAATATTTTTCTTGTCCATAATATCAAAGTTCTTGCTACAAGAATATTTTGTCGCAGAATATTCCAGACAGGCGCTAGTCTTTCTGATCAATTATGTACTATCTGTAAGCATTAAAGGCCCACAATATTCTCCTAGGGAATAGCCTAGTTGTCTAGATTATAGATGTAGGCTTTGGAAAATATTGTGGGAAATGAAGAAATTGCTTGTGACAAGCAATTTCTTCATTTCCCACAATATTTTCTACACATAAAGACCAAAAATTATAAAATTTCTTTCACTTGAAAATGTCTTCTACCATCATAATTATTTGAATTTGGAACAGTCCAACATTTCGCTGTCTGGTAATGGATTAAAGCATTTTTTCCAGTCTGTGACATCAAACTTCTTATACTTTAGATATTACAAGAATATTTTGTGGCAGAAATATTCCAGACAGGCGCTAGTCTTTCTGATCAATTATGTACTATTTGTACGCATAAAAGGCCTACAATATTCTCCTAGGGAATAACCTAGTTGTCTAGATTATTGATGTAGGCTTTGGAAAATATTGTGGGAAATGAAGAAATTGCTTGTCACAAGCAATTTCTTCATTTCCTGCATTATTTTCTACACATAAATACCAAAATAATATAAAATTTCTTTCACTTGAAAATGTCTTCTGCATCATATTTGAATTTGGAACAGTTCAAAAGTTTGCCGTCTGGTAAAGGATTAAAGCATTTTTCCATTCTATGGCATCACAGTTCTTGCTACAAGGATATTTTGTCGCAAGAATATTCCAGACAGGCGCAAGTCTCTCTCTGATCAATTAAGTACTATTTGTAACCATTATAAAGGCCTACAATATTCTCCTAGGGAATAGCCTAGTTGTCTAGATTATAGATGTAGGCTTTGGAAAATATTGTGGGAAATGAAGAAATTGCTTGTAACAAGCAATTTCTTCATTTCCCGCAACATTTTCCACACATAAAGACCAAAATAATATAAAATTTCTTTCACTTGAAAAATTAATGTCTTCTGCATCATATTTGAATTTGGAACAGTCCAAAATTTTACCGTCTGATAATGGATTAAAGTATTTGCCATCCTATGACATCAAAGTTTCTTGTTACAAGAATATTTTGTCGCAGAAATATTCCAGACAGGAGCTAGTCTCTATGATCAATTATGTACTATTTGTAAGCATTAAAGGCCTACAATATTCTCCTAGGGTCAATAGCCTAGTTGTCTGGATATATAGATGAAGGCTTTGGAAAACATTGTGGGAAATGAAGAAATTGCTTGTAACAAGCCATTTCTTCATTTCCCACAATATTTTCTACTCAGAAAGAACCAAAAAATAAAAAATTTCTTTCACTTGAAAATGTCTTCTGCATCATATTTGAATTTGGAACAGTTCAAAAGTTTGCCGTCTGGTAAAGGATTAAAGCATTTTTCCATTCTATGGCATCAAAGTTCTTTCTACAAGAATATTTTGTCAAAGAAAGATATTCCAGACAGGCACTAGTCTCTATCATCAATTATGTACTATCTGTAACCATTAAAGGCCTACAATATTCTCCTGGGGATTATAAGCCTAGTTGTCTAGAATGTGGATGTAGGCTTTGGAAAACATTGTGGGAATTGAAGAATTTGCTTGTGACAAGCACTTTCTTCATTTCAAAAAATATTTTCTACACATAAAGACCAAAAAATATAAAATTTATTTCACTGCATCATATTTGAATTTGGAACGGTTCAAAATTTTGCCGTCTGGTAATGGATTAAAGCATTTTTCCAGCGTGTGACATCAAACTTCTTTCTACAAGAACATTTAGTATAGGTCGGTATGTACAAAATTGGGGGTCCGCGTGTTTTGATTTATTATTTGTGCCAACAACTGTTTTTGTAAGCGCAATAGGGTCCTGTAACTGGAATCAGTTGTTGGCATGTCTGGTTCCGCGTCATATCTGCAAAATTTAGTCTTTTCCCAGACATGGCCGAAATTTTTATTTTTACTTAAATTTTGAGTTCATGGTAAATATGTATATTTTATCGCAGTTTTCCGAACATAAAGTAATATGAATATTTCCATAGAATATATTTAGTCATTTGTGTGAGTTATACATGCTGTTCCGGGTCATTAATCAAGGGGTCAAAGGTGAAAATGCAACACTCCCTAGATAGTATATGTTGGTATGTTTAAAATTGGGAGTTTGCGTGTTTTGAATTATTAATATTTATGCAAACAACTGTTTTCGTAATCACAGTAGGGTTCTGTAACAAGGATTAGTTGTTGGCATTTAAGGTTCCACGCCGTTTCTCAGACTTACGTCATTTTCCTGACACGGTAGACATAGTAATAAGCAACAATGTGTAGATATATCTCTAATAGCAAAAGTATGTCTGAAAATCAAGCGTTTATCAGATTGGTTATCGCCAAAGAGTATAAACACAAGCATTTTATACTATCATCATGTTCGTCTCGTATTTCCGGTAAGCATTTCCGGTTTTGATGTCCGCCATGGCATTCATGTATACTAACCATTATTCTGTAGAATATGATGCTGTGTACTTACTCTAACTTGTTTTTGGCCAACAAGTTGAATGCCGTTCAAAACGTTGTCAGAAACTGTATGAGAATACAACATGGACTTACGTTAAAAGGGCGTTATATCGATGTGGCGTTGTTACGTGGCGGAACTGGCGCTAAAGCGTTTTTATTTCGTTTTACGTTTCTCTAAACATAAGTAACCATTTGAGGAAACTTTATGAGACATTTCTGTGCTGGGAAATACATGTAGGCCCGGTCAATGACATCCAAGAAACAACGCCACCACATGATGGCCGTCACAATTTCCCAACATCACAATAGAATCGTTCCATATCGGCACCAGCACTTGCGAGTGACTTCTTCAGGAATTTCAACATAGTGTATCCACACAAATCACCGGTAATCGTCTGCGCAGTCGAGTGTGTGCTGGACGTTGACCGGGCGTTGTACACAGAACCTTTCACACCATACCATGCAAGTGCCAGACTTGACTTGGCTGGAGCCCGGGATATTCTACGTGAAAACAACGTTGATGTTCTCCCGTTACGATCTCGCTGCTCCGATTTGTCACCTAAAGAGCTTATGATTGGACATGAGGTTGGAAGACGTGTATGTGTTCATAATGATTTGAAAACGTTGATGTTGGAAAGAAACTTTTTTATGTAGTAAAGAAACAAGCCCGTACGAAGCAATTTTATATTGAATTGTCTGAAACCCCTGTGTCTGGATTGGAGGGCTACATTGGATTTTCCTTAATTTTTGGTGTAAGATAAGGAAATTTCGACAGTTTTGGTCATAGCCACCCTGTTCCTATGGGCATGAGAAATCGTTGCACAATTGGTCTTGTTTGAAAACGATTCCTTATGATATTTTGTGACACTTCAGTTACGCTAAGACATTATTGAATGTTATTAAAAAGCGCCATTTGAATATTGTGCGTCAATGTAATTGGCTGCAATGTTGCTGAAGTTGAGTCCGATTGTGGAAAGCAAGACGTTTTTCTGGAAGGCGTTTGAAATGGCGGACACTGGTATCTTATACGCGTTTAATGCAATTGCATGTCGCCATGCACTCTGTCTGTGGAATAACATTTGCTTCAAGGGAACGTTTCGCATATCAGCTGTGTCATCCAGGTTCAGATATTTCTCATTTTGATGCTTTGAGGTGGTGGTTGTTCCGCTGAAAACAGTTTCAGTCAGAACCAACTCCCTCCTACAAAAGCAGTCTTCCAGGAATCTGTGTCATACCAATGCGTCATTTGGAATTTCGATATTGTTCCACACCCAGATACTTAGCAAAAGCGCTAACGCTCGACTTGGATCTTTGATAATATTCGTTGAGCGAACCAATATATTCCATTTAAAATTTCCGCATTGGCGTCAACCTCGGTCACGTAGGCAAGGTCATATAAACTATATGAGATAGAGCCTAAGTATTACCCACGTAAATAGCTCCTGATGTGACCTTTCTTTTGAGCCCATGACATTTGACCTTGTGACTTTGACTTTGTAGTTTGACCTCTTTTTCAGAGTAAATACCCATATTATACATACAGCCTTGATATTTCATAAATACCTATTGTCAGTTCCTTTCATTTTGGACCATGACTTTTGAATTCGAGACCTTGACCTTGGAGTTTGACCCACTTTTCAGAAACTTTAATATAACCTATATCTTACGCACTATTAGAAATACAGCATCCATATTTTGTGCATGGATACCTCTGGTTATTTTTTTTCATTTGCGACCTTGATGTTTGACCTTGTGACCTTGACCTTGAAGTTTGACCTATTTTTCTGACAAAGTCCGGTATAGGCGAGTTACGCTGTTTGCGTGAACATTTGAATTGTTAGATAATGGCTCGAATTTTTCTAATTTTTATTTGTCATTTAACTAGCTTTCATATTCAATTTAAACAAAAACAAATAAGGCAGATCTCGAGCTACACGAGCCATAAAACTGTTTTCTTACCCTTTTTGTATGACGCAGTCACAATATAAAGAAAACATACAACTGTTATATGGTTGTGTGCAGAATCATGTCGGATTTATGATATGCTAAATTTAAAAACTCAATCGTTGGATTATATCATTAAATTTGACTTTTGTATCTTAACTTCACCAGGGAATCACGTTCTTTACCGTGACATCACAAAAATCTGACGCCGGTACATGGATGCCAACAAGCAGTTTCTTTCACTCCAGGGTACACTCTTTCCATTTCACACTGTTGGCATAAATAATAATTCAAAACATGCGGATGTACATACCGACATATACTAATTTTGTCACAGGTATATTCCAGGCAGGCCACAGTCTCTACGATTAATTATTTACTATTTTGTAAAAGTTTAAAGGCTTTCATATTCTCCAAGCAAAAGTGCCAATTGTAAAGAATTTACGAGAAGGTGTCATTCATTTCACCAACAACACTTGGGTATAGTGTTCCTAAAAAGGATTTTATAGCCTTTCATTTATTTCATATAAAATTCATATCCAATGTAAATAGCCTTTTGCCTACAGCCTATGACGTCAAACTTATCCATATTATTACAAGAATATTTTGTCGCAGGAATATTCCAGACAGGCGCAAGTCTCTTTCTGATCAATTATGTACTATGTGTAACCATTAAAAGCCTACAATATTCTCCTAGGGAATATTGTAGTTGTCTAGATTATAGATGTAGGCTTTGGAAAATATTGTGGGAAATGAAGAAATTGCTTGTGACAAGCAATTTCTTCATTTCAAACAATATTTTCTACTCAAAAAAACAAAAATTATAAAATTTCTTTCACTTGAAAATATCTTCTGCATCATTTTGAATTTGGAACAGTCCAAAATTTTACCGTCTGATAATGGATTAAAGTATTTGCCATCCTATGACATCAAAGTTTCTTGTTACAAGAATATTTTGTCTCAGGAATATTCCAGACAGGCACTGTCTTTCTGATCAATTATGTACTATTTGTAAGCATTAAAGGCCTACAATATTCTCCTAGGGAATAGATTAGTTGTCTAGATTATAGATGTAGGCTTTGGAAAATATTGTGGGAAATGAAGAAATTGCTTGTAACAAGCCATTTCTTCATTTTCCACAATATTTTCTACTCAGAAAAAAACAAAACAATATAAAATTTCTTTCACTTTGCATCATCTTTGAATTTGCAACAGTCCAACTCTTTGCCGCCTGGTAAGGGATTGAAATATTTGCCATCCTATGACATCAAAGTTCTTGCTACAAGAATATTTTGTTGCAGGAATATTCCAGACAGGCACTGTCTTTCTGATCAATTATGTACTATTTGTAAGCATTAAAGGCCTACAATATTCTCCTAGGGAATAGCCTAGTTGTCTAGAATATAGATGTAGGCTTTGGAAAACATTGTGGAAAATGAAGAAATTGCTTGTGACAAGCAATTTCTTCATTTTCCACAATATTTTCTACTCAGAAAGAACCAAAAATTATAAAATTTCTTTCACTTGAAAATGTCTTCTACCATCATAATTATTTGAATTTGGAACAGTCCAAAATTTTGCCGTCTGCTAATGGATGAAAGTATTTGCCATTCTATGACGTCGAACTTCTTTCTACAAGAATATTTTGTCACCAAAATTAGTTTTAACCCATTCCCAAAATATAAAGTTATTATTGATTCATATTGAATTCCAACATTAAGTATTATGCCATTCTATGACATCAAAGTTCTTACAACAAGAATATTTTGTCACAGGAATATTCTAGACAGGCGCAAGTCTCTATGATCAATTATGTACTATTTGTAAGCATTAAAGGCCTACAATATTCTCCTAGGGTCAATAGCCTAGTTGTCTAGATTATAGATGTAGGTATCATGCATTAAGCTCACAGAATTCCAAACAACATCTGGGCATGGTGTTCCTAAACAGGATTTTATAGCTTATCATTTTTTTCATATAAAATTCATATCCAATGTAAATAGCCTTTTGCCTTCAGCCTATGACGTCAAACTTCATGATACTATAATTACAAGAATATTTTGTCCCAGGAATAGCCTAGTTGTCTATAACAGATGTAGGTATCACTCATATAACCCATTCCCATATAATAACACCTTTTGATGCCCTACATGATAAAAACTTTTGAAAAAATTGTAGAAAATGAAGAAATTGCTTGCGACAAGCAATTTCTTCATTTTCCACAATATTTTCTACTAAGAATGAACCAAAAATTATAAAATTTCTTTCACTTGAAAATGTCTTCTACCATCATAATTATTTGAATTTGGAACAGTCCAACATTTCGCTGTCTGGTAATGGATTAAAGCATTTTTTCCAGTCTGTGACATCAAACTTCTTTCTACAAGAATATTTTGTTGCAGGAATATTCTAGACAGGCGCTAGTCTTTCTGATCAATTATGTACTATTTGTAAGCATTAAAGGCCTACAATATTCTCCTAGGGAATAACCTAGTTGTCTAGATTATAGATGTAGGCTTTGGAAAATATTGCGGGAAATGAAGAAATTGCTTGTGACAAGCAATTTCTTCATTTCCCGCAATTTTTTCTACACAAAAAGACCAAAAAATGTAAAATTTCTTTAGCTCGAAATGGTCTTCTGCATCATATTTGGATTAGGAACAGTCAAAAATTTTACCATCTGCTAATGGATTTAAGCATTTTTCCATTCTATGGCATCAAAGTTTTTACAACAAGAATATTTTGTTGTAGGAATATTCCAGACAGGCGCAAGTCTCTTTCTGATCAATTATGTACTATGTGTAAGCATTAAAGGCCTACAATATTCTCCTAGGGAATAGCCTAGTTGTCTAGAATATAGATGTAGGCATCATTCTTTTACTTAAGAATATAGATGTTACAGGTATCACTCATATAACCCATTCCCACATAGTGATGCCTTTTGACACCCTACAAGATAAAGGCTTTGGAAAACATTGTGGGAAATGAAGAAATTGCTTGTGACAAGCAATTTCTTCATTTCCCAAAATATTTTCCACACATAAAGACCAAAATAATATAAAATTTCTTTCACTTGAAAATGTCTTCTGCCATCATATTTGAATTCGGAACAGTCCAACATTTTGCCGTCTGGAAATGGATTGAAGTATTTGCCAGTGTGTGACATCAAACTTCTTTCTACAAGAATATTTTGTCACCAAAATTAGTATTCCAGATATTTTGTGGCAGAAATATTCCAGACATGCGCTAGTCTTTCTGATCAATTATGTACTATCTGTAACCATTAAAGGCCTACAATATTCTCCTAGGGAATAGCCTAGTTGTCTAGAATATATATGTAGGCTTTGGAAAACATTGTGGGAAATGAAGAAATTGCTTGTGACAAGCAATTTCTTCATTTTCCACAACATTTTCCACAGATAAAGACCAAAATGATGTAAAATTTCCTTCACTTGAAAATGTCTTCTGCATCATATTTGAATTTGGAACAGTCCAAAATTTTACCGTCTGATAATGGATTAAAGTATTTGCCATTCTATGGCATCAAAGTTTTTGTTACAAGGATATTTTGTCTCAGGAATATTCCAGACAGGGGCTAGTCTTTCTGATAAATTATGTACTATTTGTAACCATTAAAGGCCTACAATATTCTCCTAGGGAATAGCCTAGTTGTCTAGATTATAGATGTAGGCTTTGGAAAATATTGCGGGAAATGAAGAAATTGCTTGTGACAAGCAATTTCTTCATTTCCCGCAATTTTTTCTACACAAAAAGACCAAAAAATGTAAAATTTCTTTAGCTCGAAATGGTCTTCTGCATCATATTTGGATTAGGAACAGTCAAAAATTTTACCATCTGCTAATGGATTTAAGCATTTTGCCATTCTATGGCATCAAAGTTTTTACAACAAGAATATTTTGTTGCAGGAATATTCCAGACAGGCGCTAGTCTTTCTGATCAATTATGTACTATTTGTAAGCATTAAAGGCCTAAAATATTCTCATTGGGAATAACCTAGTTGTCTATATCATACAGCCAAAAATGTCTATATCATAGATGTAGGTATCATTCATATTACCCATTCTCATGTAATAACACCTTTTGATGCCATACAAGGTAAAGACTTCGGAAAAAATTGTGGGAAATGAAGAAATTGCTTGTAACAAGCAATCTCTACATTTCCCACAATATTTTCTACACATGAAGACCAAAAATTATAAAATTTATTTCACTTGAAAATGTCTTCTGCATCATCTTTGAATTCGGAACAGTCCAAAATTTCCCTGTCTGGTAATGGATTAAAGCATTTCTCCAGCGTATGACATCAAAGTTCTTGCTACAAGAATATTTTGTCGCAGGAATATTCCAGACAGGCACCAGTCTATCTGATCAATTATGTACTATTTGTAAGCATTAAAGGCCTACAATATTCTCCTAGGGAATAACATAGTTGTCTAGATTATAGATGAAGGCATCATTCTTTTACTTAATTCTTGTCACATACTTGTTCATTGTACTTTGTACTGAGTTCCAATTGTACATTCTGAGTCTCAAGCCATCTTAATATTAAAATAAGATTTGTCTGCAGACACTCAGTGAATCTGCATCTTCATGTACATATTTCAATAACTTAAAAATGAAAGGTTGCAAGTGTGCATGAAAGTGTCTACAATCAACAGTTCTCTAAAATGGTTAGGAGAATTGATAAATAAAGACATGGCAAATGGCAAATGCGGAAGTCTAACACAGCCAGTCTAAAGATCCTAGTACTTTACTTCATGATGCAAATTAATGTACAAACATAAAAAAAAAATCTTTTATCAAATTATCCTGCACATTTGTTAAAGCTGAAAATTGCCTCACCAAAAGCTTAACAATGATTAATTCTCCCAAATAGTTGGAAGAATTAATCATTGGTAAGCCTTTGGTGCAGGAACTAGGGTATCTTTCCTTCCTACTGTGTTTAACATATGTATTACATAAATACCTGATCCTTGTTGCTGTTTCATCTCGGCCACCGCTGCCTTGCCAATCATCGTCCACACTGGTCGTAGACATCCTAACAGGCCTTCAAAGAAGGACCCTCCCTCAGTGTTTGTATAGTCTACGCTGTGTGGTCTTTGTTCTTATAAAAAATAATGCTATTGCGATATAAATATATAAAAATATTTCAAGTAAGGTCATGAAAACTAATATATTTTTACCAAAGACTTGACAAATATAAATTCTCCTAACAGCTAGGTTAGGAGAATTTATAATTGTAAAGCCTTTGGTACAGCAAATATTGTCTTCTGTCGACCGTGTCCAAACACCTTTTGTGTACATACCTGATCCTTGTTGCTGTTTCATTTCCGCCACTGCTGCCTTGCCGATCATCGTCCATACAGGTCGTAGACATCCTAACAGGCCTTCGAAGAAGGACCCTCCCTGAGTGTTTGTATAGTCTACGCTGTGTGGGGTGTGCTGGCATGGGGTGATTGGTGCGGAGTGGGGAGCTGTGGGGGAAACATCCGGACTAGATGAGCTTGACTGTTCTGTCAAACTCAGCTGGTCAAGGTCGTTTTCTAGTTGTAGCATACTGGAAACAAATAGAAAGTCTGTTTGAAAATCAAATGTTGATGAAATCATAGTGGGAAGCTGTGGAAGAATTATCGGGAATAGATGAGCTCGACTGTTCCGTCAAACTTAGCTGGTCTAGGTCGTTTTCTAGTTGTAACATACTGGAAATAAATAGAAAGTCTGTTTGAAAATCAAATGTTGATGAAATCATAGTGGGAAGCTGTGGAAGAATTATCGGGAATAGATGAGCTCGACTGTTCTGTCAAACTCAGCTGGTCAAGGTCATTTTCTAGTTGTAACAATTACTGGAAATAAATAGAAAGTCTGTTTGAAAATCAAATGTTGATGAAATCATAGTGGGAAGCTGTGGAAGAATTATCGGGAAGATTGCTGACCTCAATTTTTCCATCAATTTTTGGTCACTTTTCAACGGAAACCTCGTATCTGCAGCTTGTTTTAAGCTGCAGATACGAGTTTTTTGTTGAAAAGCGATGTTTTACTTTACAGCTGTAGAAAGATGCTTAGTAAAATTATATTGTTGACAATGCAAATAACATTGACCTTAGCCAGCCAATTGTGCGAGTTCTAGAGCAAATAGTTCTTGATTTAAATAGAGAAGACATTTGAAAATGTCCAGATTATTATTTCTATAAAATGTGTCTGCTGAACATGATCAAAAGATCATTGACCTCAATTTTTCCATCAATTTTTACTTTCCAGCTGTAGCAACATGCTTTATATATTGTTGACAGAACAAATAAGATTGACCTTAGCCAGCCATTTGTCTTTGTTCTAGAGTAAATATAATTCTTGAGATAAATTGATTGGAGTTTTACATCCCTCTTGAAAGCTAGGCTTATATACAAGAACTTGTCTTATTCAAAAGACTGGAGAGACCTGGGATCAAACCTTTTCAACCCCTGTGTTACAAGTCCAGGGCATTACCACTACCAAATCCGCCCCCTTGAGTTAAATTGAGAAAATACTTGAAAATTGCATCTCTCGTAATTTGAATATAAATGTCATATACAAAATTTATCCATGCAAAACCATGGAGTATGTTTGACACAATACAATATTGAATATTACCAAATTTTGTACAAAACCCAATTGACTCTAGTCTAACATAGTCCACTTCTAATGAAATTCATTTGATGTCGTAAATTTTCGAGAAACTTCGTAAACCTTTGTAACATATCAGATCTATACAGATAGGTTGCAGAGTTTAAAAAAATCGCTTTCTCCACTGCCGAATGTTTATGATGTCCAATGTTGCATAAAAATCTCATTAAGCGTGGACTACCTTAACTCTACAAAATAAAATATTCTTGTAGAGGTTTTAACCCTTTCCCAAACAAGACCTGGTTTTGACGTCCTTAATAGAAAAGGCTTTGGAAAACATTGAAACAAAAGAAGAAACTGCTGATAACCAGCAGTTTCTCCTTTTGTCTCAATATTTTCTGTGCCATATTTTACACAAATCCTATCTTTAATAACATCCATTTTGTCATTTTGTGGCAGTTTTCAAAGTTGATCGCCCTAAAATTTTGTCGTTTGGGAAAGGGTTAAAACTAGGTATTAATGAACTAAGGGTATAAAGTACACCGGCATCCCATATTTGCCCTGTAGAAAATCCAATTCAACAATTTATCTAACGCTTTATTGCTCCAAGAAAATTGTTTCTGAATACTAAATTGGGCATTATTCCCATTTCTGAAGAGCGGAGCTCAAGATAAGCTTGGGGACATTTTATAAAATTGAAAAAATATTGATTACTATTGATCAAATCCTATGTTGTGGGTACTCATTTGAATCGTCTCATCAAGACGATTCAAATGAGTACCCACCACATGGGATTTGGATGTCAAACAAAGAATTTAGAATGTCCTCATGCTCTTATCAATAATTCTTAAAGAGCAACTGGTTTCAAGAGAACAATTTATTCGGCGCAATCAATCAAGTGAATTTCTGAGAAGCGATTTTCTAGATTATGAAGTGGGAATGAATCGGCAAAATATAAAGACCCTTCTATTAGGTCTAATAAAAAAGTTTCTTTCTTGAATTTTCCGGGAAATACTGACACTCAGGCAAGATTTCTGTCTAATATTTGGATGGAAATGCTTTTTGCTTTTTACCAAATTGGTGATTTTTTTTTCAACTTCCAGTGATCTTTTCTCCTTTTGATATGCCTCATGAAGACAGTTGATCCAGCGGTCAAGTTCGGCATTGAAAATTTCTCTCGGACTATTCACTTGTATAATGCTGTCCAGCAAAATGACTGTTATTTTTCATTATTTTCAATTTTCAGAAAGACCAGTCCTGTTTATACTAAATTTGACCTGTCAAGCTAAAAGGGTCCTTCTGGCAAGTGTGAAAAGCATCAACCCTTGCCAATATGCGCAGTCAGCACAACCTGACTAGGTCGATACTTTTTACTTTTTCTAAAATTCTTATTTCAATTCCAAACTCTATGTTGTGGATACTTATTTGAATTATTTTGAAAAGCTTACCCCCCCCCCCCCCCCACACACACACACACACCTTTCTTATCTTAAGTTCTGTGCTTACCTATTCGGAAACTCGAAATCCGAACTACTGGTCATCAGAACGTTCACATTACTTGGACTGTTCCGACTGTGGATGAGTTCATCTTTCTTCTTCGGAATGTCGATCACCGTGGTAACGCCATTCACCATGGTTACCGTTCCCGCAAACTGACTGGCCATCCTTTTCTTGGCAAAGTCAGAGGGCGGTTGTAGGTTCCGTTCCAGCGTCATGGTGACGCTTATTTGTTGTTGTTGTTGTCGCTATCCCGCCTGAAGATAGAAATACATTTTATTGTAAAAATAATTACTCTACGCCAAATTTTGGAATGTTCCAGTATTTAAAAGGTGTTGTAGATAACAATTTCGAGTTGAAATTTTAGAAATCTTTGCCTTTTGGGTTAGAAAACATTGTGGATAATGACACAATTTCTTTACTTTCCATGATGTTTTCCAAAGCCTTTATCTTGTGGGGCATCAAAAGGTGTCACTGTGTGTCATAACAGGTTAACCCTTTCCAAAATGGCAAAAAATAGTGTGGTTTGGATTCAAAGGTTAAGCAGACAACAACCAAATGTGGAAAATTAATATGTGATTGTGAGAGAGCATGAAAAGTACTGGAAGTACTGGAAGAAAAGGAGAACGCATTTTCTTCTTTTCTTGAAGTGCTTTTCGAATCTATCTTGATTTAAGGGACCTCTGCATGAACACTGGGCCTTGTTCAGGTAAGGGTTAAATACTAGATCTAATTAAAATTTTGTCATAATTTTCATTTATTTTACTTTCTACAAAATTTAAGACCAACTATAACATCAAAATCAATTAATAATTATAAGTTTCGATATCTTTTAATTGAATTTTGACAAATTAGATACATCAATATCTCAGATCAAAGGGATTCAAATCTACACAAACCCACAACATACAGTTTTATTATTTGTGAATCTTCAACTTTAAAAAAGATCTTACGACCATATTTTGTGTAAACTGTGAAAAGACATCTGATTGCAGATAAATCAGATTGGGCCAATCAGGTTTGTTGTTACGAAAATTACGAAAAATGATGGTATAGCTGACGATAAATGACCTGGCAGAGCAGCCAATGCTAATTGAATGGAATGCTCAGCCAGGTCAATTCTTGTCGGCTATTTAAATGTTGATAATACCGGCCCGGGGCCCCTAATTATCAATTGATGTCTCTAATATAAAAGGCTTCAGGAAACATTGAGGCAAACAGGGTGATGATGAAGACCTGCATTTTCTCAACTTGCCTCAATATTTTCTGTGCTATAATTGTAAAGGAATTTAAACTTTCCCTACATCCATTTATCGTCTGCAAATTCCTGCCGTTTGGGATAGGGTTAAACTGCATTGCCATCTCCTTTTATTTTAAAATGATCTCACAAAAAAATTTAGTTCCTGAAAATTGAAACTTCCTTTTAAAATATCCCGTATCATTTTTCACCTCACGCTTTTACGTCGCAGATTAAGTTTTTATTTTGATTGTGTTTTGATTGGCTGTTGTTATGATGACATAATTCCAAATTGTTATCTGATAGTTCCTTTTATAGATCTTGACCTGTTTTAGCCCTTGTCTTTGAAAATATCAAAAATAGGTCTTAACGTCTTTGGTGCATTTCATTAATTAATACAGTATGAGTCCTATAATTTATATCTTTCGAGTCTAATTTGTCTGTTGGTGAGCAATTAACCCATTACCAGACGACAAAATTTTAGACTCCTCTAAATTCAAAGGTGTTGCAGACAATTAAAACTGAATAAAATTTTATATTTTTATGTCTTTTAGTGAAGAAAATATTGTGGGAAATGAAGAAATTGCTTGTGACAAGCAATTTCTTCATTTTCGACAATGTTTTCCAAAGCCATTATCTTGTTGGGAGTCAAAAAGAGTCACTGTGTGGTAATGGGTTGAGAGATTTAGACCTAGATCAGGCTGCACATACTGTCTGATCGGGGCCTTGCCAATGCTTGCAAAATGCTATAGTTTTGATTGCCAATTATTAAAGGTTAATATTGAAGTAATATGATCTTTTGTACTTGCCAACTGTCTTTTTTCAATGACCCTTTATCTGAAACAGTTTTTCCTTCAAAGAAATCTTCTGAAAATTTGTAAACAAGAGGCCCAGGAGGGCCTGAATCGCTCCACTGGTTAAAGTGGAAGAATTATCCCATGATTTCTTGTAAGCCTTACACAGCGGCAGCCAAATCTTGATATTTGTGAATAAATTTTGAAGAGAGACTCAAAGAACATTTTTACAAAGTCTGGTTCAAATTGGCCTTATGGTTGATTTTTAAAGAATTTTCTTATGATTTCATTAAGTCTGATAAGCCCCTTTCTCCCTGCCATGGCCACATTTTTTTGACAAAAATAAAAATTTGTGAACAAATTTTAAAAAGAACGACTAAAGGCACATTCCTGAAAAGTTTGGTTCAATTGGGCACACTGGTTGATTTTTTTCTTATGATTTCTTTAAGTCTGATAAGCCCCTTCCTCCCTGCCACGGCCACATTTTTTGACAAATGTCAACAAGAGGACCATGATGGTCCTGTCTCTCACCTGAGTGTTACTTCCTTCTTTATTTCTTCATAAACCAGAATGTAAACAGAAAAATCATTAAGACCCCCTTTCTTAGTCTAGATCTGCCCAATTCAAGACAAGCTTCTCTTTTTAAGTGACAAACACTTTGACTCAATCAAATTCAGTGTAAGAAAATGTCATAAAGACCCCTTTTCCCATGTTTTAACACAAAACCTTTCCATGTTCAAAAAGGTTCATTCTGTATGCTGAAACAATTATTTTGACCAGTTGTTTTTTCAGATTGAGCTGAATTTGTGGCCTTCAGTATATAAACATTGGAAATGTCATTAAGATCTCTGTATGCTTAAACAATTATTTTGACCAGTTTAATTATGACCAAGTTTCAATAGGATTGAGCCAAATTTGTGGCCACTAGAGTGAAACAGTGAAAATGTAAATAAGGCCCCTTTTCCTGTGTTTTCAAAAGGAATAAAATTCCTTTTAAAACTTTGGTAGAGCTTAACCCAAAGAAGATCCCTGCAAAGTTTCAGGTCGTTTGGCCTTGTGATTTAGGAAAAGACTTTTAAAGCAATTGTTGGACGATAGACAACAGACAGACGGACAACGGACATTCACCGATTACAATAGCTCACCTTGAGTACTTTGTCTTCACGTGAGCTAAAAGTTGAACGCACGGACGGACGGACGCACGCACGCACGACGGACACAACGCCATGACAATAGCTCACTGGCCGAATAATGGAAAATAAGCCCCGCCCACAGTGGCCATGTTTTTCGAATTATCAAAATTTCTTCAAGGAATCTGAAAAAGGGTCACCAAAGGAACATGCCTGTCAAATTTCAAAGAAATCTGATAAGTTGTTTGGGAGAAGAAGATTTTTTAAGTTTTTTCTAAAAATTCGTATTTGTTACCATAGCAACCAGAGTTTTCAATGGAATTGAATTCTTTGAAGGAATTTGAAAGAGGGCTATGCAAGGAACATTTCTGTGAAATTTAATTAAAATTGGTCCAGTAGTTTTTGAGAAGAAGATTTTTTAAAATTACACTATGCGCCATATATGGAAAATAAGCCCCGCCCACAGCGGCCATGTTTTTCGAATTATCAAAATTTCTTCAAGGAATCTGAAAAAGGGTCACCAAAGGAACATGCCTGTCAAATTTCAAAGAAATCTGATAAGTTGTTTGGGAGAAGAAGATTTTTTAAGTTTTTTCTAAAAATTCGTATTTGTTACCATAGCAACCAGAGTTTTCAATGGAATTGAATTCTTTGAAGGAATTTGAAAGAGGGCTATGCAAGGAACATTTCTGTGAAATTTAATTAAAATTGGTCCAGTAGTTTCTGAGAAGAAGATTTTTAAAGAAAAAGTTAACGGACGGACGGACGGACGCACGCACGGACGGACGCACGCACGCACGACGGACACAACGCCATGACAATAGCTCGCTGGCCTTCGGCCAGTGGAGCTAAAAACTAGATGCCGAAGGGCAACATGTCGAGCCCGCTCATTTTGAAGAAAGAAGACCATACCTATGTCTACAGCTGTCATTACAATGGCGTTGTAAAAGTGGGGACAAAATAAGTTGGAATGATGGGGATCATGGTGAGACAGTTTATTGTTCACAAAATATTACATGTCTATGTATTTATAACGAGATACCAGAATGGATTAATTTGAGTATACATATGTGACCCGTCACGCTAAAAGGGACCTTATGTCTTTTAATTCCCTTTAATTAGAAACATAATAAAAAATAACACCTTATTCTATTTGGAAGTGTCCTTTTAGTGCCCATATAATCACACAACACAAGCAAAAGGTGAAAAATAAACTTACTTTACAGAATATGGTGCTTTCCAAAGCTCACTTCCATCTTCTTAAATGTGTCAAAATTTCCGCATTTGGCCTAAAAGTGGGACCCTGCCTTTTGACCTAACATGTTTCTAGCGCGCGACAGATTGTTTCATGATGGTGAAAATTTATGCTGTTTTGGGCAACCAATGTCAGAGTTATGATTCCAGCAAGCTGTTTCAGGACAAGCTGATTTATACCACTTTTTATCCACACGGTTCTTGCGCGCGACACTCCACCTCATGATGGTTAATATTCATGCCAAATTATTTTAATTCCCCCCAAGTAATGACCAAATTTTGGTCCAGACAAGCATAATCCGGACAGACGCACACACGCACATACACCAAACTGCCACTGTGACAACTTTGTCAAGCTCATCGCAAGCGGGCTCAACAAAAATCAACTCATTTTTGATATTTGACCTAAAATTCTGACCTTTACTTTTGAGCTAGCAATCTGGTTCTACAAAAATCAACTCATTTTTTACATTTGACCTCAAAGTTTGACCTTGACCTTTGAGCTTGGAATCTGGTTCTTGCACGCGACACTCCGCCTTACTGAGCTTGACATTTGTGCCAAGTTAAGGAATGGCCCGGACAAGCAAAAATCAACTCATTTTTTACATTTGACCTCAAAGTTTGACCTTGACCTTTCATCTTGGAATCTGGTTCTTGCACGCGACACTCCATCTTACTGAGCTTGACATTTGTGCCAAGTTATTTCTGAATCCCTCCATCCATGGTGAAGTTATGGCCCGGACAAGCAAAAATCATCTCATTTTTGACATTTGACCTCCAAGTTTGACCTTGACCTTTGAGCTTGGAATCTGGTTTTTGCACGCGACACTCCGCCTTACTGAGCTTGACATTTGTGCCAAGTTATTTCTGAATCCCTCCATCCATGGTGAAGTTATGGCCCGGACAAGCAAAAATCATCTCATTTTTGACATTTGACCTCCAAGTTTGACCTTGACCTTTGAGCTTGGAATCTGGTTCTTGCACGCGACACTCTGCCTTACTGAGCTTGACATTTGTGCCAAGTTATTTCTGAATCCCTCCATCCATGGTGAAGTTATGGCCCGGACAAGCAAAAATCATCTCATTTTTGACATTTGACCTCCAAGTTTGACCTTGACCTTTGAGCTTGGAATCTGGTTCTTGCACGCGACACTCTGCCTTACTGAGCTTGACATTTGTGCCAAGTTATTTCTGAATCCCTCCATCCATGGTGAAGTTATGGCCCGGACAAGCAAAAATCTTCTCATTTTTGACATTTGACCTCCAAGTTTGACCTTGACCTTTGAGCTTGGAATCTGGTTCTTGCACGCGACACTCCGCCTTACTGAGCTTGACATTTGTGCCAAGTTATTTCTGAATCCCTCCATCCATGGTGAAGTTATGGCCCGGACAAGCTCCATCCGGACGGACGCACGCACTAACGCACGCACGCACTAACGCACGCACGCACTAACGCACGCACGCACTAACGCACTAACGCACATACACCGAACCGCCATTGTGACAACTATGTCGAGCTCACCGCAAGCGGGCTCGACAAAAATGGACGTTGATAAAGATAAGAATTATGTGTAACACAGCACAGAAAACAATGAGACAAAAGGATCAGCATTTTCTTCTTTTGTCTCAATGTTTTCTAGAGCCTTTTCTATAAGGGAAATCAAATACAGGACTAGTGTAGGAAAGGCTTAATCAAATAATATGGTTCAGTTGTGTAATTAAAGTTTAAACTAAAATCCCAGATCAGCAACAAAACTTTCATTGCTTAACCGTGGGTTTACTTTAAACCTCTGTTATGAAACTGAGCCTATGTTTTTGGCACTAAATTATATCTTGCTGTCAGACAAAACAATGCCCCAAAAAAGTAGCTTAACCCTTTCCAAAACAACAAAATTTTAGGGTGATCCAATTTCAAAGCCACTGCTGACGACAAAAGAGATCTATGTTGTGAAAGATATAATTTGTGTACAATACAACATGAAAAATATTGAGACAAACAGAGAAACTGCTGGTTATCAGCAGTGTCTTCTTTTGTCTCAATGTTTTCCCACACAATATCTATTAGAGACGTCAAAATCAGGTCTTGTTTGGGAAAGGGTTAAATCCTCTATTATCCTCTCTATGAACTCACAAAATTGAAAATTTCACCAAAAATTTGAAAATATCACCGTTAATTTGTCCTCAACATATACGTTAAACTTAATAAACTTATAAAACCTATCAATTTCATACAAAAAGGCCTTGGGGCTTAGCCATTATCGATGAAAACTCAAAAGTTACGGTAATAAAATTATCAATTTATTTCTCTGTCAAAATGACCTTGTAAAATTCAACCAATTCCCGCACAATGACGCTTTTTGTCGCAAAACAAGATAACGGCTTTTGGAAAACATTAGGAAAATTAGAAATTTCTTGTCACAAGAAATTTCTTTCTTTCCCACAATGTTTTTCTTCTGAGGGGAACCAAAACATCTAGAATTTCACTCACTTGCAACTGTCGTCTGCAACAACTTTGAAATTGGACCATTAATTCTAAAATGTTGATCTGGTAAAACTGGTAATTAAATTATCAATTTAGTCTGTTAAAAAATTATGATCTATGAGATTTTTTAAACCCTTTCCTAAACAATACTAGGCTTAAACGACACTTTAAATTAAGTTGTTGAAAAGCATTGATGGAAAAGAAGTAGCATTTTTCGAAATATATTCTGTGTATGGGACCTAAAAACCAGGCCCCGTTTCTCGAAAAAACTTCAGTTACCTTCTCATGCTCAAATCTGAGCACAGTAGGCGTACTCAAATCACATGAAATCCATGTGAACTTCAATCGAATACCCTTCAACATAGGAGAGTATCGATTCCATTGAAGTTGAGCATGTACTGAGTATGTAACTCAAGTTTTTTTGCGAAACCAGGGCCAGGTCTTGATTGTTTAGGAAAGGGCTTAGCGCTACTTTTCAACTAAAACCTTGTAACTACAGCTGTAGTTATGAGGTTTTTGTTGAAAAAAGACGATAATTTTTGGAAGCAAATTTTCCAAATTTGCTTCTCTTAGCAGCCATGCGTCTCTGCACTTTACCATTCTCTGCATACCACACAACATCTTCCGGTCTTCCTCACTATAAATAGTTCTATCAAAAGCAAAGATTAATGAGGTAACAGTCATTCGAATATTCAATATGTAAGTCTGAAGTTATGTGTAGATATTGAATTGTGTGACTGAAAATGAAACATTCAATTAATCATGTCTTTGAGAGATGAAAATATCCACGTAGTAATTTGCTTTATTATGGTTCAAAGAATTAGTCCAATGGCCTTCCTTGTAAATGGGTCAGTCGAGTTTACTGAACTATGAAATATATTCAGCTTACACAAACCATTAATATGCATGAAGTTGTGCTAAAAATAAATACAACTCATTGACTAAGCAGCCAGTCTACAATATTTCCAGTCTATTTTTTTTATTTTTGGACTGACTCATTTGACGCATCACTTTATCCATTTTTGGATAAAAATCACTACGCGGTGCGCATAACTCCAAATCCTGTCGCCAAAAAGTAGCAAGCAGAAAATTGCAACTACAAATACATTTGCAACAAAATAAAGTTTGATTTTCGTCTCAATTTCATCTAATAAAATAATTAATTCAAATTAGATTATTCATTTTACTCTATGCAAGCATATGAAGCAAATATGCCGCGTGACAGGAAGTCATGAGGAAGTACCACGTGTATGCATTTTATGGGCGCTGACATCTTGAAAGTAGTTAACCCAGAATGCCCACCAGAGATAGATGGTAATCGACAGGTGGCGACATCTATTGGTAGATATTGAAATACAACTCCATCATGAAATCAAAGTATGCAAGGTATTCTGGATAATCAAAGTACTTAATCAAAATACTCTACGAATCAAAGTATTCAAGGTATTCAAATGGATAGTCAAAGTACCTAATCAAACTACTCTATTTCTGGCCCCGGTTTCTCGAAAAAAACTTAAGTATGTTCTCAAATCTGAGCACAGTGCTCAAATTGCATGAAATCCACGTGAACTTCAATGGAATACCCTTCAACGTTGGAGAGTATCCCTTTGATGTTGAGCATGTTCTCATGAGAATATACTTAAGTTTTTTTTTCGAGAAACTGGGGCCTGGACAGGCCTACATTTTTGAAAAATTTGCTTCCAAACAGTACTGTCAGTACTTTGATTAAATTTGGACCAGTCTACTATTTATTTTTGTAAATTCAACTAGAAACTGCTGTTTTTCTATTGTTATTTCAGGGAAACTAAAATAATATGGTACATG
This sequence comes from Fragum sueziense, assembly GCA_963680895.1. Taxonomy (NCBI): domain Eukaryota; kingdom Metazoa; phylum Mollusca; class Bivalvia; order Cardiida; family Cardiidae; genus Fragum; species Fragum sueziense. The sequence continues at coordinate 30,087,884 of OY804609.1, read as the reverse complement.
TTTATATTTTGTTCAACGTTCAATTACATTTGAACAAAATATAGACATGTGCCATACGATGTGGCGTCAACTGTACATGTATCAAAATTCATCAAGAGCTTTTTTTTCTATTTCATTGAATAAATAAATACATGTAAAATATACCTTTTTCTATCAAATCCTAGATGAAATTCTGTACTAATGAATGAATGAAATGACACTAATTGATACAAGAGGCCCAAGAGGGCCTGTATCGCTCCACTGGCTCAGTATTTCAATCAATGAGACGGTTCAAGTATAGATTTTCATAAGGAAATTTGACAGGAAAGCTGATTCCAGAATAGACTTTACCTTGAGAAACCTTATTTCTCAGTGGTAATAAGTATTGTTTGTAAATAGGAAAAGTTATATATCGCTGCTTTTCTGCCAAAAACATGTATCTGCAGCTTAAAACAAGCTGCAGATACAAGGTTTTTGCAGAAAAGCGACAATATGTATATCCCTGTATTTCAACCAAACCTTGTAACCGCAGCTTAACCCTTTTCCAAACTGAAACAAGACCTGGGCTGCGTTCAGTAGACAAAACGTTTTGTCTTACTGGACGCAGGGCTGGTTTTGATGTCCCCGATAGAATAGGCTTGAGAAAACATTTAGGCAATAGAAGAAAATGCTGATAATCAGCACTTTCTCCTTTTGCCTCAATATTTTCTGTGTATTATTGTACTCAGATCCAACCTGCCATATCTTTTTCAGTGAAACTTAGTTAAAGATGAAATTCCAATATATTTTTTGACCCATTACCAAAATGGCAAAATTTGGGGCTTTTCCAAATTCAAAGATATTGCAGACGACAATTTCAAGTGAATGAAATTTAAAATATTTTGGTGTTTTGGCATAGAAAACATTGTGGGAAATGAAGAAATTGCTTGTCACATGCAATTTCTTCATTTTCCGCACTGTTTTTCAAAGCTGTTATCTTTTAGGGAGTCAATGTGTAGTAATGGGTTAAGTCCCGCAACAGATAGATGCTGGACGATGGACGATCATTAAAGCTCATATAATAGCACCTTGTGCTCAGGAGAGCTGAAAACAGGTGTAAATGATACTAATGATGCCAAGGCTTTAGTTTTATGGAAATAAGGCAGAATTTGGCTGGAAATTCTGTATCGTAGGGTTTTCCATCTTAGATTTCCACACAACACAAAATTATCATGGATATGATCTTTTTCATCTCTCTCTTTAAATTGCCGTAAAATGCACAATTTTGATTTATATGACCTTGCCAGATAGTTTTCACTGGTGGTGAACTCGGCCAAAGCGTTGGACATTTTTTCGCGATCATAGTATTTCGTCTGTGTTGTTTTAAATATTGTAACTACGGCTTGGATTAAGCTGTAGTTACGAGATTTTATAACAACACAGACGGTTTGTCTATACAAATTGCTACATCCGGTCTATTTTTAGAACAAATTCATTGTTATTAGAACAAGAGGGCCATTGGCCCTGAAGCGCTCACCTGATATAATAACTTTTTTTTGTAAACCAATTTTCAGGTTGATTGGACAAAGAATGTGACCTCTAGGGTGCACACAAGGTTTATCTAAGATTTGACCTCGTGACCTAGAATTGATCAAGACAATCATTCTGATCAATTTTCAGGTTGATTGGGCAAAAAATGTGGCCTCTAGAGTGCACAAAAGGTTTTACAAAGATTTTACCTCATGACCTAGTTTATGACCCCAGATGACCCAATTTCAATCTTGTCTGAAAATTGATCAAGACAATCATTCTGATCAATTTTCAGGGTGATTGGGTAAAAAATGTGGCCTCTAGAGTGCACACAAGGTTTTTCTAAAATTTGACCCCGTGACCTAGTTTTTGACTCCAGATGACCCAATTTCAAACTTGTCCGAGATTTCACCAAGACAATCATTCTGATCAATTTTCAGGTTGATTGGGCAAAAAATGTGGCCTCTAGAGTGCACAAAAGGTTTTACAAAGATTTTACCTCATGACCTAGTTTATGACCCCAGATGACCCAATTTCAATCTTGTCTGAAAATTGATCAAGACAATCATTCTGATCAATTTTCAGGGTGATTGGGTAAAAAATGTGGCCTCTAGAGTGCACACAAGGTTTTTCTAAGATTTGACCCTGTGACCTAGTTTTAGACCCCAGATGACCCTATATCAAACTTGTGGGAGATTTTATCAAGTCAATCATTCTGAGCAATTTTCAGGGTGATTGGGCAAAAAATGTGGCCTCTAGAGTGCACACAAGGTTTTTCTAAAGATTTGACCCCGTGACCTAGTTTTTGACCCCAGATGACCCAATTTCAAACTTGTCCGAGCTTTCATCAAGACAATCATTCTGAGCAAATTTCAGGTTGATTGGGCAAAAGATGGGGCCTCTAGAGTGCACACAAGGTTTTTCTAAGATTTGACCCCGTGACCTAGTTTTTGACCCCAGATGACCCAATTTCGAACTTGTCCGAGATTTTATCCAGACAATAATTCTGATCAATTTTCAGGTTGATTGGGCAAAAAATGTGGCCTCTATAGTGCACACAAGGTTTTTCTAAGATTTGACCCCGTGACCTAGTTTTTGACCCCAGATGACCCAATTTCAAACTTGTACAAGATTTCACCAAAACAATAATTCTGATTAAATTTCAGGTTGATTGGGCAAAAAATGTGACCTCTATAGTGCACACAAGGTTTTTCTAAGATTTGACCCAGTGACCTAGTTTTTGACCCAAGATGACCCAATTTCGAACTTGTCCGAGATTTTATCAAGACAATTATTCTGAGCAAATTTTAAGTTGATTGGGCAAAAAATGTGGCCTCTAGAGTGCACACAAGGTTTTTCTAAGATTTGACCCCGTGACCTAGTTTTTGACCCCAGATGACCCAATTTCGAACTTGTCCGAGATTTCATCAAAACAATCATTCTGAGCAAATTTCAGGTTGATTGGGAAAAAAATGTGACCTCTATAGTGCACACAAGGTTTTTCTAAGATTTGACCCTGTGACCTAGTTTTTGACCCCAGATGACCCAATTTCAAACTTGTCCGAGATTTTATCAAGACAATCATTCTGAGCAAATTTCAGGTTGATTGGGCAAAAAATGTGGCCTCTAGAGTGCACACAAGGTTTTTCTAAGATTTGACCCAGTGACCTAGTTTTTGACCCCAGATGACCCAATTTCGAACTTGTCCGAGATTTCATCAAGACAATCATTCTGAGCAAATTTCAGGTTGATTGGGCAAAAAATGTGGCCTCTAGAGTGCACACAAGGCAAAGTTTGACGGACGACGGACGACGGACGACGGACGACGGACGACGGACACCGGACGCCGGACGACGGACGCCGGACACAGCCCTATCACAATAGCTCACCATGAGCACATTCGTGCTCAGGTGAGCTAAAAACTATCCAATCAGATCTTTAAACTCACATTTAACTGAAATATCTGTACCTTGTGGTAGCGAAAAATGTCCCTTGCTTTGGCCGAGTTCACCACCAGTGGTTTTTATGTTTAACTTGATTTGGTAGTATAAATAAAACTCAAACACAAGTGTTTCTGTAAATAATGAAGTTTTATTAAAGAATGTTTAAGTAATTGAAATTGTTGTTTACAATAGCATACAATCAATACATATTTTCATTACATAAAAGTTGTTAAATAAACAACTTGCAGAATTCATATTATGCATGTACATGTATTACTTAAAATTTTCAATTAACCCTTTCCCAAATGGCATTGTTTTAGACTTCCAATTTAAAAGCTGCACCAGAAGACAAAATGGAAGGTGATGAAAACAGGTTTTGCACAATATAGCAAAATAAAAATAAATGAATAAATTTATGAAAAAAATGAAGCAAAAGAAGAAAATGCTGATTATCAGCACTCAATGTTTACAGAAGCCTCTTAAATTAGGGACGTCATGAACAAGCTCTTATTTGGGAAAGCGTTAAGTTTCATTACAGCTTATTCATGTTTTTGACAAAAGTAAAATGTTAATTCATCTCAACATTATCTGTTATTCAAACCTTTGTATAACATCTAAATTCAAAAAGCATATTGCTACTATCTGCTGATATTAACCCAGGACAACTTAATTTTTGTCAACAATGTTCTCTATAACTAGGCTGGGGCTCTGAAATGACTTGCCAAAGGCCATACCCACATGGATGGCAGCTTGAATGTAATCCAATCACATCACCCGCAACTTCTCACAAGAAATGAGTTTGGCATTCAAGCTACCATGTCAAGCAGGACCCCATTGTTTAAAATAGAATATGATCATATTTAATGTGTTTTGATCATCATTCTACCCTTTACAGACCGACAAGCCTTTCTGGATTGTCTTGATCTGTTATGAGTGACATCTTCACTATAAATGTACATATATGAGTTTTAGACCTGTAAGCTTTTATTCCAATGATAAAACAAAGTTTTGCAGATTGTACAGCTATATATTAAAATGCCTTTCCATCTATTATATGAAAGAATTGTTCTATGCCATACAAAAACATACTTAAGTGATTATTTCTAAACTATTATAATTAAATTTAAATACATACACATTTACAATGATGTTGCATTAATCCCTTTATATGAATATTTGACTGTCATAATGATATCAGTCCTCTTGTTATTTGAGTAACATATAATAAATAGTTTGTTTTTCTCTCTTTCCCTTGCTATCATCTGTCATGACTTTCATATGATTTATATATAAATGTGGTTATTGTGATATTCTTTGTGCAAAGCACCATTTCCACTTCTAACAAAGTCTATTTGTTAATCTATGACATTGCTATATATATTCATTAAGTATCTTTGAAATATATTCTCCTTTTGGATCAGTACTAGTCTTTGTTTTGATTTTCTAATCATTTCAGAGATTTATTCTAAAACTCGCATAAAACACTAAACTAATATTTTGAATCAAACAATGAATGGTACATGAACTTTTTCAGTAGATCAGCAGTTTTAACAAAAGTAAGACAGTGCTTTACTGAGCTTAGAACAAGTATAATCAAAATAGGAACAAGAGCTCCGCAGAGTGGCGCATATACACCCGAGAGGGGCTTGTTTGTAAAATTTGCCATTTTTTCAATTCAAGGGCAGATAATTCAAAAACGAAACAGGTTATCTGAATTCCGTAAGCGATGTGCACAAATAGACACAATGGAGAATCATTGTGGCAAGTTTGATTAAATTCCAATCAAAACTGTAGGAGAAGTTGCGCACACAAGAAATTGCTAACGGACAGACTGACGGACAGACAGACGACCGGGGCCATAACAATATGAACCTTCAGGCGTATAAAAATATAAATATTTGCTCTATTTGTCACAATAATCTTACCATTGTGCATAATTTTTCACCCTACAGGTCATTAATTTTTTGATGAGTTTTCTTCTCAATACTGAGGTTGATGTGAAATACAAAATTTGTGTAAGTTAGTGTGAACACATTTCGAAATTTAAAGAACATACTGCAATAAATATATATGAGATGTTAATCTACAAATCTCATTTAACTTGTTTTTATACGTGATGAACCATTTGCTAAGCTCTGCACTGCCTTCAGAAAAATTATGCAGAATGGAATAGTAATGTGAGTAAAAAGGTACAGTTGAATTAATGTAAAGTAGCAAGTTCATGTGTAACAGAAAGTAACAAATAGGAATCAATTCTATTAATTAAACAGTGACATAATTTCCGACAAACAATAGTATTTCCTCAGTGTAAATCTAAAAAATTTAACTTAGTCCAAATTCAAAAATGTTGCAGATGACAATTTAAAATGAATGAATCTTACATGTTTGGTCATCTTATGTAGAAAACATTGTGGGAAATGAAGAATTTGGTTTTCACAAGCAATTTCTTCATTTTCCACATGGTTTTCCATGGACATTATCTTCTGGGGAGTCAAAAGGAATCACTGTATGGTAATGGGTTAAAGGTGTAAAATGATCAGTCAACATGTGACTGCAGGCTGATCGTTATGTTAATCTTCTGCCACACGGGGACATCCCAGTTGGTCTAATCCCATTTGGTCTAAAATTCAAATTTCCCATTTCGTCTAAAACCTTTATTTCAAGAAATTCCCTTTTCTTCTACAAATATTTTCTCAGTTTGTTAATATATATTCATTGATGCATGTATTAGGCATATAGATCTATATTGTTTAATAACATCTTTTTATTTAAGATTTTACAACATGAAACAAGGTCTGAAAAAGTATTAGACGAAATGGGAATTTTTCGTCTAATCCAATATTTTTATATATTAGACGAAATGGGATTAGACCAACTGGGATGTAACCCTGCCACACAGTTCAGCATATGACAAGGCTTACAGTAGAAATTTCTCTCTTTCTTATTAGATGCTGAAATATGTGTTGAACATGAAGGAAAAAAAATAAGAAAAGAATGTTATATCGCTTGATCATAATTATGTGACCCGCCAAGCTTAACAGTACCTTATGGAAAGTGTGAAAAATATCAAACCTAGCCAGTCTGTGCAAACTAACTAGGATCAATTTTTTTCATTCTAAGGCAATTTCTTGGATATATATATATTTCGTTTCCTTGTTTGTTTTACATGTTCAATAAAATTCCAAATATGACATCTGGTTGATATCTGCTGAATCTCATGTATCTCAAGATTTGGTTAAATGGAAAAACCAGAAGGTCCCTTTCAGTGTGACAGGTCACATATCTTTGTGTCCACCTTTCTGCACCTATAGTGGCCACCCATACCTATATGAACCACCAGCTTTGTCTGCTGAAATAGCAGACAAAGCAAAAAACAATGACGGGTGAGATTTCAAACTGACCTCTTTCATTCAAAATAATATGTAAACTTGTCATTAGCTTCACACAACTCAATATTAATGATTTTTTTTTTAAACTTTATGAAAGATTGACACTGTGATTTGGCACAGCAGAATACACCATCGAATGATCAGACCAGACACATTCTATGACATCAGTGAGAATCAGTGGTATATTACTGTAAATATGATCAATTAAGGAGCCAGAATAATGGGTTGTTTTTGACACTTGTTGACTGCAGTTGAAGAAATCCTGCATAAACCTCTGGATAGTTGTATTCATATCCAATAAATCAATGTTGATATCACCTTGAATAATGAGGTGCTTCCCTTTGAAATGCTTTAAATTTTCAGTTAGAAATTTCTTCAGGTCAGTCACCGAAGATTTAGGAGAGTTGTACAATGTTGCAATGACTATTTCTTTATCTTGCACCAAGAGTTCTACAACAATCATTTCTATGTTTTTCTTTACCACAGAAAAGCTATGAGAAATATGAATGTTGTCCCGCACATAAACGATAATTCCTCTGTGAGGACGAGCATTGCTTACTTGTTTCCCATCTGCTCTAACAATTTGATATCCAGTTCTCTGCACTAAATCGATGGAATCATCTGCAGTTAACCATGTTTCTAATAAGCATAAACAATCTGCAGCTTTGACATTGGGATCTGAAAACAATTCATCCTTATGGCTTCTGTAAGACTGCATATTGTTGAAAAGGCATGTGAAATGAGTGTCACTAGTCATGTAAACTGGAGTGTAACATAGTTTCAATTTCTGTGATTCTCTTAAACGTATCATTTCTTCTTGAACTTTAGTTGACACAGAAATCTTGCTTTCATTCAAGTTTAGAATGTAAAGGCCTTTCAGGGATCTTGATCTACTTATTGCGACATAATGGGCATGGGAAAATACACGTTTTCCATCCATATCTATTACAACCTGACTCAACGTGTCTCCTTGAGATTTATGTACAGTTTTTGCTGTTGACTGGCGCAGAGGGATTTGTATTCTCACAAAAGTTTTTCTCAAATACACAAAGTTCCTCTTTGAATCAAAGATAGGTGTCCATAATGGATTAATAGCACTATGATACAAATGTCTGTACTTTGAACGCCATGATGTTCCGATTTTATCATCATTGAAAGAAACCCACACAATACTTGGTCTAGTAGTATTTTTCTGTCTGTATTCAATTTTATTTATCATACAAGAAGACCCATTTACTAATCCATCATCTACATCAAGGTTAAGACATAGGTCATAAATCATTCCAATAGCTATTCCTACCATCTGACTAAGCCCTGCAGTGTGTGTGGAATCATGTGGCAACTTTGATATTAGTTGTTGTTTAACTGTCACATTGTCATCTCCTAATACATGATCAAGAGCAGGAATGTTTACTTTTTCATTAGTATTATTAAGAAAGCTCCTGACATTGAAATTGTTCACTTTCTCATTGGTATTGAATAAATGTGTTGTATTTTGTGGATAGTCTGTACTAGCAGTATCAGTCAATCTCTTTTTTAGATTTTCAATGTCAACTTGTGTATGATTTCCTTCTCGTAATCTGTTCAAAAGTTCAGCAAATTGCTTGTCTTCCTTTTGCCTCATGATCTCATCCAATTCATGCATTACAATAAAATCCTGCCATAAGTTTGTAGCTAAAGGTCCAAAATTTGTTTTCAAATTCTCAAATATCCAACCATCCATCACTGGTTTCAACTGGAAAAGGTCTCCAATGAATATCATATGCAAGCCACCAAATGGAACATTACTGCCCTTTATTTGTTTTAATCTTTCATTTATGAGTTTAAGCATGTTATTTCCAACCATGGACACTTCATCAATCATAACAACAGACAAGTCTTTATATTTTGTTCGAAGGGTGTTTAAAGTGTCACTATTAAGTGGAGTACAATCATAACCCTGGCTTGCTGGAATGCGGAAAGCTGAATGTAATGTTACCCCATTTATATGAAAAGCAGCTTTACCTGTTGGTGCACAGAGAAGAACTCTACAGTTCTCAGGATTATCACCAGGATTAGATGTCAAGTAACGCTGCAAAGCTTCAAACAATGCACTTACAAGAACAGATTTTCCAACGCCTGCACCACCAGTTAAAAAAACTTTCAACTTTTGTTCATCACGCTTAACAGATTGGAAAACATGAATAAAAAATTCTCTCTGTTTCGTATTCAATGATTTTATCAATTGCCTGTAATCTATGTCTGACATTGTTTTCCTGCGTACACTAATATCTACAGAAGCAACACTTAAACCAACATCTCCAGCAATATCACCTTGTCTCTGATTTTCAGGTCTATCAGGATCAAAGAATATGAAACTTTCACTTTCTTTTGCACCAATATTTGAGTCATCCTGCTCAGACTGCTCTGTGCCTGGGGCAACATCATCAAAATCTTCCTCATTGTGAGCACGCTCCATTGCATCATCTAGTTCATCAGCATTCTTTTCATACTGCAAGGCTTTGTGCTCTATGAAATTTTTAATGGATCTGTACCTTGATAGGTAAGAGTCATGACCTTGTTTCAAATCAATACTTTCATCTCTCCATGAAGTAAATAGAAGCAATCTTTCTCTACAGAACTGTTCGATGTCAATTTTTTTCGAAAATCTTACATATCTTATGACTTTTCTTTGTTTCCTTTCACTTATAACAATTCCATTTTTGAGAACAATTCGACCCCCAGGAATAGAATATTGTCTATCCTCACTTGAATTATAGTCATTTGTGTCTGAGTCAAGCACCTCATCCTCGTTACAATATGTATCCATGTTTTCATTGTTTTCACCTTCATTGGTTTCTTCATTTAATGTTTCAGAAATGTTTTCACCTGAATTTCTTGCAGTGCCTTTGTCAGTGTTGTATTTGATATCAAGCTGGGACACATAGTCTGCTAAACACCAATTTTCAAGTTGTTTTGGTCTTTTAGAATATCTTTTAATGGTATTATCTGCTTCAATATCTGTAGAATTTGAAGATAATTTTTCAAGAGATTCCTTAGACTTAAGTAGGAATGTTCTCTCTTCAGGCAAAGAAGTGTTAATGAAAACAACATCCCTTGAGGCTTTTGTCAATGGCTGTTGTAAAAGTAAGTAGCAGGCTTCCTGGGCACTAACCTCAACACTATTCAAGAATTTATTTCCAATATGTCTAACCTGTTGTCGGAGATCCATATTTCCTCTTCTAGCTTCTTTACATGCCTCATTCATAAGAATACTCATTCCTCTCTGTGCTTTACTAATATATGAAACTATATATACAGCACATGCATATGGATCCAATACAAATTGTAAGTCATGGTTTGCACCCCAAGCGTTTAGAATAGGTTTCATGTATGCATTAATTCTAACCTCACTTAATTTTCTTTTCAGAAAAACCTTTGGACCACTCAATGAGCTTTGGACTGCTTTGATGTAATCATCCTTGCTTACTTTGATCTCAGTAAGGAAATCATCTACCGTAATATTTGTTTCCTTCAACTCATCCAATTTCTTTTGTATTTTGACAAATAAATCTTTGTAATTTTGCTTTTCTTTACAGTCATTTAACGGTTCCAATATAGTTGTGCTTTTCATTGGAGGAATGGGAAAACCAAATCTACAAATAGATTTCTGTTTCTTTCTACAAGACTTGGAATGTTTATGTATCTGTAGTTCTACAAGTTGTTGATCTGGATTTTTCTCACAAGATACATACTTATCTATGAAGGATGTTACTTCATCTAATGAACTTTCATGATATCTAGGAGCCTTTTCAATCCATATTAACATGTGGATGTGAGGTGAACCTCTTTGTTGGAATTCAACACGATAAAAGTAATCTATTATTTTTCCTAATGGGTCATGGGGACTTTTAAGTACAGTGTTTATGAATTCTTGTACTCGGTTGTCAAAATACCTTACACATGTAACTGGATCTTTTTGCACAAGTTTTGTTTTATCAATCCAAGTCAAGTTATCCAATTCTTCCACAGACATTGTTTTTCCATCATTTATCTGAGAGAGCATATTTAGTAGATCATGCCATCTGGTATCTGCCGACGAAAGAGATGTAAACCAAGTAGGTAATCCTAGTTGTCTAATCATTGCAAAAACATCTTTTTTACGGGCTTCAAAATATGGTGGTGAATTCCTTAAACTTCTGAAAATATAAAATCCCTCATCCAATCTCACAACACCTTTAAGATGATTTGTATCAAGCATTTGTGAGGCAGTAAATGTTTTACCTTCTGTTTTACATCTACGCAAAGCAAGATGGACTTTATCAGAAATTTGTTTCAGTTGAACTTTCTTTAACTTAAAGAAGATATTGGGAATATTTGATGCTACTCTGCGATCAATATGCCTCAGTTCTAGCTTGCATGTATCACTATAGTGAATGTGAACATGTTTTTTATCATTTGGACTTCTTCTCTGTCCACAGAAAATTGTAGGAAAAGACAAATATTCTGCATCAGGATCTTGATAAAGGCTGAGTGGTGTTTGACCCTCACCTGGAGCAAAAGTATAAGCGTTGTCTTTATTTGGGTCTGCAGCATCCAGCATAGTGTCACTATTACCAATAACCTTTTCTGTCTCGTCAACTTCACTAAAGTGATCAGAGTCATAATTCACATCATCATTACAATCTAATTCTTCACTTACGCTTTCACCTGTCATTCCAAAGAACTCTTTTACTGTATCACTACAATCTGAAGTAATTGATTGCATCCAGTCATCATCTACTTTAACACCAGATTCTTTATACAGTACACTATGGTTCACTAACCAATGAAGAGCACTTAAAACATGCAGAGGTCTAATATTTTCAGTGAAATCACATTTATTATATGAAAGTTTCTTCTTAAGTTTAACAGGTATTGTATAGTGACTATCTAATGTTCTTGGTAAACTGTGTATAACAGGCTGAATGTCAACCGGGACATTGACAACATTCCCTTTGATGGACAACTGACCTCCTCTTGGTAATTCTCTAATCTGCATAAATGGGATTCTCAAAGAAACTAATCTTTCCTCTAGCTGATGTAAATTCAGTTCCTTTGGCAGTACAGGAAATGCATTTTGATTGAAAACAGACATTGGAGGGACTTTGTTAAGTTTAATTTTTTCATAGCATGTTTTACACAGCCATTCACAATCATCAACAGAGATGTAATTTGTAGAAAATTTTTTAACTGCATCAGAAGAGCATTTAGAATTTAGTTTGTTGAATAACACAACAGAATGTTTAAACCATGTTTGGTTACAGCATGAACAAACATAAACAGGGCCTTTTGAAACATTCTTCTTAAATTTTTCAATGCAGTCGTCTAAGCTGGAACCATATCGCTTTGAACTTTTGTAGCTCTTTTCCTTAATTTTATAATCTAAATTAGACCTTAGACTCTGGCGCTTAGTCTTATTTCTTTCATTTTCTACTATCATATTGAATCTTGATGAACGTTTATTCTGTTTTTTCATCCTTTCTGAATCTTTATACAATTTACTAGAGCGGCACTTGTGCATTGATTTAAGAGTTAACATTCTTTCTTTCTTCTTTCTTTCCTCATTTTGTCTAACTTTTTGCATAGAACCCTTTGTCATTGACCTTTCTTTGACTTGCCTTTCTGGATTTTCTCTTGCTTTTTTCTTTGAAATATTTGTCATTGTCCGTTCCTTGACTTGCCTTTCAGGATTTTTTCTTGCTTTTTTCATTGAAGTATTAGTCATAGTCCGTTCCTTGACTTGCCTCTCTGAATCTTGTCTTGCCTTTTTCTTTGAAATACTAGTCATAGTCCGTTCCTTGACTTGCCTTTCTGGATTTTGTCTTGCTTTTTTCATTGAAATACTAGTCATAGTCTGTTCCTTGACTTGCCTTTCTGGATTTTTTCTTGCCTTTCTCTTTGAAATACTAGCCACTAATCTTTCCTTAGATTGTCTTTCAGGATCCTGCCTAATTTTCCTCATATAACTTTTCATATATTCATTTCTTTTTAATCTTTTACGTTCGTGTACAATTTCATAATCTGACCTAACTTCTTGTTTGCGCTTTTGTCTCTCTGCTTGATCCTTGAAATATATGTCAATCAAAGATAATTTCTCAGGTGGACAATTTGTAAATTCAATTTCATTTTTCTTGGATTCAGATTCATGGATTTTTTCTCCTATAACAAATCTAATTGGCATCATGTCAAATTGTTCATTTAGATCGATGTTCATACTTTGATACATTGCATACATGAACATTACCAAATCATCTATTGAAAGAAAAGAAGCTAATAATGATCTTCCATCATCATCTACCAATCCATCAACACCATGTGAATGAGAATCAAATAAACAATATCTACCATCCTGCCTGAAAATTGCAGAACAAACTGAACCAATGATAAATAAAAGATAAGAAGTTGTGTGAAATGCTTCCTTCAAACAACTGTGAAGTGATGACATATGAGTGTTGATAGAACTTTGAATAAATACACCAGATAAAATATTTCCTCTCACAATAGAAACATGTCTATCAAATGCAGTTACAGAACCTGGGATCTCTTCCAAATTCAAAAGCAAGCTTTGAAAGTCATTCCTCGCTTTCAGTCCAATCACTATTTCTCTATGTAATCTATCTCCTTCTATTAGAATTTCATCTAGATTTTGTGAAGATGGCAGATGTCTAAGCTCTGTGTATATCATCGAGCATAAGGCATTGGCTGTACATTGTAGATTTCGAGAGGATGGGTCAAACATTTGATTACCTTGATGAAAAGTTCCGAAAATCATTGTGTTGGATTCTGTATCTTCAGCAACAACTTCAGTAGCAAGAACAGTATTACCATCAGCACTAGCATCAATAACAGTGTCAGTAAGTATATCATCTGCAGTATTTGGTAAAGTATCATGAACAGTATCAAGAACAGTATCAAGAACAGTATCAAGAACAGTATCAAGAACAGTATCAAGAACAGTATCAAGAACAGTATCAAGAACAGTTTCAGAACAAATTCCAGACACAGATGGTTTTTGTGGGTGGGCAAGTCCCCCATCTGATATTCCAAAGACGCCCTCCATAGACACAGATGGTTTTTGTGGGTGGGCAAGTCCCCCATCTGATATTCCAAAGACGCCCTCCATAGACACAGATGGCCTTACATCTGTTTCATCCAAAACAGATGAAGGTAAAGGGTGGGATAGGCCCCCATCTGATAGTTCAAAGACACCCGTTAAATCAGCTGTGGTTTTCGTGAGTACATCTCTTCTGGCTCTACTCATTCGCCAATTCTTCTTGCGAGGCATTTTCCTTCTGCAATTAGAAAATATAAACTAAAATGGCAAATTTTCCAGACATTCAAAGACAACTTTTGACATTGTCTGATGACCAGGACCCTGTTTTACAAATGAATTGAAATGTTCATAAAATCATAAGAAAAACAGGGCCCTGGACCATAAAAGCTGCTACATGTGTATGAAGTGTAAATTTGCAAGCATGTATCGTTTTGACCTTGATAAGTCACTTTAACAATGTTATTAAGGGATTCATACCAATGAATTATGAACTGTTTTAATATCAAATTTGAGCACTACATCTTAATTTCTAACTTACAAGGAAAAAACAGACAAACTAATGGACAGACCAGATTTTATATTGATCCCTTTCTGATCTTTAGGTGCAGATAGTGTAAAAATTCAAGAGAAAGTAATAAAAGCAGTTCTTACATTAACGGATAAATCAATGGTAAATCCAAGTCCCTTTTTCTCTGTATCTCTTTTCTTTAACTTCGTCACACTGTACTCTATATGCTTTCTGCAATCAACACAAGTGATCTATATTAAGGTACACAACCTTAAGTCACATAGGGTAGAACTTATGTTCACAATAATTCCAATATATACTCCAATTCACTGTCACAATGAACTCACAGCTACATAAAAATCACAAAACTGTATTTAGAATTAAATCAGTGTTGCACAAAAATCATAAAAAAATGTTCACTATTAAAGTGTTCACAATTCACTGTTCCACACAAGAATCATAAAAATGTGTATAAACATTTCCAATTTTGGAAATAATAATAAAAGTTCACAAATGTTCCAAGTGATATTACGGTAAGTCTTTTTGTAATATTGATAAATTTGTCTGAAATAAATAAGAAACAGTTGTTGAAATCATGATTGATAGAATAGTTGAGTGACAAATGTAAGTTTCTTGAAAGACAAGATGTGTTTGTGAAACATGAATGCCCGAAATGGCTATTTTTCTACAATGTTAAGTTTTTTAATTAAGAGTTGATAAGGGTTACATGGAACATATAGATATCATTGAAAGGAAGTTAGATACCAAATTTCAGCTTTGTTTGTCAAACACTTTTGGAGAAAATGCAAAATGTTAAGTTTTCTGACAGACAGACAGGAGTAAAACAATAGAAATCATGTTATTTTGCTAACCTATGTAAAATATCTGGAAGTAATTGCGATTAGCAATTCCTAAATTATTCACTGTGTGTTTAGTTTTGAGATTTAAATCTAAATTTGTTCAAAACGTATAATAATTTAAATATTGCATGACACTGTACATTACTTAAAGACTAGAAAATCAAATTCAGTTTATTGTTGAAATATCATTTCCAAAACTTAAATAAATGTGTATCTCTGTTAAATTGATAGAAAATAATTTCCACTTTCTATGAAAGTGGTAAACTATTTTTTGTGATAAACAAGGCGGTTATCCAAAAAGAGGCCCTCTTCATAACTGGTGATAATCATGTATGCAATTCAAAGAAAGCAAATAACAACTGTCTTTGAAATACACAATCCTACATACTCAAAAGATTCCTGCAGCATGTTTTGGTCACCAGCACACTTACCTGGTATAGGTTAACGTCTGCAATAGCCCCTAAAGAACAAAGTCTATCTAAACTTTTGATTTAAATAGAATTTAACAAAGTATGGGTTACAAATTATCATCATTCTTCATAATAATCATAAACTGTTGTTTTTTTTTCTTCATTAACACAAACACTTGTCACGGGTCAAGAGGGTCTGAAATGAGAAAAAAGAGTATATCACATTTTGGCATCAAACTTAACCATTTTCCAAACTCTTCCAATTTGAAAGGTGTTGCAGACCGCAATATCAAGTGCATGGAATTTTAAATTTTTTGGTGTTTTTTGTTCAGAAAATATTGTGGAAAATGAAAAAAATTGCTTATCACAAGCAATTTCTTCATTTTCCACAATGTTTTCAAAAGCCTTTATCTTGCAGGGTGTTGAAAGGCGTCACTGTGTGGTAATGGGTTAAACAGTGGACTCTTAATAATTATATAATCCTGTTATAAGACATTCATTGCAAATTAGCAATTTCCTGTCTGCAAAAACCTTAAAATTTTGAGAACAATATACTCCCTTTTTAGCTTTTTTCTGTTAATTGCAATAATT